>JAOTRN010000036.1:20050051-20064711 GCA_028566695.1 Bagroides melapterus
TTTGTTTTTTTTGCCTTTTTTTTTTTTTTTTTTAACAGTTTTTTTTTTTTTAAATTTTTTTTTTTTTTTTTGTGTTTTTTTTTTTTTTTTTTTTTTTTTTTTTTTTAGCTCAGATCGTATTCAGCTTGCTTCAGCTGCCTTTATTTAATAGTTGTGACGCAAAAACAGGGTTATTGAAAGCATCCAATTAATCTGCTGGTGTGTGTTCAGTTTACATGCCGGTGGGAAGAATGAGTGAAGTAATTTAGACATTTCCGCATGTCCAGTCTCTGTGTGTATATAAACGTCTGTGTGTTTGGGGGCTTTGGAAGGAAATAATTAAATGTGAAACCAGCCGCTGCTTCGTAGCTGGTTGTTCTGCTTAGAGAGAGAAGAATGCAGCAATGATGGATAATGCCAGTACACAGAGCGTGATGCTGGCGTCATTGCCCTGGCCCAACACTGGTGCTTTATTTATTTTCCCGCTCCACTGCAGACACAACCATTCTGAGTCTGCATCCTCCCTTCAGCCAGAATTCTTCATGTAGCCTAAACCTGCCTCTAATCATAGCACATGCATCTGCAATATGATTGTGTGCACACTGCTTTCGCACACATTTGTGTACACACTCTGGCTTTGGAATATTCTTTCAAGTGGATTTCACACCTAATGAAAAATGTCAGTTATGGTTTATGGAGTTCTGTGGTTGTTGTTGCTTCATGCTATCATAGTCATTGTTCTTGCAAAGCATTTCTAGTGTAACCTCAACTGTACTATCAAAAGTACTTTAAGTACTCAGCTTGCAGACTGTAATCTTGAGCTTGTTTTCCCTTACTCTCTCTTTTGCTTGCACTCAGATCATTACACTGTGCTAATGGCAGCTTGCACAGCAAATTCTGCCACTGAAGAGAACATCAGCAAGTGTGTTGCTCTACTGCTGAGTCGCAACGCTGACCCAAATGTCTACAGCAGGTAATGTGCGTGTGTGTGTTTGTGTTGGTGGGTGGGTGGGTGGTTATATTCACATATCTGATAGGGATTATTGTATTTGCATGCATAGGAATAGCTGAAGGTTTTGGGTTCTCAAGGAAGATTTTTTTTTTTTTTTTAAATGGAAAAATTGTATTTATTTAAAAAAAAAATCCTTCTTGGTTACTGAGGGGTTTGTCAATGGAAGGCCCTCACAAGGATTGTGAGACACACCTTGTGCATATGTGTATGGATGAAACGTTTTCATGAAGGTATATATTTGAATATGAATCTATTTGTCCAAAGGCTCATTTAAGAGAAATTTGGAAACTTTAAATTTATGCTTATATCCCTGAGTGGCGTTGTCAGAAATACCTAAATAATTTGTGATGATGATATTAAGGGAAATACAAATACAGGTACAGTTTTTTTTAAGTAGATGTATGCCGGATCTTCATGGCAGCATTTCAGATAGACTCTATGAGTGTTTGTTGGACAGGCATGTTATTTAATCTTGTTGTTAACCTCTAATTATCTTCTTGTGGTGAACTGTTTTGACATAGTTCAGATTAAGACAGAATACCATTTGGATGTAGCCCCGAGCAGTGGTCATCGTCTGTAGCTAGGTAAAAGTGCTTAGTTTATGGCATTAAATTTACATAATTTTCTAATCACTTACGTTTTATATTTACAGTTACAGCGTTTGAAAGATTTCCTTATCCAGAATTACAGTAGTGATTTATGGTCTCCATCTAAAACACATCTCATTCTAGTCAATCAGGGACAAAGAAAACGGTCCAGATAAAATCCTATTTGGAGGAACTTAGAACACCATGTAAAGAAAGCATACACGTCAGTATATTTTTAAGAATAAATAACTAAATTGCTAAAATACTAGCTTGCATGTCTCATGAAAGCTGTCTATCTTGTCCATCTGTGATGTTATGTTCAGACAAAAGAGAAAAGTTAAATAGGAGAGGACTTTGGCTGAAGTATTGTTTGTGAAGACAGAGTCAGTAACGGTTGTCTGTTCTGCGTAGTGAAGTGGAGGTAAGGTGAAAATATTTAAAGATATGAAGCTTGTTCTAGATTCCCAAAATCAGTCTGTGATTGGAAAATCAGAGCTAAAATCATATAGTGTGCTCTTGGCTTTGAAGAAGCAGTTCAGTTGACCTGATGGTGGACGGTGGTGAGTGAATATAGCACAAGGTCTTGAGTTGCCAGATTAGTGTGATTAACTGCCACATGTAATCTGACCGTCGATTATCATTGGGTTTTTGGGGGACTATTTTAGGTTGAACTGTGCAGGTTATATGTAAGCTATGTGAATAGAAATACCATACCATAGACAAAACCTGTCAAGACAAATGGCTAACAGGGCTAATATGTGTGCCACAACGAAGGTTGTGAGTTCAAATCCCCACTCCACCAACTACCACTGCTGGGCCCCTGAGCAAGGTCCTTAACCCTCAGTTGCTCAGTTGTATAAAAAATGAGATATGAATGTAAGTCGTTCTGGATAAGGGCATCTGCTGAATGCCGTTAATGTAATGTAATGTAAATGTAAACTTCTTGGACGTTCCAGTATGTTTTAAAATGTCATCATGTCAAAATCTTATAGCACCTTATGCACTATATTCACATACCAATCTGCCATGGAAACTCATGATACAATGATTTGCAATTTATTTTGCTGAATCCTCGGAAACATTTGGATGGAAACAACGTTTGATGCTTGTTGTAGGAATCAGGATGGTGATTGTGCACTTGTACTGCACCCACAGGCACTAAGTAGCTGTTCCACTGACCCCCAGCTGCACATCATCTGCAGCCCAAACACACAAGTGCACATGACCCAGTATCAACAAGCACTTTGCTGTGTTGACTGCTATGAAAGTGGTTGTATCCTGTCCAGACAAAATATTTGAAACGTGGTAACAAGAAGCAGAGGGAAGTGGCTGTGTGATGACGGTTGTGAAGCACTGCCCTTCTTCTCAGTCTTTTGAAGACTGCACTTGACTGGCATTTGACAGCTACATGCCAAAAGCAGGTTTGGTAAACAACAACATTATTATTGACATCCTGCATGTCTTTAGCATTTCCTGTAGGATTTTTTTTTATCATCCATGGTGGAAATCTGAAGGGCACACATAATGTGTGACTTGGGGATTGTGGGGGTTGTTCTCATACATCGGCTTTGTGTAATATTCAATATTTTGAATGTCGTTCCATCACCGGAGATAAAAATATAAAATGAGATTGTATTTTCTTATTGAGGTTGCTGTTGTGGAAATAGTGTATAGTGCCTTAAAAAGTCATTTTTTCCCCATTGATTGATTGCAGTGTTTCCAATGACGTTTTTATTCTGCACTTTTTTATTTAGCAGCTTTTTGCAGTGTGTGAAATTATAGCACCCTCCCATTGCTCCTTAACACTTCTGTTGAGGAGAGTTAACCCTAGTCTACCTTCCACTCTTCACAAGCTGTTCTACTTGACCTTAATGACCCTGAAATGGGCTGTGCAGTTTTATCCAGAATTATTACTTTGTAATGTTATTTTGGCCTTGAACACATATTTTTAAAACCCTGCTTTGGATTGTGTGAACATTCGTTTCCAGGAATATGAACACAGCTTGTACTTGAGTCTGCACTTGTTCAAATAGTAAATATTGTGCACATTAGCTTATGACATCATAAGGAGCAGGGAAAGAACGTTGTGCGACACAGAAGAGGTGAAGTGCTTTACCACATGTAACAGCATTAAGATAACGTGAGTCGTCATGTTTGACAAGTGTGTGTGTGTGATAACCCAAGATGAATGTGAATGCAGTGGAGTCTGAACACCTAAATACCAGCTGTAGGACCAGAATGAACTGTTGTATAATAAACATTAGTGTCACTGTATGAGACATTTAGACTTTTTTTTTCAATCATGGCAGTTGTGATACTTCTACATAAAACAAGAACAATGGAGGTATAAAGGACATTGTGCTAAGCAACCTTTTATGTCTGAAACACTTTTGTTTATCTTGAGATTTTTCAGCAGTACTATATGTATCCTAATAGGATGGGTTAGGGTCTGTTGTATAAAAACCTTATTTAATTTCCCAGTTTGCAACTGGTTTTATTTTTTTTTTTTTTTTTTTTTTTTTTTTTTTGCATTATTCTCAGTAAAGTCCAAGCAGAGTTTATAACTTCTAAATAATACTGCTTTAGAAGTCACATCCTTACAAATATTCTTTCAGCTTTCGGAACTTTCCTAGCTGACATTTTGGCTTTTATTAATGGTGAAAGGGAAATTATTATTTTTATTTATATATTTTTTTTACTGTTTCTTCTGTTGTGATCATTGAACAAAAAATGTTTTAATTTTTTTAGCTGTCTCATAATGATGTCTTTTACTGTCTCCAGTAACTGTAAAATATTTACTGTTACATTCCCCCAAAAAAAGAGAATATTGGCAGCAGTGGTTTTGAATCATTTGATTGATCTGATTCAACAAACCTCCTGAATTGATGTAGTAAACTTCCTGATTATTGTTTTGCTACCTTGGGAAAGGGGCTATGTAAGCCATCGCACAGTCTGTCACAAGATCATTTGCGTAGATAGTGTCATGTTGAGGAATTAATGTGCCCTCCCTCACCTGTACATGACGTTGTAGTGTTGAAGTTTGGATGCCTGTTCTCTGGGAAATGTCAGGTATTGTGATAAATGGTTTAAGAGTTTTCCCAAAGACTTGTGGTACACACACACACACACAGGCCTCACCATGCTGTGTAATGTTTGACAAGAGCTTCTGCTTTCTATTGCAGTTCCATACATATGAGTCACAATCACACATTACAAGCTAATTTCCTTTCCCCATGATGGAATTGAGGTGTCGGGTGAAGCAAGATGAGACAATAGCTCTTTCTTTCACTTTGATTTATATTGATCAGTGTAACGTTTTTCTTAGTTTGGGCTCATCGTAGATGCAGCACTGATGTACAATACAGTGCAACATTTTAGCTGAATTATGGGCATTTGGGTCAGAGTATGTCAAATATTTTACTAAAATTATTCTAAACAGTCTCACCCTGTTAACCTTTTCTTTCAGTGCAGCACTTTTCACAGGTCAGATTATTTGTCACTAGTTTATAGTTTAACTTGGTGTTAAATTGTACCTGATTGGACTTGGACTTAACCCATGAACTACCTTTCCTTTGTGTAACTCAGCAAAACACTTTACAGATTCACTTGCACCAGTTCTCCTTTTTGCGCAGGAGTCGCACAACATGCCTCATGCTGGCCGCTAGGGACGGTTACTCTCAGCTGATCAATCTGCTGGCATCCCATGGAGCAGAGCTGAACTTTCAGGATGATAAAGGCTACACGGTACTCTTCACACATCGGTCATGGTTCCTAATCAACTTTTGAATTCTTGTCTCTAAAGTAAATAAAATGTTTAAAGTTTGCCTAGCAGGTCAGGCGTTTGTATTTGGATTGATTAAACACAATATACCTCATGTCTGCCAGCAGGTCTAAGTCCTGTTACACTTGCCCAGCATCCTTCTTTAAAAATATAAGGCCACGCTTGTGTGGATTTCAGGAATAATAAATGAGACTCTCTGGTGAAATTAGGCACTCATGTTAGCTGTAAAGTACGGACATGAAGCTGCTGTTCTAAAACTACTACAGCTCGGAGCTGACAAGTCTATTAAAAACAGTTCAGGGTGTACAGCAGCTGACCTGGCCAGATCACTCAAACACCTGCAGGTATGTGACCTTTGACCTCAGACATTACACATTAGTAGCCATTATCCAATGAAAGGACAAATTAAAAACTTTGCTTTGCTGTTATGTTTCATGTTTAAAGAATCATCACAGAAACACAACACTGTATAAATTGTATTATGGAGCTTTATTATGCTTGATTCATTCTCTCCATTCATTCATTCATTTTTATTTTCATATTCCTGATCGTTTATTACATTTTGTTGAACACTTTTGTTAAACAAAAATTGTTTGTTGCCCTACTTGTTTTTGAGTTATTGGGTCTTGGATTAAATGCTTTCATTTCAAGTGACAGTCTAACCAGCTAAAAAGAACTCAATAAGTATAATGGTCTTGATTGTGTTTGCAGCATTTACATTTACATTTAAGGTCATTTGGCAAACACCGTTATCCAGAGCGACGTACAAAAGTGCTTTTAAATCAGCACTGTAACTAAATTTAAAAAGCATGCCTTTTCTTCATGACCCTAGTTTTAGAACCAGTGTAGGTATCTGGCAGAGGTTTGCAATTGTGCACGAAACGTTTAGTTTTAGTTAGGATTTTTGTTACTGTTTTGAAATATTGTTTGATATTAAACCAAACTCTCGCAAGATCTGCAGGATTCTCAACTCTCCAAGTGACTCCATGGGTAATGGTACGCTGCCCTCCAAAGCTGAAACAGTGTTTAAGTTTCTCAACCAGAACGCTGAACTTGTTTCTGTCTCAAAGGAGAGGTACATTCCTACCTAGTTCTTGCAGACTGTAGCTAGCATGCCCTCCAGTGGTGAAAAAACTGGTGCTCTATTACGTTGTAATATGGATACACAAAAAATTTGGTTTGCTTGCAGTTGTGGTAAACTGTGTGATATTGAACTGCTACTGCATGGGCTGAATCTGGAGTACCTGTCTGACATCATGAAGGTGAGGAAAGTTTCATATCAGACCGGATCATAGATCATGCCAGAAGTTTTATACAGTTCAGACTTTTTACAGTTTTACACTTGTATCAAGCGATATCATGATACATAAAGCGGTATAGGTCTGGAGTTTATTCTGAAAGACTTTCTTATTTCTGTACATGTTGATCAGGAAAATGACATCACATGGAGCCACTTGTTGACCATAGAAAAGGAAGAATTAGAAAAGGTAACTTTTAACTTTACAATAAATAAGAGCTACTAAATAAAAGAATGCAGAAGGTACAGAAGATAAATACCTCATTGCTAACACTTACACATTTAATACTATTTGACAAAATAGCTCATACCATATAGTAATGCATGTTATGAACTGCCCTAAGAAGCAATGGCTCAGTGAGTTTAGAAAATTCTGGGACCAATCCAGTGCAAAGGCTTGCTGTTATGCGGGCTCCTTGACGGAGCGTTACGTTAATAGGGGGACCAGTATGATCATTTATTCTGTTGAGGTTGTTCTTTTCAAACATCATCTGTAGCTCTACACTCTGCTTTTGTATTTAAATATAACTATATAAGTAGACACACTTAACTGTTTGGAGTATGCTGGTCCTGATACTCTGTTAGTAATATAGTTTGTTTAATCAAATTGTTCATCACAATTGTGATGAAAATCGACTAATCCTGGTGTCCTAATGCATCTGTGCAGATTGGAGTAACAGACCCTGAAGACCAAATGAAGATCCTTAACGCAGTTCAGGAGATTGACATGGACAGAGTGGATCTGGATACCTTGACGAAGCTTGACAACATAGACAGTGGGTAAGATCCCAGCTTGTGTACTCCTGTTAAGAGATGGTAATGAATCCCTGGCTTTGTGATTAGATATCCGGCAGTCTTTATGTGAGTTTGATGTGTATATATATGTAACAGAGAAAGGCTTACAGGAAGCTAAAGTGATTGTGGAGCACTTGGCATGGAGGAGCAGGAGGAGCACTGCCAGAGCCCTCCAGGATTAAATTGTTAGTCATTGTTTCCTTACACTGGTGCAAAGGGCACTGGGTTCCTCCTGGTCCCTGTCAATGCCCAGCCTTGAGAATCTCTGGGACATTATGTGTTGGAGCGTCCAAAGCCACCAAGTAGCACCACAGACTATCCAGGAGCTCAGTGTTGCCCTGATCCAGGTCTTAGAGGACATCCCCAGGACACCATCCACTATCTCATGAGAAGCATGTTCATACAGGCACATGGGGGAAGCACACACTGCTAACTGGCATCATGAGTTGACATGATGAAATTCATCTCAGGCCTCAGTGTGTTGATGATTTTTGTTTTGCATTGATGGTTCACAACATTTTGTTCTTACAAATTAAACAGTGTATATAAAATCAAAGTGAATTTTCAATTTAAATATTTAATTCATCAAGCTCCAATGTGCGAGTTGTGTCCCTTTAATTCTTTGGGCCATATTATTAAAACCACTGACAGCTGAACTGATTAACATTGTCAGGTCGTGGGGGAATATGAAGGTCAATTCTTGAAGTTGGTGTGTTGGAAGCAGGAAAAAGTTCAAGAATTTGAATTTGACAATTGTGATGGCGAGAGCACTGGGTCAGAGCATCTCCAAAACGGCAGGTATTTTGGAGTGTTCCCAGTATGCAGTGGTTAGTAACAACCAAACGTGGTCCAAGAAAGTACAGCTGTTGAACACAATCATGGCCATCCAAGGTTAATCGATATGCATGGGGAGTGATGACTAGCCAGTCTGATCAGATCCCACAGAATAGGCTCACAAATCTGGTGAAACAGTTCATTCTGCCTATGATAGAAAGGTGTCAGAACACACAGCAAATCTCAGAGTGCCCATGCTGACTCCTGTTCATCACCTGAAGCAGGTACAAAGCAACCGTAACTGGACCACACAGCATTAGAAGAAGATGGCCTGGTCTGATGAGTCATAGTTTCTTTTACATGTCTGCTATAGTCTCACAGTCGTACTCCTATTAACATTCTGCTACTTTAAGTTTTTAGTTTACATTTCATTTATTTATTTATCTTTAGTAAGGGAGGAATTCATCTTTACTACACAGACAGTAATCCCAAACTCGGGATGGAACTGGGTACCCTTGAGCTGTGAGGTGACCATGTTAGTTATTAAAGGGCTATCTATTACATCCACACATTTACAGAACCCACCACTAACGTTTGGATTAGTTTAAAATGTATGACTGTTATTGTCTTTTTTCTCTGTGTGAACTCTCTGCAATTAGAACCTGAAACTGAGACACTCAGTGTCTCTCTTCAGACCAAAAGGAAAATGTACTCACAGACTTTAATTCCACCTTTTAAGATTTCCATTGTTTGAAGTAGGATGACCCGCTGTGTCCATAAGGTTTCCAGACAAACCTGTCTTAATGGTTTAAGCACTAATAATGATTTGTGATGTGAGGAATGAGTAAGTGCGCTTTCTGCATGCTCATGTTTTGACGGATGATTCTGAGCAGTTTGCTCATATGCCATGTCTTACCTTAACGAAGCTAATCAATCTGTGATTTTCTTTATTCGGGGGTAAGGGGCTTCCCTGAGGGCATGAGGTCATCCAGTAAATTCCACATTTAATCCTGTCCTGATAGCTAGTCTATAAACACACACTAAAGGCATGTCGGGTTACACAGAAATCCAAATCCAGAAATTTCCTGGCTAATGCAAGAACACGTACTTTTTCATTTTAAGTTTGTATAATACATGACTGCACATGTCATTTCCCTGCAGTAATTTAGAATATTTAATTCCGCAATTCATTTTAAAAGGTAAGAACCTATTAAGAATAGGTCGGAAAATATGTAAAATGATGCCAGACCAAAAACATTTACTTGACAAACTGCAGTCAGTTACATTGCTATGATTTTGATTTTGACATTGCTGGATTTTTGAGATGATGGATCTGCTTGTGGTGCGTGTTGGCACAGTGGCTCTTAACCAGGCATTTAGTCATCCAGCACAAGCCTATCTCTCATTTGGTCAAAGAAAAACTAACAAAGCAACACTATGAGCCATCTCTTCATTCTGGCAGAGATAGGAACTCCAGAGACATAGACACTCCTGACAGTGTTTACCCCAGCCTCTGACAGACTGTTAGGAGAAGAAAACGGCTGCTTGGAGAGATTTTCTTTTAAGATAGAGCTGTCAGCCATTACAGGGTTTGACATGCTAAGTGATGGAAGAAGTGCTTCAAGAATTCTAACACCAAACAATGCTACACATCATTGGGAAAGTATTTGCATAGATTACAAGATTAGCGAGCAATACCGCTCAATATTGTTGTAATGATTTTGTACATGTACGCAAACATTCCTATGAATAATACTAAATATGTACTAATGTATAATACTAAAAATGAACATTTCTGTTCCTATTCTGTCCCCTCTTTGTTTACGGTGTCATCCTGTGTTGTGTTCATTGTATTCACAGGTTCATTCACTGTGTTTTTGTTTTGCAGGAGTGAGGAGCTGTACAACTTTCTGATCAGCCTGCGGCAGCAGTGTTGTTACCTAACTGAGACGGTGCAGGATGTCATCAGCAGGTTCCCCCGCAGCACCTCACAGGTTTGCATGCACACACTCCCTTAAAACTCCCTTCAAACATCCACTTCCTCTAGAATGATTCGTTTCCAAGCCCATTGTATTGTTTTAAAGATGAAAAACATAGTCATACAGAAAAAGTGAGCACAAAATGTACCTGGAGCTTGGTTCAAAGGTTTATTCTAAAAAACAGAGCCATTGTTGACAGTTTTACTATGTTTAATGTCTGTTTCAAAATTTAAAATTGTTTTTTGGACAGCTTGTTCTGACTTGGGATCCGAAGAAGGAGGCTCAGGCCATATGCACAGAGCTAGTGGTTCAGACCGGAGACCTGCAGAAAGAAGTGCTCTGTCTCAGGGACCTCCTCGGCAAGGTCAGCAACATTTTCAGGTTTCTTTGTATAATCTGTCTAAATTGAGAATCCACTCAGGACAGAGTGTGACGGCAGAAACCTTCGCAGCTCATAACTCAGAAGCAGTGCAGTCTCGTGTAGAGAACTGGAGCGTAGAGGGCAGCCAGCGTGCCCTCTGTGTCAGGCTGGAATCTGACAGTGAATGGAGGCCATGTGCTGAGAGAAGACCCAACCGATCTGGTTTATCTTATCTTCTAATGCTCTTCGGGGAGAGAGCCAAGCATTTCTACAGATTTCCCCAATCACACCATAGTTGAATTGGTTTAGAAAATCCATGAGGTGATTTGATGTCCCTATTGATTAATAAAGATTATACCGTAACAAAAATCTGATTCAGCGTAGATACATATACTTTTATACAGCGTATTTAGCATTTCTGCTCAGGGAAGGTTTTTATGTTCTTGTTTTTTTGTTTGTTTTTTTTAATTAGTATTATTTTTGGAGAGTTCGGATTTGATCATTTTGCACTAACTATCTCTTGCTTTTCACACAGCAGGAGTGCGGCGGAGTCTAGCACATGAAGCCAGTTTCTGTCTTTTCACACACCTGATCATTCTACCTCACATGCTTCTTAGATTCCTGTCCATGGATGGCTGTGGCATTGTTGAGATTCAATCTTGCAGTCTCCCAGTGATACGCTGATCTTTTTCTTTTTTTAGCCCAATTTAGACAACGATGACACGATGGATAGTTTGAACCCTGCAGATGCCACAGTCATTCATGGTTGGAAGTGCAATATTGGTGAGTTAATTAGAGTTAAATGTATAGCATTATTCTTTCCCCTGTTGGTTAGAAGAGCACTAGCCAGTCATATGCAACTGTCAGATCTTCTGTAAGGGCAATGAAGCATCCCCTCTAAGTTCAACCTCCCTGTGATTTTGCATGAAAAAAAGTTTTGGAACTTCTACTCGTGTATTAGCACATTATTCCTCATCTTTGTTAGTCATTGTCTGGCTGGTAGCTGTTGTTTGATCAGAGAGAACTGGCTAGCAGCAATGACCAAACTGAGAGAAGAAAACGTATGAATGTAGAAGAAAAGAGGATAGAAAATCTAGATTGAAGAACTCTAAATCTCTACCCCTCCAGACCTAAAGAGCTGCTCAGTTTCTTCAGACCCCAAAGTCACTGCTGCTTCTGTGAGAAGCCATCTTATTAAAATGGTCTTGTATGATGAGTTGTGGTCAACTGTATGTCACAAGAAGCTGATGAGAAATATATTGTGTGTCTATAGTCCAATGTGACCTGGCATTTTCTGGTGCATTCCAGACTGTGTTGTATGGGACCAAATACAGTGGAATGATAAATACTGAGGAGTATAAACAGATTGTAATTCATTACTTTGGAAATACAGACTGTCTGACAAAACTTTGCTCTCAGCATTACAACTGTCACTCAAACACCTTGCATAGGGACACTCTGTTTATGTATTTAAGCTCATTTTCAAGTCCGTTGCCATTTTCACTGTGAGCTACATTCAGTTGAAATCTGTTAAGCATGAAATCTTTTTTTTTTTTTTCCAGAACATTTCAGAAACTTCCTAATGATTGTTGCTGCAAACATTTGACCAATGATTGTGACTGACCATTTTATCCTTGTGATGCTCTCCTATAGTTGGATCCCATTGATTACACCTTCCATCCTCCTCTGCCCAGTCCCCATAGCAGCAAGAGGAGGCGAGTTATAAAGAAGCTCACAGTGGCTGTGCTTGGAGCAGGATTACTTCTACTGCTGTCACAAGCAAGACGCTTAAAATCCTACCTTTGAGAATTATGCTGTTTTCAGTTTTACTGTTGCCATCAGGAGATTCTATATTATATTTCTTATATTATTATCTCATTTTATTAACTGTTTGTAAACAGTTTTTCCTCAGAGTTTAATTGTTAAAGCTGTATTATGATGGCTTTCTTTGTGTTAAAAATGCAGCTGATCAATATCGTTTTGTTTTTCTTCACCACGTCATTAAAAACGTGATTCCACTTACTGTTGCACAGATTGACTGAAATCTGTCCTTGCTATCATTATAGATAAGAATGTGCTTTATAGTGCTATGAGAGTGAGATTGTCATTAAACCATGTTTGTGTGTTTTTGTTTTCTGGGATGTAGCAGAGATGGCACATACAAGCTGCTGTCTATGGTGCTGAAATGCTTTTAATGGTTAACTAAAAATATGTTCAATTTCTCCTAAACATCACCTTCACACACATTTCCCTCCTTTACCTTGTATCCAATGTTTTATTTTATTTTCAAATATAGGCAAGTGCATATATATGATGGTAATGTATTTATATGTATACTTTCAGAGCCCTCTGTTACAATCAAGTAACCATAGAGGATGCTAAAGTTCACGAGTGAACCATTTACCAACCTCATGTAAAAACATAATTAAGCTGAGAATTTAGTTACGTTTTTAGAGTGTAGCATCTCGCTTGATCTATTTTCATTTAAAATGAATGTGTAATCAGCACTACACTTAAATCTAGCTTAACCATTATAACCTTTCCTGAAGCCTGTCCTCAGCCTTTCTGTACATTTATTCACAGGGCTGTCACTACTAATACAGCAATGCTTCAACAATAAATGGGTCAGTCTGGAGTTTAAAGTCAGACATAATTAATCACACTACACACTACATCTTGTTTTGGCTTAAAGTGTAACACTAGCACCTTGCTACTACAAAAGAAGCATATTGATTGAGGACGGCTTGCCTGTGTTACTGGTGGTGTGAGCTATGTCCAATTTAACCATTGTTCGATTAAAAACAAATATGTTTATTTATCTTACATTAGTATGAACTGAGCACATATAGAATCTAAAAGAGAAAGTAATAAATGCCAGTAATACAGATGCTGATTATTTATACCAAATGTGTTCAGAAGAAGAGAAAATACTGAACTATGCAGGATAGTCAGTACTACAGGAGAAGACCTGATGTGGTCTGTGATGTCTGACATTATAGGTATATTTCTGCATCAGTAGAGACTCTTTAAACAATTTCACCATTTCTGTTTGTCACTTGCTGTATATTCCTGGTGTAATAGACAAATTATACATTAGCCTATTAGAATATTTATTTTTCTTTTTATCAGGAGAAGAGCAAACAAGAAAAAAGGCTGCCAGTCTAGCCAACTGTCACTATTGTGGCATTAGCTGTGGGAGAATTCTCACCATTAATGGAGGCGGTTCATTTAAAAACATTAGAATGATAAATACTAATGAATATAAGCAGATTGTAATTCATTATGCTTTACCGCTAGGAAAACAGACTGATTGGTGCTACAAAATGCACTGCATATATAGGACACTTGGCTGTTTACATATTTAAGCTCTTTTCAAATCCATTGCTGAATGTCCAGATTTCAGAAATCCTACCGAAGAAAACATTAGAACAATGATACTGCCCTTTAGATGGATCCCACTGATTACACCTTCTGTTCTCTTCTGATCAGTTCCCACAACAGCTTGCAGTGGCTGTGCTTATAGGAGAACAAAAACGAATGCGCCGGTTGTCACAAGTTTTGTTCCCGTCACTGTTTTCCCTTTCTTGCATGTAAACAGGTGAGGTTTAGCTCAAAGTTGAAACTTGTTAATGGTATAGTAATATTGTTGTTTTTACGTTGATGTGCTTAATCAAGTAGATTATAACCAGTTTAACATGTCTCATTAATAGCACGGTGTATAGTAGCATGAAAGCACTCTATCCTTATCCATGGACAATTTAGGAGCTTTATTCCTTTTGTTTACCTTTGTAGGTGAATATAGCGCATATTAATTTTGTTAGATTTTTTTTCTAGTTTGTTGCTAGTGACGGATATTGGTAAAGTGTCGGTTTTGTCGCAAAATAAACTAGAATACTTTTCATTTATTGTTGCAATGTTTTCTTCCTGCTGCTGAAACAACCCTGGAGCAAAAACACAGAGAAACTATCTGTATTATAATTGTGGAGTAGTGAGGACAGTATTAATAACATCGGCTGTTCTAAAATCATCTGAACATCCATAATCCCGTTAGTCCGCATTCTACACATCCCGAGCAGGAACGTGTGTGTGTGTGTG
>JAOTRN010000036.1:20064811-20085011 GCA_028566695.1 Bagroides melapterus
GTGTGTGTGTGTGTGTAAAACCCGCTTGAACAGATAAATGGCTTCCACTCAGCCATCTCATTTCTACCCTTCATACCAGACTGCACACTACACTTCGCCCAGCCCTTTTCTAAGCAACATCAGACCTGATAGCGGACCATCAGCGACCTGAACTCTCCCCTTCTGCGTCTCTACACGGGACATGTCTGATCTCAGGATGGTTTGCAGATGAAGGCTAATTAACCAGCGCGTGGGTTAGTGGACCAGCTCCAGCGCCTTTCTCAGTCATCTCTTCTTATTCTTCTATTTGTTCTGCTGAAAGCGAGCGTGTGAACGAATGAGCACACCTATCCGGAGTTAGTAATATGAACTTTCTGCCAAGTGGAATATGTTTATATTTGTCTGTGGCAACCTGCTGGTTCACATCAAGGGTCGAATCTTCCTGGTGGTGGGTATCTAAGGAAGATGATACGATGTACATTTGATTCTTTACATGCACAACGGTACACTAAACTTTTTCCTTGTGTCTGGGGTACCACTTTTTCTCTCTTTCACCTGTAAATGTCGACCTTTTAAAATTTAAGGCGCATAAATGGACTGTGATTATGTTTTAGAGAAATGCCTTATCGTTTTGCTTTGCATTAACATTTGCCTAGACTAGCCGGTTGTTTACTAAATTACAAACTCGGACATTTAGGAACTTGTGTCACTTTTCAGGAAGATATGAATTTCTACTATGAATTTTACTCTCAGGTACATGGGCACGCTGGGCTCCCAGGTGATGTGCGACAACATACCGGGTCTGGTGAGTAAACAGCGGCAGATGTGCAGACAGCATCCCGGGGTCATGCAGGCGATCAGCGGCGGAGTGAACGAGTGGATCAGCGAGTGCCAGCACCAGTTCCGCCATCACCGCTGGAATTGCAACACTGTGGCGAGAGATCATAGTGTGTTCGGCAAACTCCTGCAACGCAGTGAGTACACACACACACATACACACACACACCAATCCTGTGTGTAGCTCAGACATTTCCAATTCCGCCGTTTAAAGATATGATATAGAATTGTTTTCTGCTCCGTTTCTGCTTTGAATTAGATTAAACACATAAATCCTTTATTAAGACATGTGTAAAGTATTTAAGGTTGTTGTTTAACAGTAATATTCTAAACCATTATTAGGTATTTTTTTTTACCATCTAAATGCCACTAATTTCTTAGCTGATTAAAAAAATAAAAGAAAGAAAGAAAAACGAGTAGATTCATTTAAAATGAACTTTACAGCTTTGACCTGAGGCTCATAAATCCGTAGCCAATCCATCAACACACTCTGACGTGGACTTCACACGGAATTAGCCATTTACAGGGATCATTTCAGAGTTGTTTTCCAATAACATTCTCAAAAATGAAATGTTCCTCAGCTTCCCTCATATTAACGTATTATTGTGTCATGGACACAGAAACACATTTTCTGACTAATAATGGGGTGAAAAAACAATATCGCAGCTCATAGCGAAGCTCAAGCTTTGCTCGTGCATTAGATTCTTTGTCTTTATTCAGCAGACTTCTGAAAAGAAACCTCATTGGTTTTTCTTTCCAAAAAAGTTTTCCTCAATTTTCGTGTTGATTCCATAAGATTTGTTATCTCTTTTAATTTCACTTGCATAAATCTAAAATAATATCCTCAAACCTAATCTGTATGTTATTTATTATACAGTATATTTAATGTTAGTTTATGATTCCCTTTAACGCTGATTAATCATGACCATTAATTACAACAAAGCAACTTCTAAGAGATCTCTTCTGCCTGATAGTTATGAATAATATTCTTTACCCTTTTTTCCATAACCTATGTAGGATAACCCACTGAAAGCATTTCTGTAATATGATGTCTTCACCCGTTACACTTTTCCTTTGGAGTTCTTGTATGTAAGCTTTTATTTAATCTGCTGATTGTGATTGTGATAAATCTAGTTAAAAAATACGAGGGACCATATTAAACAATAATAATTAAGGTGTGTAGACTATAATCCAAATGAATTTATTTGAACATTAAATATTTGTTTAATATCATTTTAAAATAAGTGAGCTCAGTGTAGAAGTGGACAATCTGAATGAATGTCACCATCTGGAAAAAAAAATCGGTCTTAGCTTATGACAACAACAATTGAAAATATTTAGTGACATAAAACACACTGTAAAATATCTACTGTGGTCCAGACTGCTTATGCTGGTGGTCAAGGTGCAATTTTCCTTCACTGTTTTTAGAGTTTAGTCAAACAACTAATTAAACTGTTATTCTAAATAATACCACTGGCTCTGCACTCAGTGAAATTCCTCATCCATAATCATGTCATGGGTCTGTTACAGACTTGTTAACACCTGATACATCAGATTCAATTTCTTTTGTTCTGTTCCATGGACCACTCCTTATTTAATCAGTCTTCTGCTGCTGAAAAGTTGATATAATCATCCATTTTATGAAGGTAGTCTGCTTAAATAAGCACATATTTATTAAATAATCTATTAATATTGTGAATTTCTGTGCAGCTTTTTACAAACGTGTAAAAAAAAAAAGTGCATGATGTGGTTTAAATCGTTAGGTAAAACTGGTCTTCTTTTGTAAAATCATATTAATGGGAACATCCACATTGGCACTCAGGAGCAGTCTCCCAGGCCCTTTCAGCTTGTCTCCACATAAAAGTTAGGTTAAATTTCTGTCTTTAATCTTTTCCTTTGGTATTCAGACCTCCCTGAAAGTCCACATACCCATCATAGGGTATTATAGGGAGGCCCTGACTGGCAGTGTTTCACAGTGGCATTGTGCAAATCTACTTAATGTCAATGTCAGTGCACTAATTTAGGACAATTGCAAGGATTTGGTGGTACATATCTTCCTTTACTGACAAAGCTCCCAAGTGAAAAGTTAAAGCTCATAACCCCTGCTCCTGTTGCACCTCTTTTCTGATGACTTGGTTGTTTTTGTTCTTGACTGACACACAAAGATCACTCTCACTCATGATCCACATTCTGATCGTGTGGATTTAGAGAGAAAAACGTTTGAAGACAAACCACTAGCAAGAGTAGATCACAGAGATTTCTTATAAGCTTCTCTGGGCAGTGTTTATCAAACAGTCAAATCTGTCAGTTGATTGAATGTTCAAGAGTTTTCTGAATTCTATTTGACTTCTTGCTCATGCTTACCTGCATTTTTGTATTCCACATTTCATCTGTGTGTGTATTCTCAGGCAGTCGTGAGGCTGCCTTTGTGTATGCCATCTCCTCAGCAGGCATGGTCCACACACTGACCAGAGCCTGCAGTCAGGGTGAGCTGGACTCTTGCTCCTGTGACCCGGGAAAGAAGGGTTCAACACATGATGCCAAAGGGCCCTTTGATTGGGGCGGTTGTAGTGACCACGTGGACCATGCCATAAAGTTCACCCAGGCGTTCGTTGATGCCAAGGAGAAGAAGGAGAAGGATGCACGAGCACTCATGAACCTGCACAACAATCGTGCAGGAAGGAGGGTAATTATTTTTGGATTTATTCATACAAGCAGCACATACCTGTGGTGTCATTTCCACTGTTAGAAAACAGTAAAATTCCTATTTAATTTTTCTCCACCCAAAAACACGCTTGTCTCACCCTTGCCTCACTTGATAATCTCACCTAAGAACTGCTGGTGTAACCATAAAAAAATCCTCTGCTTTTTCCCAGGCTCTTAATAATAATATGTTCATTCTGAACATTCTTTCAACAGTTTATACTACGCAATTTTAGAAAGGAAATCTTGTGGTTTCTTCCTCTTGTTGCCTCAGGGAGATTTTTGCCAGTGTTGTCTCTGGCTTGCTCATTATGGATTTAAATTTAGATCCAGATTTCTGTAAATCTTGGTTTGGCCATATCTATTGTTAAAAGTACTATACAAATATTTAAAAAAAAATGGCTTAAATTGAATTAGTAATTGTAAAGACTCCACATACTTCTTCCTATCCTCATGAAGATTGCAAAGGCATATTTTTAATGAAGCAAGCAACATGTGCCCAGGCAGATTCTCAGCTGGCTTGTAACAGACTATAAAGTATTGCTTCCACTTTCCAACATTATAGTTCTTAGACTCTTAGCTGTGAATTTCAATTTTAAAGTTCACAAAGTTGCTTTCTAGCAGGTTTAATAAGAGCTAGCTATAGGACCTATTAACACAGCTTGAGTATGACTTACAGGAAACAGTAATGTAAGACCATCCATTCACAAAGAAATGCCCTGATAACTGACTTGCTCATAATACGGATCGCCTAAATCCAAATATTTTCTTTTATCCAGGCAGTGAAACGTTTCATGACTCTGGAATGTAAATGCCATGGTGTGAGTGGGTCCTGCAACATTCGGACGTGCTGGCTAGCCATGGGCGACTTTAGACAGATGGGCGACTACCTGCGCAAGAAGTACAACAGCGCCACCCAGGTAGTGATGAACCGCTATGGGACAGGCTTCACCATTGCCCACAGGAAATTCAGGAAGCCCACAAAGAACGATCTGGTATACTTTGAGGACTCGCCTGACTACTGCATTTGGGATCACGAATCTGGTGAGCAGTGAGGGTTGAACATTGCATACTGTAAATATGTCATGGCGCTGCACACGTAATGCACTTAATTTTGTGTAAAAACTTCAAAAGATAAGAAGAGTGGAGGAAAAACCTGAATTTGCCAGCCACTATCATATGCCCTTGTTGGTCCTGGCGTGTTCTTCCAACAGCTGTGCTACTCTACTAGCAATCTGTAAAGCATTAGTCTTGCCTCTGAACTCAGTGAGAACGTAACCAGAGAATGGAAGCCATTTAGCTGCCTATTACATTCACAAGAGGCAAAGTTGTCACAATAGAAACCTGAATGCAGTTGGCTAGTGTCCCCGCAAGGCAAGAGACCATCTCTGTCTTCCTTTATCGTGTGCTCATGCTTGTATGCGTGAGTGTGATGAAGTGTACTGAATAACACCAGGTGTGCCTGTGTGTAGTTCGGGAGGGGTAGAGGTGCCTGTCAGGCTGCAGATGATCCTGGGCTATCAAGTAACACAGCGTTTAAGACACATTACCACAGATCTGTGGACAGCACAGGAGCTGAAACATGATCCTTGCTCTCAACCACTATAAATTACTGGCCTCACCAGAACACCTCTCTTCTGTCTGCCCCTGAATGGGCAGAAATATTTAGAGTCGTAGGTCATGTCTCATAACTTCCCACAGATGATGATCTCTCTGAAATATCTTCGGTCCTGTGTTTTTTAAACTTCTTTTGAACTGTGCATTATGTTTTCCTGACAGAATAGAGGACCATGTATAAATAAAATGCATGATCAAATGAAAACATGATATGCAGAAACTCTGTGTTATTCCTGTACCCTTAGTCATATGCACCTTGAACTTCGGGGTCTGGCACATATGCTGGTAGGATTGTTCTGAGACACCACGGCTGAAGTGAAATGGCAAAGTGTGTTCACGTTGATCTCAGAGAAAGAGAAAGGCTCAGAGAAGAGGTTTGTTCGAGGGCAATCCCAAGATGAAGCCGGCAAGAGCTTTTCATCTTTGAAAGTGTGAAATCAATTCCAGCTACAGCACATGCTAAAGTCATCTTGTGGCACGCCTCACATCTTAATTCAGTAAGCAGATGCACCTCAGGTGATGATGTAACCAAAATCATCCTGGTATACCAGCCATTTGGACAGTCGAGTGGGGGATGGGGGCTGCTGGGTCATGCCCAAACACATCTCTCAATCGCGTGCAAGACACAGCAGTGACAAATAAGGGCCAGGTCTGCCAATTAAAACCATAAACATATCTATTCATGATCCAAGCTGCAAATTCAAAGGCTAAATTGGGGTTACGCAAGCCAGCTGACACAAATCCTCTGTTTGTAAAGGTTAACATCAATGTGGTCATAGTCCATGATTGTTTTCCCAGTGCTCTGTTGGGCCGTCAGTCTGAGGGCCCTCATGCACAAAGCCCTGAGAATTTTCCCAGGATGCCACATGAAAGCTTGGGTTGATACAAGGTCTTTAACAATTTCGATATCAGCGGTCGATCAGTGCCGCACCAGTCTCCACGCCGGGAGGGGTTGTCTAGATTAGGGCTGTTGAAATGAGCACGCGATGAAGACTTGCAGCTGCAGCTGATAGGTCCTATCATCAGTCCCTCATCTTATGAAGGACCAAGCGGTCATCTTCTTACCCAGCTCAGTCTGCTCTGCTGCTTCTTCAAGAACCCCAGACGTCTGCAAGGCAACGAAACCAGATTGTTCAGCCCAGCGTTGCACATCTCAAGTAACTATACCAGCAAGCTGTACATAAACTCCTTCTGAAATTATTAGGTATAATTGTGTGTGTTGAATGCATTGAGTGTTTTGTCTGAACTGCGTGTTTAATTAAGATCAATAAACTAAAACGTTCAAATACTACACTGTACATTGTTCACCTTTGTCCTGAGTGTGTTTGTCTCTTCTCTTGAAGGGTCAGTGGGCACGGGTGGCCGCGTGTGTAACCGGACTTCACATGGAGCCGACAGCTGTGAGGTCATGTGTTGTGGGCGGGGCTACGACACTTCCCGTGTGAGTCGCACCACCAAGTGCGAGTGCAAGTTCCACTGGTGCTGCACTGTCCACTGCAGAGACTGCCACGAAGAGGTGGACGTCCACACATGCAAAGCCCAATCATGACCACTGACAACTGCAGTCATGAGATACATATGCTGGTGATTACAAAGTGTAGCACAGGACTGATCCAGGATCAGCTTTACTGACTAGCATTATTGTTCATAAGGGCTCTCCCAGTTCAGGTGAGGAACTGCACCCTAAATCAGCAGACATACTAATATACTTTATAAATCTTAGCCATTCCAGTTAAAGCTTTCGAGGGGCCTATATTAGAACCAATCATTAGAAACTAGGACAGAATAAATGAGCTGAAGTCTTCAAGGCTAAAGTAATAGCCAACAACAACATCCGACTACATAACTGTACGTACATCTTAGGCATCATTGACTGTTTTTTAAACATCTTTTTATTGCTCTTTTTAACATATTTATTAAGTGCTGTATCAAAATCGATTATCTTCAGCATTATAAATGTTGAAATGTAAATACAATATACATTTATTTAAAATAAAGCTTACATGTATATGCATTTCTTATGAGTGTTTAAAGTGTTTCATCCTTATTCTGATCAAATAGGTATTTATCCAGAAACCCAGTACTACCAGTAATAAGATGTCATTATGATTCCACTTAACTAATGCCCAGACTTTTTTGGTGGGCATGGGTACCCTAATAAACCCATATCATCAGAAAACCTGCAATCATACAATATTGAAATAGCCTTTATTTTGTTACATGTACATTACAGCACAGAGTTAAGGGCTTTGCTCAAGGCTTGAGCAAACAGACTTTGATCAAGGCTTGCTGGGGCTTTAACCCCAATCTTCCAGGCAACAATGATCCACCAGCCAAAAAATATCTCTGATCGATCTCTAATTTATTTATATGTTTATGATCATGCTCTGATGATGACAGGTGATATTGCACCATACTAACAGAGTACAGAGCATATATTAGACTATTTTAATAGATATGGCTCTGATAGATTAGCTTATTATAAAGAAGTTCATTTCTCTAAACATTATCTGGGATACAGTGTGGGGAAAACAAGGTGAGTCAGGAAAAAAGGAGATCTTAGTAAGACTGGAATTCTGCTTTGTAAACTTTAATATTTAAAATGATGACTTTGCTGGGTCTAAAGAAACTTTTTTTTTACCACTAGAGGGAAGCAACTGAGCTGCTCAGTGTCTACTGACTCAGACTAGACTACACAGTCACTGAGTATTGAGATGGTGAGGCAACTGAATATTGTAGAAAAGAAAGAATTATCACAACATACCTGTGCGTGACCACAGAAAAATATCACCCAATCTCTCTCTCACTCACATACACAAACACACAACCGCATCCATCAAGTAATGCTCCTATAAAACAATGAAATATTATGTAACTGTTACCTAGATTCTCTACTGTTTGTGTTATTAAATCATCTTTACTTTCATTGTGTTCATCACTCCTATTATATTCTTTTCCTTTATATATATTTTTTTATTTTTTGGGAGGGGTGGGGTGGGGTGTCTGTGTGTGGGGTGGTGGTAAGGGAGCATTAAGAAGACATAGTTTTTTGTACTGTATGTGTCCTCCATCATGAATGACAAAAATCTATCAACAAAGGAAACAGTTTCTGTACAAATTAGACAAATAAAAAATAAACTAAAGTAAAATAAGAAAAGGAACAGAATGTACTGATATAGCAATTTAAACATTTAACACTAATTGATCATTTTAGACAGTAATAATGAAGCTAGAAAGTGTCTCCCAGCCTGACCAGCACGGCCTGTGCTTGATTTCTCAAAATGGATTTATAGCCAGTCTACTTACTCTGATTCTAAGATTTACAGATATGGTTTATTTTTACTATTGGAAACAGACATTTTTAGAAATCTTTTCTTTAATCTTTTCTGCTGTATAGTAAGAGCATATATTTTGGTGTACAGTGATTTTTTTTAATCCAAATAGAGAATTTGGGCACTTTCTTTTAAAGAATTTTTATAATATAAATTGAATCTATTACATACAGTATCTTCTTTTACATTATAGTAATGTTATGTCAAGAACAATTAGAAATAGAAAAAGGTTTATTTACTTATTATTCACTGTTTTTATACACTTGTGACTACACTATCTGAAAGAGGACTTAAGCACTGTCCACTTTAATAGGAACACCTGCTCATTCATGCAATTATCAAATCAGCCAATCATGTGGTAGCAGCACAATGCATAAAAATATTGTCAATGCAAGTCAAGGACTTTAGTTAATGAAGAGAGATGGCTGAGGAGAATTGACAGACTGACTCAAGTTGGCAGGAAGTCTCCAGTAACTCAAGCATCCAGGTTTTACAACTGTAGTCAGCTGAAAAGCATCTCAGAATGCACAACTGCCAAAGACCACAGGGGCTTAAAGTCTTGATAGCCAAAACAGAAAACTGAGGTTATAGTGAGCATAGCATCAGCAAATTGGACAGTTGGAGATTGGACAAATGGTTACCTGGTCTTTTTACAATCTTCATCAGCAAGCCTGTGCTTTCTCTAACCCCAGATTCCTGTTCTTGGCTGAAAGAGTGGAACCCAGTGTGGTCTTCTGCTGTTGCTGACCATCTGCCTCATTCTGGGATGATTTTCTGCTCACCATGGTTGTAAACTCTGGTTATTTGAGTGGCAGTAGACCTGCTGTCAGTTTGAATCAATCTGGTCATTCTTCCTCTTCAAAAAGGAGTTTCCATGTGCAGAACTCATGCTGACTGGATTTTCTTTCTGCGCCACTCTGTGTAAACGGTAGTGTACAATCTTATCTGTAAACATCTGTGTTTTCTTTCCAATCATTCAGGAGCCACACATGATTTCACCTGTTTAATTAGTTGATCTTGTCTTTCTGCTTGGTTGGAAAGAAAAGATACACTGGCCCTTTCTGGATAAAATGGGAGGCCCCTGTTCTGTGTGCTAGGGTTGTGGTAGCCTAGTGGTCAAGGTGTTGAACTAATGCTCATAAGGATGTGGGTATGAATCCCAGGTTCACCAAACTGCAGGGCCCATAAGCAAGACGTAAGTTGCTCTGGATAATCTGCCAAATTCTGTAAATGTAAATGGTAGAGAATGCTGTGTGTCATAATCAGCAGTCTCTGAAACATTAACTTGCTGCTTTCATGTAACGAATAAGAGTACGCAAAATCCTTTAATCACACATCCATTACAGTCCAATTCATTTGCATCTCAGGAAGTTGGGATCTGCTTTGATACAGCCCCCTGGAACAGAGACGGTTTAATGCCTCATGGGTCTAACAGTGACATCTGGTGGTGCTGAGCCTAACCCCATGACTTACTGAGCAGTAACTCAGCACATTAACCACTGAAACACCTCTGCCCTGAACTTGTGCTTCAATGAGCAGATGTACAGCTGTTCCTTTTAAAGTTGCTAAATACTTGTCCAAGAAAACCTTGCATTCCAATACAAGCCAATTTCCTTCATAAAGTCCACAAACTACAAACAAAACATTAAAACAATTGTTTCCAGATGCAACTTGACATGTTTTCCTATTCATATTCAGAAGGATATTACTGCGGAAATTCTCAAAATGTTAGGATATGTAACTGTTAGCTTTATAATACAGATCATATTTCATACTGAAAATGGCATTTCAATGTCCGCTCTATTGTTTTATCGATTAAAGAATAAAGAAACTCTCTAAAGTCTTTCTGTATTCACATTTGAAATAATAAACGTTTATATTTTTGCATCGCCTTAAGACTTCTGGTTTTGTTAAGTATGCAAATGTAAACATGTTTAATTCGACGAAGCTTCATTTGCAATAAATAAATGTCTTTAAACACTTATTGTGACAGTATCAACAGGTAAAAGTAATAGTACTATCTGTTGCTTTAAATGACCCTAGACACCTGAAGTATATTACCTGAAGTAAAAAAAAAAAAAAAAAAAAAAAGCTTGAATTATAGGACTGGCTTCACGGAGTTTGTGTGTTTGTGGGTGTGTGTATGAAGCACGACATTATTAGGGGACGGAACAGGGGCATGCTGAGGAATACGCACAACATAGCAGCCCACAAGTTAGCGGCTAACCACGTAGCCAACTAGCACTGGAGCACTTCACAGGCAGACACTGTTAAGTGCACGTATTCAACAGCACGATTAGTAACGGGGTTGTGTGTAACGTTAAGGTAAACCTGTTTCTTTGTTTTCAGCACTTTATTACTTATACTGTGTCAGTGTGTGAAGACATGTGGCTGTGACTGAGTGGTTAGCTACTGTAGTTGTGTTCAGGCATGCTAAGGTAAGAGGAGTGGTTTGTAGGAGATCTCTTCACGCGCCCTTCTACGCTGTGTTGTAATATGGGGTTTGGAGAGAGGGACAGTGCGGTGTTAAACACTCATACTCCTGGCTTTTTTAAGATAATCAACTTGTTCGTGCTTGGATTTTTATTTCTTTTCTTATCTTTCTTCAATTGAACTAAAGATCCTTTTAGATGTTTTTCTGGACTGTGAATGAATAAAAACTTACTGAAGAATCAGCCTTTAGTCACTAGAGAACTATGCCATTATTATTATTATTATTATTATTATTATTATTATTATTATTGTTGTTGTTGTTGTTGTGTATGCTTGAATAAGTTCATGTGTAGCTTTTACATGACTGATAATATCACAAAACATGTCATTAGTTTCTATAAAAGCATAAAGCTAATCTACATATTCCTTCCCCTCTATTTGTTATCATTTACTGTCTAAATTACAGACTGGCTTTCATTTATAAATAAAATCAGCTTATTTGTGTGTACTTTCCCCTGCAGAAATTGGTAGTGTATGTGCTCTGTGAGTATAACATTTCTCTTCAATGGCTGCCCCTGGTTCCACCAGCAATGTGCCTGAAGGATTCCACTATGAGACCAAATACGTCCTCCTATGCTACCTCGGGCTTCCCCCTCAATCACACTCCAGGCCTGAGGAAGGTAAAGAATGACACCAGATACATTCTGGGTATTTCATGCAATGACTGGTCATGTGAAGAGTAAAGCAAACCTGTTCTTTAACTCAGGCAAGGTTACAAAGCCTGAACTGTTAAATCCATACGTCACTGAGATATGAGAGCTGGTTCAGAAGTGACTTCTGCAATAACTAGTTTCAGGCCTACTTTGAGGCCTTTAAGGTCAGTTCAGGGGCAACATGTATGGTGTTATATTTTTATTTTGGCTCTACCAGCCTCAGTTCAGCTGTCATGTACAAGTAAAATGTACTTGAATGAAGTGTATATATAGTCACAGAGGAACTAATAAGATAATTTCACTAGATGTAGATGAGAAGGAGGTCAAGAGAGAAGTCTAATTAAATTACACCACATATTTCATGCTTTCACAAACAAGATTTAAGCACCTGTGAGTAATCAGCATTGCCAAAGCCTGTAATAGCTAAACAAATTTTAAATTATAAAAAAAAATAATGCATTGACATTCAAATTTTTCATTTATTCTTATTTATCGTTGTATTCAAAACTTGCATTTCTTAATTCCTCCATTTTGTTGCAAAGAAAGAAAACAGAAGAGGGTGGTGGGGGACAGCGACTTTTATTTGTTTGTATATTTGTTGTTTTTTTGCCAGATAATGAAATATTCTTCGGTATTTCTAAGCCTAGCCTGAAACCTCAGACACTATGGTAGTTTAATGGAATAGAAATATGATTTCAGCCAGTCATTCAAGCAGTACAGATCATTTTGTTTGTGTGAATTGCTGGAATTGTTCAAATGTGTAATTTTCATGGTTCTAGTTGGCCTGGATTTGTGGAAGTTGCATAACATAGATAGTTGATACATTACTTACTCAGGTTTGTTTTGTTATTTATTATTTTTCATGCTGTGAAGCACTTTGTTCTAAACTAGATTACTGTAAGGTGCTATATAAATAAATAATTGATTGATAGATTGTGAGATTCATTATGCGTGTATTACACCAAAATGTATCAAAGTCTGAACTAGCAGTGGGATTATAGTTTATTTGATGCCATTTCCAAGAAGAGTTTAAGTACAGGAAGGTGCAGTTAAACAATGCCACCGGTCATATTGATCCATCAGGAAAAGCTGTGTGTCACTGTTGAGTTAAGAACTATAAATATTAATGTGAGATTTACAATTGCTTAGCAGAATATTGTGGATCAGAAGCCTATACCTAAATTGTCCAGTCTACTTGCAGAATATTTTCTTTTTCATTGTTTTTCCATCAAGTACAAATCTGCCATCAATAATAAACATCATCATACTAATGGTAGTGTACTATCTGGTAAGGTCACTGTAATTGCTGAAGTAGCACATAAAAAATGTACACCTAATAACTGAGAACAAAACAACTGGCCTAATGTTCAGTATTATTTTGCATCACTATTTAAAAATCTTTTTTAATTGATTTTTTTTATTGATTTATAGCTAATAAATTGTGATTTCTAATCTAATCAGCAACTTTATTTTGCTCTAGATTTCTGAAGGTCATTTGTTTGATGATTCATTCTTGATTGGACTGCAGTAATCATAGTGATGAAATAGGGATGGTATGGTCACTCGGGCATATCAGCTTGATGAACAGAACTAGCAGGTGCTTGCTTTGCTCCTGTTTTCATTCAACAAGCTTAGACACTGAGCAATGAACTTCTGATCCCTGTATTCTGCTAGACCGAGTCCAACGTCCACACCACTGGCTCTCAGTGCAGCTGAGCTTAGTAAAACCCCACCAAGCCCCATGTCTGCACTGCCACTGAGCAAATACCTCAGGCTCATAATACACTTCTCTACTGCATGACCTCTTGTTTTTAAAGTTGCATTTGTTCACTTATAGCCACGAATGGAACCAAGTATAGTTACAGTATGTTCATGCTTTTTTTATTTCACATTGGTGAGATTAAATCATTCCCTAAACCCACTATAAATAGAGTCTATATAAAAAGTCTACAAACCTTAGCTTACTGTTGAAAAATATCAATGAGGAGAGGATTACAAAAAAACAAATACCATGGAACGCCACAAAGACAATAATCAACAAGTGGAGAAAATACGATGCTATTTTGACCTTACTAACAACAGTTAGTTTTGTGTAAAGCGTTAGTATAAAGAGTTAGAATGTCCCTTTAAAATTGAAACCGTAAAGACCGGCTGACTTGAGGCCTACAGCAACATTAAAAGAATTGCAGCAATTTCCGGCCAGTACTGAATGCTCCGTACTTGTGACAACAATCTCCCAATTTCTTAATACAATTCCCTCTGAAACTATTTGAACATCAATGCCAATTCATTTGTTTTTGTTATACACCTAGACCAATAGACATTTGGGTTTGAGATGAAAAGATGGTTATGAGATGAGAGTTTAGGATTTCAGCAGTAGGGGGAATTACGAAGAACTCAATACTGAAGCTTCACCAAGACAGGATCAAGGTTTTGGAATTGCCCAATCCTATCAAAAATCTGCAAAAGAAGGCAGAAATAAGGGGGGAAATCTCCAGCTGTGAAACATGTGCTCATCATGCAGCAGATTATTTCTGTAATCCTGTGTCACCAGAAACTAGAGTGGCTTTTGGTGTATATATATATAAAAAAAATAATAATAATAATCAAATTTATAATAATATATTTCTAATTAGGAGCATCTGGACTGGCTTCACAAGAGACAGCTGTGGAAAAGACCAGCAGGATGAAGGAGCAGATTGAGGAACAGCTAAAGCAGTTAGAAGATGAAATCACTGCCTGTAAGACGCATGAACATGTACTTCATTATAGCAAATTCACATTCTGAATATATCTGCTCTATTTTGGATACTTGATATTACTGTATTGAACTAGATTTTGTAATTATTTTGCACACTGACCTTAATTAACCATTGAGCCTGATCTGATTAATTAATTAAATCTATCTGTTTAAATTATTATTATTATTATTTATTTATTTATTTTTTTAATAGCTTTTCCAAGTACAGGCTTTGATCGACAGACATCACCAGTGTTCAGTCCAGCTAATCCTGAGAACACCATAGAGGACAGCCTGGCCGTGCTTGGGGACCGTGTCACACAAGTGCTGGACACACATCTGGCCTCAGCCACACAAACACTTCTCAGTGGGTCAGTGTCTGTTAGAGCTCCATGAATAGGCGTAGATGTCAATATAATATGACTGTATATATATATACTCAGTTATGAGAGAGAGAACATAAGCGTCAGTACTATGGTTTTATTTATCAGGGTGAGAGTAACAACTGTGTTCTTGACCAACACCAACTGTTCACTTATTCACTAATAGCAGTGTTCACATCAAATTAGAGGTAATAAAAAACATTGTCCTTTTGTAACATTTACATAAAAGAAATTGATTTATCAGTCATGTTTGCATATTTAATCTCCCAGTCGATTGTGGTTACACAACAGTTTATTTCATCATGGCTGTGCCATTTGTTTTCCTCATTACAACACTTATTTCACCACAAAGAATGAGCAGATTATATATTTCTCTTCTTGAGTGATGTGTATGCTATTTAAAGCAGTTGTCCTCCATTGTGGCCAGACGTACAAAAATTTTTCCATCATTGTACGTTGCCACATACAGTGATGGAAAAATGTTTGTAGGTTTGGCCACTGACAAAGAAATGATCAGTCTATAATTTTAATGCTAATCTCCTCGTGTCCAAAAAGAATATTGCATCAGAACAAACACAAAAACAAAAGTTCTGAAGACTTTTGACTTATTTGGTCTTAATATCTTGCATAACAACATATTTGGTGAATACGAGACACAACATATCTCCACAAACACCTCTTACCATCTGTCAAACGTGGTGGTGGAGGGACGATGATCTGGGCCTTTTTTTTTGCAGCCATAGTACCTGGGGAAACGTGCAGTCAGTCTGTCTAGTGTCTTACAGTTTACATACCCCAAGCACACCAGCGGCATGTTGAGATTCCGTGGTGGGATTTTAAGAAAGATCTGCATAAATTATTACTCTTAAGCATCAATGAACTAAAGCAATGTTTTAAAGTTCTACATGCTACTGACTCAAATTGTGAACTTATTCTTTTTTATGAAAAAGAAAATGACTACATCTTGCATTCTGTTGTATTTCTGTTGTCACCTGGGGATATTTGTTTGTTCATAAGTTAGTGAAGGCCACAAAGTTGTTATTTAGGCCCTGATGAATGAAACAGAATTGAAGCCAGGTTTCATTTTTCCTATGACTCTTAACAATATGGCCAAAAGCATGTGGACATCTAACCATTAAATCTTTGAGAGTCTTCCTTACACTTCTATCACAACATTCTTATGCCTGAATGGAAACAAACCAAAATCTTGTGGAAAGTCTTACAAGTGAAATGGTCAGATACTTTTGGTCATATAGTGTAGTTTTTTTTTATATTAAAGTTTAATTAATGAGTTTTATTGATCACATCTGCACCCCCCGGTTAAAATTGCTGGGTTTTTGATGTAAAAATTAAAACCAAGATACAACCCCAAAAAGTATAGGAGCAGCAAGGCCAAGTATAATTATATACACTGAATTTATTTGGGTTTGAGGTCAAGTGATGATTTCATTTCCTGACGTTTACACATCCTGAAGTAAATAACAGAATAGGAACAGATAGTCTTACAGTAAATTAAACACTTAATATTTGGTTGTAGATCTTTGCCTGCAATAACTGCATCAAGCCCAGTGACCTCATCAAACAGATCCATTTATCTTTTGATGCTTTTACTGCACCTTCGTTCACTTGTACGTTTTGGGGTTTTCTTCCTTCACCCTCCTCTACAAGAGTTAAAAGGCATGATCAACTTGGTTATGATTGGCTTGGCCAGTTTAAAACCCTCCATTTGTTTTCCCAGATGAACCTCTTTGTTGTGTTGGCTGTGTGTTCATTGTCTTGCTGCAAGATGAAGTTCCTCTCAAATAGATTGGATTCACCTGCATCATCAAGTAAGATTTGTGAGCTTGCTCTAGAAGCAGTCATACAAGCCCAAGCCATGACTCTACCTCTGCTGTGCTCATAGGTTTTGGATCATGAGCAGATCCTTTTGTTCTCTGCATTATTGCTTTGTGTCCCTTTTGGTTGAAATGAATATTGGATCCAGAAGCTCTTCTCTGTACTTCTTTCAGAATTCCAGTCTGACCTTCTGATTCTCGGTGCTGATGAATGATTTGCATCTTGTGCTATGACATCTATATTTCTGTTCTCACAATCTTCTGTGATACCTTCACCCCAACCATGTGGCACCTTCACCACATCTGCATGTTGTCGGTGATGTCACTAAATTGTTTTTGAAAAAGCTCTTGACATGATTTTTCTTGGTTTCAATTTTTACATTAAAATAAAGACTACAATTTTAACACGGGTGTACAGAGAAATATTTACATAGCTGTGTAAAAGGTTTTATTTTATATTGATCAGATTTGCTTCATTTATGATCCTGGAAAGGCGTTGCAACAGTTCCAGTACATGCTGCATGCATTTATAGCATACACCATAGAGAATTTTAACGATTAAAGATTAGACACCTGAATAAAAGTTCAACGGTTCACTAACTGTGTGTTTTGCAGGCAGCTGGACTATGAAAACTTCCAAAGTGCAGTGAAGGAGATTTCTTCCCATTCTGAAGGAGGCTGGAGCAAGGTGACAAGTTAGTCTTGTAGCTGGGATTGAAGTTTGTTTGCACAATTATCAAGAAAATTCTGATTCCAAATCAATTACTTTATATTTTGTGCTATATTCTACAGAACATGGGTAGAAATTATCCCATTTGTATTTATGACATCACAAAGCAGTCTACAGTATGTGATTGAAGTGTTCACATCAAATTTTAGACCTGGCCTAGTCATAATCTGGTCAATTAAAGAGGTAATAAAAAAATTGTACTTTTGTAACGTCAGAGGACAGAACGTGTTTGACTTATATTAAAATGGACAACTTTCAGATGTTGAGATTAAGGTCAAACAATCCCTAGAGCAACCGATTTATTTTTGTCCAAGATTGGGTCACTTCTGAATTATGATAAAAGTGCTTAAAACTTTCTGAGGGTGTGAGGGTTTCTCTGTCACGGATAGAAATAACATATAACTTATTCTGGGGCTGCTTTAAATGAAATCCAAAATCCTTCCAAGATAATAGCAATTAGATTGTTATGAGTTACTCTACATGTAGTTCATTGTTAGTGCATCCATCTTTTGAACAGTGAAAACATTCTGAATTTTGAACATTTTGAAACATTCTGACAAAAAATAAAATAGAAAAGCTAAAAGCACTGACTGCTGATACAGGTACTATTACTACAGCTATGAGATATTTGGATTTGTTTACAGCATACTATCTCTTTTTTAGGTTTTGGTACCATTAGTGTTATTACAAGCCCTGCATTGTAAGGGTCAACCTCTGACATCTCTACTTTCCCTGGGTGAACGGTACTTAGTTGAAGCAGAGGCAGAATTCATCATCCAGCAAGGTGGATGGGTGAGTGGTTTTTTTTTTTCCCCCTCATATCCATTGATCTCTTATTACCTAGGCTTTATTCAATCCTCTATTGGATTTAAAGACACAGGACACATTCTGTAAGCTCTTCCAGTTAAACGTGGGTCAGTTGTTAGAACAATATTATTCACTTGAATGTCTGAGAGTTGACGTGATGGTGGGACACTGAATAACCAGAACCCCCTGTCAGCTATTTTATAGTAAAGTATATACAAGGTTTTACTGTATTTCAATCTATATATCAGACAGTTTCACAGCTGAAATGCTAGGTAAATCATATGGCTGTGTAACAGAGTGTGTTGTCTCTCTCACCTTTTTTTTTTCCTCTGTGCATTTGTTAAAATTCAACAATACAGCACTGAAAAGAAATTTCTCTTACACAGTGTATGAGGTGAATGAGTGGCAGGGTGTGTCCATGAACTACATGACACGGCTGTGAACTTTGTTTGATGTTAAACGCGTTTGAAAGAGTTTTACTCAACAATACCTCAGAGTTTGTGTGTGTTGCTGCCAGATAACTAAATAGAAGACCATGGGCACACAACACAAGGTTAAAACAGGACTTCATAAACCATGCCTGCATTTACATCTGCAGTTTTGCTGGAAGTTCTGCATTAGGACCCTTTGTATTTTAAACACTATTATAAATGCTACTGTTTTATCTAGTTTACTCCCACATTTACTTTGTCTCTAAACATTTCAAAGAACTGAATTCTGTTAATCTTTCACTACTGTGTTTGTGTTAGACCAGCATTTGTTAGGAATAAGAGATAAAAATCATTTAAAATCTTTTTTAGTTCATTTTTTTATTTATATTTAAAATTCTTTGAAGATTCCCTCTAATGTGCTGTGTGTCATTTATAGATAAATAAAACTTTGCAAATAGGAGGAATTTAAACACATCCGGACATGATGTGTTAGGAAAATGATCAAAAAAGGAAAATGGTAGTAGCAGCGTCAGGCCACGTGTGTTTTGTTCTTTATTATTAAGATGACGTACACCATCTTAATAATTCTTTCTGTCTAAGTATAGCAGTGCAGAGAATGGGATCATGGGTAAACATGGCCTGCAGTGACTCAGAGACTGCTTGTGCACACTCATCCCCCAAACTGCTCCATTCAGCTCTGTTCATGTTTAGTGTGTAAGAGGCAGTGTAGCACTTTTATTTTGCAATATGAACAAAAGTTCAATAACACTTTTTGTTGTTTTTTTTATATACAGCAGTTTTCCCTTTACTTAGTAGCAGTTCAGATATTTCTTGTAAATATCAACTTAAACATTTAATTATTACATTAGTACTCTGTTAAGAAGAAAATTCAACTTTGCAGTGGCTACAATTAACTTTGGTTCAATCAGCTTTACTGTGTGGAAGAGATTTAAATGGACATTTTCATTTTAAGAGTTTGGTATCTTTCTCTATTTTAATGAGAAAGTTAGTTCTTATTATTCTTTGTTTTAGTTCCACCTACTCTTCGCCTTTTCTCTTCCGTCCCCGCTAGTTATTTTCTGTTCTGGTTCATGTGAGCAGCTGCAGGCGTCTTAGCCCCTCTCCCAAATGCTCTCATTGGTTGAGACGTGTGATGACAATTATCCCAAGTCAGTACTGATCAACATCCCACCCCTCCTGTGACTCCTGGTTTGTCTGTATGTGTATTTAGAGCCAGTGAGTAACAGACTTTCAAGAAAAAAAACAAAAAAAAAAAACACACGTCTCACCCAATTTCCCAAACATCGTATTTTCAGGTCAAAAAGATCTACACTCAAAACTATTCACTCTTGCTGAAAAACCAAACTTTGCCCTCAGACATCACACACAAGGCCTCAAAACACACACACTACAACAGTCTTACACATTGGTGCAATAAATTAAAAATAATATTTCCAAAACTGGCAAGTTATGTTGCTTGTGGTTCTTCCCCTCAAAAACTTTTTCACATGATGATCACAAATGACGCAACCAATGTATGTACAGTGGCACATTTTTATTCATGTACTATACAGTACAACACGCACCAAAAACATTATTCCACCTCAGCATCCTGTCTTTGGCCTGGGTCAGGCCAGAGAATCTCATCCACATCACAGGC
>JAOTRN010000036.1:20120355-20140760 GCA_028566695.1 Bagroides melapterus
TTGTTGTATATGTGTCCCACCATAAAAAAAAAAATTGTTTTAGGCTATTAGTATCTTTAGCCTTGCAGCATACTGAACCTGAGCTAATCTATTCAAAGACAGATTTAAAAGCACTTTTGTACGTCGCTCTGGATAAGGGCCAAATGACCTAAATGTAAAAAAAAAAATGAGTAACATGACTTGGACCCATCAAAAATTTGACTTTCAACTCGAACATAATCAAAGACTTGCGACTTGACTATAATTTTGACATCAATGAATTGTGACTTCACTTTGAACCCAAAGATTATACATTTAAAAGTGTGCAGGGAATCAATTATTCATTAGCTCAATGTTCAACCACACAGCAACTCAACTTTCATGAGACAACACCAAAGATCATTCCCCAACGACAGAGGAACTCTGCAGTAGCCATGCCCCTGAAGATTGTTGCCTTTTCATGCAAAGTTAATGTTGTTTACTAAAACAAACTTACCTCAAACATATTAGTCCACTTGGTGAAAACAATCTACACCTCATCTTATTTGAAATTGAACTGAAATCTAACTTTTTTTTTTAATTACAAAGTTTGTTTTAAAAGTGATTTACCCCATTTTCAAAAAACCTTCATGAATTAGGCCTATTCCAATTTTTACTTTGGCCTTAAATTTGGTAAAGACCATTATGTCTTGTTTTAGGACTATAAAATTTAAGGTTAAGGACTTGTAACATGACTTGGGACTTACTTGGGACTTGTTCTCATCAAGTCAGGAAGCTTTTATTGTCATTCCAACCATATATAGCTTAGGCAGTATACACTGAAATGACGGGAACGTTCTCCAGGACCGTGGTGCTATATAGAACAACACAGAGCTATGTGCATCTGTGCAACTTGGTGCACACAGTGCAAGGCAAGAGACAGATCACTTCTTTATTAGTCCTCCATTGCAGTAGATCGACTCACCCCAGCAACTGCTAATAGAAGAAGGCATGAGAGCTGGTAGCCTGAAACAAGATAGCTAGCTCAAGGTAGAACACTCAGGGTCACTGTAATGTGCTTAATTTAATATGCAAGGTAAGCGGAAGGGATCAGCAGATGCCTGATACTGACATTCCTTCGGAAAACTAAGCCAATTACGGTATCTGATTTAAATAATCAAATCTCACAGGTGTGGTGGAGACATGCTTAAAGAAACATGTCATTTTCACATACGGTACAGTAGCTATGTCATCTGTCAACATAGCACAAAATCCTGACCTCATAAAATGCCACTGCCAATGCCTTCAGCTCATCAGGCCACTAAACTAATTCTAATTTTCAGACTTTTAACCAGTAATGCATTACATTTCATGCTGAATGCTGAACAGTACCAAAGCTAATTACATTTTGTAGCTAGTTTAACTGTATTGTTGGCTCTTGTTCCAGGAGACATTGTGGGTCTTTATGAATCCGAAGGATGCAGCCAGCCTAATCAGCTTTGCTCAGGTGTGGTGACCCGTGTGACACAGGCATCAATAACAGTCGCTTTTGACGAAACACATGATGGCCTTAACCTGGAAAGTGATGGACTATATAATATTATGAAGCTTGCAAATGATGTAACTTATAAACGAATGACTCAGTAAGTTATCTGTTTTCATCAGTGCTTTCTGTCCGCCATTCAGAGTTACACTCTGGTAAATAAAAATGATTCTTCTGTTTGTTTGCAGTGCTTTAAACTCTTTGAATGGGTACAGAAGTGGTCCTGCGTCCCATCTAATAAGTGTCCTTTTTGGCTACTCTGAGCCTGGAATGTTGTTGCAGCAGAGTAAGTCATCTTTACATTTAGACCTTTCACAAGGTTTTCCGAGGTAAAATGCATCAAACTAAAGTTCTGTTTGACTTTGCATGCTCAGATGATTTAGATTGGATCAATGCTGGATTAGACAGATCTCAGCAGGAGGCCGTTTCGTTTGCACTCGCTCAGAAAGACGTTGCCATCATACACGGACCACCAGGGACGGGGAAAACTACAACAGTGGTGGAAGTTATTCTGCAGGCTGTAAAACAAGACCAGAAGGTACAACCTACAAGTTCTGGTAGTCATTTGTGAAAAAGTAAATAAAACATTTAAAAAGTTTATTAAACGATAGATAGAAAGCGGTTGAATTAGTAAAAGTAATTAGACACCAAAATATATTTTAGTCAAGAAAATCTGACATGGATCAATGAAAGATTAAATCACATTAGAAATAAGGACCAGAATATTCTAGTCATCAAGGTGATATTAATAGTGCTCTAGCTACACAGGTCTGTGTTAACAACATCTTCTTTATTAGCAGCTTATTTGTTCTGCAGTCAACCACCTTTTAATCTTTCTGCATCGCTTATACTTTTATATGCACTGTAATGAATATTATAGACAGCTAGTAGTGGCCAATTCTTTTATTACTACATAAACATACTTTAAGCACACATGGGTTTAACCCACATGTATAGTTTATACATGGGGACGATGAGCCTGTCTTCAATCTCCTTAGAAATCTCCAGATCCTACATGCTCTCCCTCATCCAGAGGCTCTGGGCTTTCACACTAGCAATTTAGATTGAAACAAATCATGATTCGCATGTGATATTGTGAAAGCTGTCATGTGCACTGAGAGGCACACCATTGTACTGAACCTGAAAATACCTGTACGAGGTGATTTGAGTTCAGTAGCACTGGAACTGTGCTGAGATTCTCACGAACATGAGCGCAACTCCGGTCTGCAACTCGCCTGTTCAGAAAGTAAAGTAACCTGCGCATTATATGATGACTGCATCATTAGTTTCCATAACGTGCACCATGATTGGCAGGGAAAAGTTGTGGAACACAGATGTGAGGTTCATTACTATTAATAATCACACCAAAGTTTTAAATATGGTGAGTCTCTATATGTGTTATATACATATACACCTTGTGTTCTCTGTGTATTTGTGATGATATAAAATGAACACAAATGCACCAGCACTACAGGGAGCACTGGAAACAATCCCAATCATAGCACAGCAAATGTGCGCAGTGTGCTCACCTAGCTTAATATTTATTATGCAAATTACTCTGCTGTTGCTGTCCGTTAGCATTAAAAAGCTTTATTTATCTGATTAGTTAAGTTTGACAAGCCCTTACTTTCCCGCCCTTTTACTCGGGTCATGATCTGCATCTCAACTCCCAAAAAGCATTTTTTTTGCTCTGTGGTGAATGTGGAACTAACCAACATTCATCTGTTGAATTACTCTTTAATGATCTGCTGATGGAAATCTCTGCAGGTTTTGTGCTGTGCTCCATCCAACGTGGCTGTGGATAATTTAGTGGAGCGTCTGGCTAAAAGCAAGGCTAAGGTTCTGCGCCTGGGACATCCAGCACGCCTGCTAGAGTCGATCCAGAAACATTCACTGGATGCCGTGCTTGCACAGAGCGACAACACCAACATCATCGCAGATGTCCGAAAAGACATGGATAAAGCCTTCGTAAGCTTTTATATTTTTCATCACACATTTTACTATAGCATTTATGCTTGTGTAAACAAAATGTTCTGGTATGTGATTCTATCCCATGTAGAATGATATAACTAATATACTGTAACACATTCTAAGTGTAATTGAAACCTGTTTATCTCCTCATAGAGTCAGATAAAGAAAGTTCGAGACAAAGGACAGAGAAGCAGCCTAAGGCGAGAAATAGGAGAACTCCGAAAGGAACTGAGGAGCAGGGAAGAGATGGCTATCACCCAAATCCTGAAAAGAGCCAGTGTTATTCTGGCAACCAACACTGGTGTGTAGTACTGTACTAAACCTCTTAAAACAGCTAGTCATAGAGAATATGGTCTTTCCTTTGCCTCTCAGGCTCTGAAGTAATATTTGTCACACACAGGAGCTAGTAATGATGGTCCACTGAAGTATTTGCCAAGCGAGCATTTCGACCTGGTGGTGATAGATGAATGTGCTCAGGCTCTGGAGAGCAGCTGTTGGATTTCGCTGCTCAAAGCACGCAAGTGCATCCTGGCTGGAGACTACAAGCAGCTGCCACCCACAATTAAGTCTCAGAAGTATGCCGAGAACCTAACTTTATGTTTCTATTTCATTAGGAAATCCTTTATTTGCAAAGGTTTTCTGGTATCCGAGAGAGTAATGTAAGAATCCTCTTATTTACACCTTAATAAGGCTCATTGAATTGATTTTATTCAAATGCGTACATCGGTTCAACGTGATTGAGTTGAGTAACACGAGACATCATTTTCATATACCCAACATGACATCATGCCCAAAATGCAGCTGATTTTCAAGACCCACGTTGCATAGAAAAGAACAATAGGATGTTGCAAGGTCCTAAATGTAATACTACAGTTACATCGCATCAAATATATGGAAATATTCTCATGAGATTTCATAATGTTACTGGCTTATATTAATACTACATGAATTGATCACACTCACTCTACTCATTTAATCTTGTAATTAGAGCCTTGTTTAAATTCCGTGTATTATAAGTAATGTGAAAGTCACTCTAATCACTTTTAATAAAAAAAAATAATTATTGGAGAGTACGATTAAAAAAAAAGTTTTACTTTTCTTGTGGTACAACTACAATTTCAAACAATTTAGAATTTCCTCTCTTGTTTAAACAGCGCAGCTGCTAAAGGTTTGTCTGTGAGTTTAATGGAGCGGCTGATTCAGAAGTACGGAGACTCGATAGTTCGAATGTTGACCACTCAGTACCGTATGAACAGTGCCATCATGCAGTGGGCATCAGAGCAGATGTACCAAGGAAAACTGACCGCACATCCTTCAGTCGAGACACATTTATTGAGGTTTGTGTTTGAATATTAGGTCAGACCCACATTTGTATAGCTAGAACGGTACCGGGATTGTAACATTGTTGTCTGTTCTAGATTAGACATAATGTCTCTTTGTCGCTGTTTAGTGTAATATCGTTTGTTTGGTTTTTTTTGTTTTGTTTTTTTTTTTTTTTAAATCAGAGACCTAGCTGGTGTAGCTCATGTTGAGGAGACCAGCATGCCTTTGCTTTTAGTTGACACTGCTGGCTGTGGTCTCAGTGAAATGGAAGACACAGATGAACAGTCAAAAGGCAATCAGGGTAACGATCAGATATTACACCTTTGTGTTATCGTCTACTCACTCGATCACTAGTTATACATTTGGTCTAAAACTTTACCGTGTATCTTTCAGGTGAAGTTGACATAGTGGCTCTTCATGTCAGATCCTTGACTGAGGCTGGAGTGCAGGCTAAAGACATTGCAGTCATTGCACCTTATAACCTACAGGTAGAAGCCTGTCCAGACAATTAAACATTTTTTGAAAAAACTTATAAATATGTTTCCCCATTACACAGTGCATTACTTTTATGTAGTAAACCTCTCTGTTTATGTTTCAGGTAGATCTGCTAAGACAGAAGCTCTCGAATCAGTATCCTGACCTGGAGATCAAATCTGTAGATGGCTTTCAAGGCAGGGAAAAGGAGGCAGTGCTGCTGTCCCTGGTTAGATCTAATAGGAAAGGTGAGAAAACGTGTGCGTCTAGTAAATAACAAGAAGAATAGGATCTAACTGATCATCACCTCATTTGAATGTTTCACTTTGATCCTGCAGGAGACGTTGGATTTCTTGCGGAGGACAGAAGGATCAACGTGGCTGTAACACGTGCAAGACGTCAGCTGGTCGTGGTATGCGATTCTCAGACTGTCCGAAACCATGACTTTCTCAAAAGCTTGGTTGACTACATGTCTGAGCACGGGGAGGTTCGCACTGCCTTTGAGTACTTAGAGGACCTGGTGCCTGTAAACTCCCACTGTGTTTTTAAAGACCAACAAAATAACATTAAAGCATCTTCCAGTAAAACAAAGGCAAGAAACCAACAATGGAAAGGGGCTGAGAACAAGTGCAAAAAAATCTCTGAGAGCAAAAGCAAAGGAAGTGGTCAGTCAAAGGATGATTCCAACGTTGGCAGTAATCTAAAGTCACACCTTCCCGAACCAAAAGCAGACGATCAGGCTGAGTCTCAAATTAAGAAAGAAGAGATGCGGCAGCAGTTGCTTATCTTCCTGGACAACCCAAGTGAGGTAGAGCTTCAGTTTCCTTCCTCTCTGAACTCACATGAACGCCTGCTGGTCCACCAACTCTGTGAGGAGCTGGAACTGAAGCACGTGAGCAAGGGAACAGGAAAACAGCGCCATATCACTGTTTCCAAACCAGTAGCAGTGCCAGAGAGACTGGAAAAGGAATCAGAGTCCACAAGTACAGAAATCCAGATTCCAGAGGAACAAACGGAAAAAGAATCCAACAAACAAGTACTAAAGCCTGCTTTCGATTTGAAAAGCTTGCATTTAGAGCGTATGCGCCGGGAGCAAGAAAAACGGGAGGAGAAACTTCAGAGCAAAAGACTAGAGAGAGATCATAAAGACAGCAAAGGCTCATCCACGAAGAAGAACAAAGGTGTGACAAAGTATTCCCCCCTTGACCTTTTTATATTTTTGTAGTGTTATATAATAAACTTAGTTGTGATTTTTACTATCTGATTTGTCTAATGGCTAAAAGTGCAAAATAGTTTTAATGAAATTTGTTGGTTGCTTAAGTATTCACCACCTGAGCCAGAACTACTTTTGCCTGCAATCATACAGTAAATGTAAGTCACCTGGGACATCATTTTCTCGCCAATTAATCTTGGCAGAATTTCATAAGCTCGGTCAGATCAGACGGAGAGACGCAGCTTTTAAGTCTTGTCGCATATTCCTAATCAGACCGAGGGCTAGGCCATTAAAAATTTTAGGCCCTTGCTCAGTAGTGTGCTTATGCTCGTTGCTCCAGCTCAGATTTAATCTCTTGCAGACTGAAGCAGGTTTTCTTTGGGGATTTATCTGTATTGGCTTGATCAATCCCTCTTCCCAATAACATGATGCCGCCATCAAGCTTCACTGTGGGAATAATCTTCTGAGCAGTGTGGTTTCTGCCACATAAAATATTCTAATAAAATAAAAATATTCTCATAAAAGACCAAAAACCTTTTGGACTAAAAACTTTTTACCCACATGCTTGCTTAGCCTAGAAAATGTTTTTTTTTTGTTTTTTTTTGAAAACTCATATGGCTTTTCTTAGCTTGCTGCTCTCCCATAAAAGACAGTTGTCCTTTAAACAGCTTTTCCCATTAGAGCTGCAGCTCTCATAGTCTCTTGATTGCTTGTTTTCTTCTCAAACATCCTCCTGAGATGATTACTGGTTTTTAGTGAAAGCCCTTATCTAGAGTCACAATTGTCCTGTTTTTAATGGATTGAATGATGCTCTGTAGGATGTTCCTTGTTCTTCATTATTAGTTATTTTCCTAAAAAAAAAAATCTAGGGCCTTTCAGGAGTATTTATATATTAAATTGAGGTCATGAGACACAAATTATGTGACTTCTGATGGACTAACTGGAATTTTGCAAATATTATGGGAAATTATGTAACGTGTTACTGATTGTAACGCTACAACGTGTAGAAAAGTTCAATGGTAGGGAAGACTTCTACAAGACAGTGTTTTTAATCTTATATCTCTATTCTGGGTTAATTCTGTCCAGCTGTATGTTCAACTTTAACCATCGTGTCATTGTGCTTTTCTCTGTTAGGAAAGGGGAAAATGAAAGCAGGGGCTTTGGACATTGCTGCAGCTGCTACAGCTGATGATGATTTTGATGCACTCATTGATGCTGTGGTGAAAGCAGAAAGCGTGTGTGGCTTCATGAAGTGTAAAGCCAGCGTGCTCACACTGGGGCAGCTGTGTGTCTACTGTAACAGACAGTACTGCCTGAGTCACCACATACCTGAGGTAGCACATGCTTTAATGACAACATTGACAGTAATATTATACTGCAGCCAGAATGCTAACACTCCTAATAATAAATAAAATCTACCAAAAGGTCAGATCCCATTATTCTCCTCAGAGCAGGGTAACTGACCTCTACAAGTTTTGATTCATTTATTTATTTATTTATCAATCCTGATATCCAACATTGGCATACTGCTATAATCAGTTTATTATTTTGTAGGTTCATGGATGTGGAGACAAAGCAAAGGCTCAGGCTCGCATGAGAATAAGCAAAGAGGGAGTGCTGTATGCCGGCAGCGGACAGAAGGATAAGTCCATGGATCCAAACAAAAAAGCGTACCTGCAACGTAAACTAGACTCTAAACTTAAAGACATGGCATCCCAAAGAAAAACCAAATCAAAGGATAAAGAACACTGAATCATTCAGTCCTGCTTTCTAACATGTATACTGTATATTCTAATTAAACAAGTGAAATAGTGGTTTGATGTGTGTTTCACAGAAGTAGGATATTAATGAAATGCATCCACAACACAATACATAAACACTGTCCTTATTAGTTAGGTTTTTAACTAGTAAAAATGTATTAGAACTGAAAAACATGTTAAAGTAATAATAAGAATATTGTTGTGTCCAGGTGGTGGAAACATGGTATTAGGGCAGATATGCAGGTTTTTATCTCTATGATGCTGTCTGGAACTGCCTGAGAGTAGAGTTGCTCCTCAAATATCCTCCTGGTGGAGCTCTATTAGACATTTTACTCTGGTCAGACACCCTGGGCAGACTCACTGGAAAGTTTCAATCTCACAGTTAGCTTGGGAATGTCTGGGGAATTATCTAGGAGAACTTGGAATATATGGCTAGGGACAGTGATGAGGCCATCGCAGGCTATATGAAGAGTAGAGAAAAAAGGATGAACATCATTGAAATTATTAAAAGGTTTTGTTTTGTGGCAGGGATACAAAATGAGGTACAGTAAAATTACTAAGAAATCTAGTAAGGACTGAACCCCCATGGTTAGAGCATCACTGTTTATCAAATTTATCTTTTTTTTTCATATCTCACACACATATTCTTACATTTACAGCATATGGCAGACACCATGTCCAGAGGAACTTACATTTTATAATACAAATGAGCAATTATTAATCAAGGACCTTGCTCAGGGGCCCAGAATTGGCAGCTTTGTGGCCCTCGGATTCAAACCTGCACCCTTCTGATTGGTAGTTCAAAACCTTATACCACTAAGTTACCACATCCCACAACTTACTGCTTATTACTGTGGAGCAGTAATAGAACCTGCAACAGTTTTACAACCAAGAGGACACAATTCATGTATTACACTTCATGAAGAACATCTGTACACCTACACCTTCAGGCAATTCTTTAATCATGTTCCAGCAGTGCAGACACTCATGAGGATACAGGCTAGCAGCTTCAGTAATGGTAGCAAACATCATTATTCTTGGTGACAGACAGACTGGTTTGAGTATTTCAGAAACCGATGAGTTTCTGGATTGTTTGCAGATTGGTTAAAGCCAACAGGAAGAATGCAGTAACTCAAATAAGCATTGTGCTGAGCAATCTCATCATCTCAAAAAACATCAGACATGAAACCTTGAGGTGGATATGCTACAAAAGCCTAGAAAAGTCTTTTAGCTATCTTTAGTTTCAGCTGAGTGAAGCGAACGCTTATGTGCTCTTCTGCTGCTGTTGTTCATCCACCCCACAGTGTTTGTTGTTCTGTGTAAGATGGTTTTTCTTCTCACTACAGTGGTACAGAGTGCTTATTGGAGTTATAGGATCCTTTCTGTTGGCTTGAGCCAATCTGGTCATTTTCCTCTGTCTTCTCACAATAACACGCTTTTATTCTGTGTCTGCATGACAGTATGTATACATTGTGCTACTGCCATAGGAATAGCTGATTATATAAACGCATAAATAAGTAGTTATTCCTGATAAAGTGCTCAGTAAGTGTATGTCGTTATGGAAAACGAAGAGGGTCATCAAGTGTACAAGTGTAGCAAAAAAAAATTTATTGCAATTTCACTATAAAAAAATCCACTGGATATGTCTCAAACATTTAACATATATTTTGTTATATTTTGCAGATATATTTGATCCTAAAGCAAAAAAAAGTAAATAAATAAAACAAAACAAAAACATGCTTGTGTTAGAAAGAATAAATGGAAAGAGGTAGTTTTGTACTGGGAGTTGACAGAATAAGAAACTGCTACATGTGATTTGTTAGAAAGGAAATTGGACAGTTCTATAAATTTTGCAAAGATATCGTATAACTACTAATAATAATTCAAGCAGGAAAGAAACAAACAGAAAGAAACGAGCAGCAGCATCTCACATTGCTCCCATATAGTTATAAGAATTCACTCCTTAAGAGTAGCTGATCTTTAATTCACCTAGTGTTCTGTGTCATTATGTTATCTGTGTTATGGAGAACGACTATATTATCTGTGTGACCGCTGTGTAATATGTCTCTGATTTGTACTGAGCTATCTATATATTTTCTGAATATAAGCATGCATGCATATATAATTTTACTAATAATTTGCCATTTCTATGAAAGCCATTTCTGTTGTGTGCAGGGAAACCAGGGAGAAAGCAAACATGCAGTAGTGACACACTAAGTCCCTAATGATCCCATGCATTTTGGACTGATTTTTGAATGGCTCACGAAAGGTTTTTATTAATAAGATATAATTATGTTATTAATATTTGCTGTGTTAATTGTGTAGCACAGTTAAAAAAAATATATGCAAAGGGATCATCACTGGGACTGGGATTAAGAACCTCTACAGCGCACATCCGGTTCAGTTAACAGTATAAAATGATATTGTAGTTTTTTCGAGAGAGTCTATTATGAATAAAGTGTTAAAACCCTGGCTGGCTGCATTTGATTTTACCATCATTGTAATCACCGAACCTCCCTGAAACTACTGACAAACGAGCTACTGACGCTATTTTCTCTCATATAAAGTATATACAGTGCATTAACAATATCCCCAAGTTCAAAAGTTTAAATGTAAATGGTTTGTTAGAGCTATATACAGTAGGCAGGCTATAATCATATATTATTATAGTATGAAAATGTAATAGTTTAACAATCAGCATCAATTCTACATTTGTTTCAATTTACAGATGCCAAACGTGGCATGACCTAAAAATCCTAATTCCACCTGAATCCATGAAAACATGATCCATGCCACATAGCCAGTGTACACTGACATAGCAAGATGATATGTATAGTGACCCCTAGTCTCATCACCACTAGGCTGTTGTTTTTTTCTGAACACGAATTGCTGCCTCCGGCAAGCCCACTAGGCTGTACACACAGATACCGAGTTAGAGCTCTTCAAAGTCTCATGGCACACTCCGGTGGTTGGAGCTCTTCTGTATGGCTGTTTCCATGTGTGTTCAGTCTTGATACGAATTCCAGATGACCTGAACAGGGTGGAACTGAACACATCCCCTTTGTTCTGTTTTTGTGTCTCCTGGTAGAGAACAGTGCAGTCTTGTTCTCAAGTGGAGCCACGCCGATATGTCGCTTAGTGCAGAGAAGAACTTCACATCCACCTCATACAAAACCTGGCTTCATGGATGAACGGCGACATTTTGGGCATCCCTGTGTCCCATTTGTCTGCAGGCACCTGTTTACACAAAAAAAAAAGAAGAAAGAATCACTTAAACAGCTAAATAAAAAGATCTTCGGAACAGGTTATTGAGCACAAATCACATCATAAATGTGTCGTGAAAATGTCTTACAATGTCATGTCAAGTTAGTTGGCATAAAGTTTTCCGTAATGACATTTTAGGTCACATGCTAATTTATATATTTATATAATATATATAAAACAAACTCACCTGTACACATGTACATTCATGCAATTATAAGTTAAGCTGTTTTACTACTGATCAGAAGGTGCCAAGCTTGAGCAAGAGTCGGAGCATAACCTCAGCATAACAATGCTCAGTTGTAGGAATGCGTTAACTTTAAGTCTCTTTGGATAAGACCATTTACCAAAAGCTGTAAACGTAAATGTAATTATCTAACCATCCAATCATACAGTACCTGAGGCACAGCGCAGATACAGGCTTCAGTTTAAGGAGAAGTTTAATATATCAAAATCATGATTTTTTTTGTTGTTGTCCTGCTAAATATTAAATGCTAACTAAAACATTTGTTAGTGGTAGATGGACCATATTCAGAAACTGCTGCTCTCCTGGGACTTTAGTCACAAATGACTATAGAGTTTAGTAATGATAGACTGACAACACGCCTGTGGACGCTCAAATAAGCACTCTTTACAACCATGTTGAGCAGAAAAGCAGCTCAGAAAGCACAACAGCTTAACCCAGCACACTTCAACTGACTAAGAATGACACGAGAGACTTGTCTATTGTCATGTCCTCACATGAACAGCAGCAGATCTTCTCATCAACAGTGAATAAGACAGACATTTTAATTACAGTTTTAAACCAATGCTCCTAATCCTGTGCATACGTGTCGGAATGTAACAATGCCGATGAGTGTAAACAAAGGTTAGACCAGGCCTGGACTCATGTTTCTCTCACAAACATGACTGTCATGGATTTGAACAGAATGAACTGATTTATATGTAAGTTTGTGGAAATGGTTAAATGGTAAATGTGACAAGAAAAAAGAGAGAAAAAAATCTGCATAACAAGTTATCCTGATTAAATGAATTAAATACATCATGTAAGGTTATTATGACATAATGTATGACATTACGACACTTTTTACAATCTCAGGGCAAATGTGTCACTCCCTTTTATTAGACATTATTACTGTTGTTATGTATTGTAATGTGACAATGTGACCCATATGATAATATTGAGGGATGTGGTAGCTTTAAGATTAAGGTCTATGATTATTGCTCAGAAGGTTGTGAGTTTGATTCCTACTGCCAAGAGCAAGGCCCTTACACCTGAATTACTCAGCTGTATAAATGAGATAAGGATGTCTGCTAAATGCCATCAACAAATATAACAAACATAATACATGCTAACTAGAGCACATGACTAGAAATATTAAAGCAGCTGTCAGTAATATTAATATGACACTGCCACACTGTCATGACAACCAGTAATCAGTAACATTTTGTGCTCTGTGACACCTTCATGATGCAGTAAGGTGAGTCAAATCTATTTCCTTGTCCAGTGTACGTTTGAGCATGAGGACAGGACAAACACATACTTAAGGTGAAAGATGTGAGAGCAAGGCAAAGCCTGGAGCTGCTGGTTCCTCTCCCCGATTGACTCGCCGCACATGCCACAGTAGAGCTCCAGCTCTTCTACACATTGCAGGAACTTCACCACCTGCTCTCTCAGCTCATCCTGCTGCTCCCTGCTACGGTAAATGCCCTCTAACAGGCAGTGTACCTTTAGAGAACACAGCTGTGGGAAAACACAAGGGACAAAGTAAATGGCTAACGTTTTATATGCTAACTCTTGTTGCTGTAAAGCAAAGAAACCTTTATCTGTGATTTGTGTGCATGGGAAGTAGATGGGTAATAAAAGTCATATGAATATTAGGATGGAAAGTGTGTTGTGAGTTGTCTGGGATGTCTGTGGTGAATAGTGAAAGTATAGTGACCAAACACAATGTGAAAAAAAGTAAATGATGAATAAAATGCTTCTCACTGTGATGAGAAGTAGACAGGTCATAAAGATCATTTGACTGGAATTTGTTTAGCCAAACCATAAAGGATTTGCTTAACACACCTTGTTTCCTGTTCCGTCTGCTAGTTCGTATGCACGCTGAAAAGAATCCAGTGCCTAGAAAAGAGATAGAAATGTGTCAGGAATGTAATAAATTAGGTACCTCGAACCTACTATAGATGTTTCTATTTTAGTTTATGCTTCATTTTTTGTTTTAAATGCAGTTTTTCACTGTTCACAGTTTTTACACTCCATCACCTTGTCCAGCTCCTTCTGCTGTAGCCAACACTTCCCCACTCCTAAGTGGATGGCTGCTTGTCCAAGGCGGTTGCCGATCTCTGTCATTATACACATTGAAGACTCGTAGCGAGGGAATGCTTTCTGAGAAAAGAAAGAAAATGATTCATCTTCACATAAACTCTAATGTCCATGATTCAACCTGGAGCTCAAGTTACTGCCTGTGTGGAAGTTCACATGTCCCCCCCCTTAGTCTGTTTGTCTTTTCGCTGCAATCTCTGGGTTCCTCCCACCTACTAAAAACATACTGGTAGGTGGATTGGCTATTCTAAAATTGTCTCTTAGGTGTGAATGAATGTGTGAATGTCTGTGTGAATGATGCCCTGAGATGGATCGGCTGCCCGTTCAGGGTGCATTCCTGCTTTGTCCCCCCTGTGTTCTCAGGATAAGCTCTGGATCCACTGTGACCCTGATTACTAGGACAAAGCAGTTACTGTAGAAGAATGAATGAATGAATGAATGAATGAATGAGCAGTGTTCGTTATAGGGTTGAGAATGAGCATCAGAAGAAATAAAGCATAGATAAACAAATACATAACAAGGATAAATTAAAGTTCTACCTTGCAGTCTACCTTCACCCTTCACTCAGGAAGAACCTTATAATATAATTCATGAACATCATGAGCTGAAAATAACTTACATCAACATCACTGCGGCAGCGATGAATATCTGCAAAATTCAGGAGACACATAGCCTGCAGAGGACGATCTCCATGCTGCAGAGCTATCTTCATTGATTCCTGGGAGTAAAAGCAGACAGATATTTACTTGGATTTTAAGATTAAAGGAGCATTAAATATAATTCCATTAGACTCCTTTGGGAAGCACAGCCCCCATACCAGCTGAAATTTGATCATTAGAGTAAAGAGGAATGTGCAGCTCTGCTGTCTCTCCCTATATTACTGCAGTGCAATATTCACAGTACAAGGCAATGACTCTTTGTTGCACCGCTTGTTAGGGTAAGGGCTAATCTCTTCATGACGACTTTAACGTGGTAGAGGGCCCTTGGAATATTTTTATCCACCATAGTAAACTAGGTTGTCTGGCACACGACTTACAAACAGCTGCATCTGTCAGTTGTTGGATCCCACTGAGACGTAGCCATGCACAAAAATGTGGAGTGTGTCACCAGAGTTGTAACTGTGACAAAGCGACTGCTAATCTTCAGGTCTGATATGACGTCTAGTAGAGTTACAATTTCAGGGCTGTCCAGTTGTGTTACTGTACAATATGGAGATTGTCTAACATTACAAAATATTATCATTAATTCCCTGAGTCAAAGTGAAAAACTGTGAGATTTCCATGACTTAGTTGAAAGCAGAACTTGCTCCAACCGTCATGTTGTTTCTGCTCGTTTTGCAAATTCACTCTTTAAAATTCCATTTGATTAATCGTCCAATAACTACAGTGAAACTCATTGAAAAACGCAGTAAAGTCTGAACCCAACAGCATATTTTCGGAGTTTAACAGATTAGCAGCTATGTTCTAGAGTAGTACTTGATCTCACTTGTTAGTCAATTGGAATAAAAGTGTCTGCCAAACGAATCAATGATTGACACAAAGCTTTCCACATGAGCTCTTACTAGAAACCTCTACTAGTGCTTACCTCGCAGCATTCCATAGCATCTGGCAGACGCTCCAGCTTCCTGTATGCTACTGACATGTGGTACTGGCTCATGGCACGGTACTTGAGACTCCAGCCTTTCCCATAGTCATTGACAAGCTCAGCTGCTTTGCACGGAAAAAACAGGGCCTTCTCATAATCCTACAAGTGCAAAGACTATTCGTGAACGTGTATCACGTGGTAACACATTCATCTGGTGAATGAATGAACGGACGAATATTAAAATGTGCTGCAAAATCATCATGCAAGGATGTTAAAAATGGGCTATTTTTATATTTTCTATATTGTGTCAGTCAGTGCCTTTGACACATGAGTACATTCTCCACATGCCATTTCATCATAGACTCATTACACCACACCATTCTGGGTATCCGGGGGATTAAACTCTACAAATCTCCAGTGTCAAGGTGAGTACAAAGGTCTATATCTGAACTGGCTTGTCTTCTGTTACCCTGCGTGCTGCATGTTGGCGGTTTCTTACAAAGCCGTGCTGTGAGTTACTGCAGCAGAGTGAGATCAGACTAGTGGAAGCTAGAATATGACCCAACTGTTTACACTACTGGTTGTGCAACTACATAGCATGCTACACATGAATCGTTTAGTTTACTACAAACATAATAGAGCAGAAATTTCACGTAGTATCTCACAGATTAACACACTGTACCTTTAACTGAATGTAGAAGCTGCCCAGGCTGCAGCAAACCCTGCACTCCAGCATCTTATCATCATTATTGTGTGCATACCGTAGAGCCTTTTCGTAACTCTCCAAGGCTTTCTGAAAGATGCTGAGGCCCAGGAAGGCATTGCCCATGCTCAAACACACTTGGCCGTTGAGTTGCAGGCTCACAGTGGTGCCTTGCATGTTTAAGCAGGTCTTGCAGTAGGAAATAGTCTTCTGAAAGTCACAGAGCTTCTCGTTGCTGCGGGCAAGGTTCAGGTAGCCTTCGGTTAGGTAGTCTGGGTCCTCCATCTCTCGTGCTGTATCGATCTGAGCTAGAGCATACTGGTGTGTATGTGTGTGTGTTAATAGATAAAAAGATGACAAAAAGTAATGTATGAATTAATTTGGTAATAATTATTTTGTAATTAATATTTACAGGATTGATCACAGGAGTGTTCATGCAATAATATATTTGGTAAAACTATTCATACACGGTATCTATGAGTCAAGTTTTTAAGACTTTGCGTAAACAGTGAATAAATCTCACTGTTAAATCATAACATTACCTTGGGGAACTTTTTTTTTTTTTTTTCTGCTCGGTAAGTGTGTTTGTAGTTCGTAGGATTTTACATTTTTTCGAATGCTGACCGGGAATCCTGATCCTAAAAAAAACCATATTTCATAAATATGGAACCAGGACTAGTTTTTGAGATTTCAGCTGCATTTACTTCATTGAATATAACTTTTAATAGAAACTTTTTTCACTTTTACTTTACTATGGCATTTCCACTACATTGTTTGAGCACTTAAAGTTCTATCAGCATAATTTTTAATGTTATAACTTTTCATTATCAGTCCACACACACACCCGCTCTCTCTCTAAAAGTTTTACGGTGTAAGTTGAATCGATTTTTATAAACCTTTCTGTTTTCTACTTGCATAAATTGTATCGATGCACAAAAGTATGATCACAATTTCTACTGTTCTGTTCACCACTTTTGTTTACGTAGTTTAAGAACATTAGTGTGCTAATGAAGACTACACTAAACTTAGCAAAGCATGTTCCTGTGAGTAAGGGGGTTTATGTCAACAAGATATCCTGAGTTGGGGATCATATATCACGAGGCTCTTATTACCGCTTTCCTTCGGAAGCCACAAATTTAAAATAGCACTTCAAGATTTACTTTAGATATATCACAACATGTTATCCAACCTAACTTCATGTGACTGTAAGCATATTCTAAGGTCTACTATATATGTCTTTAATAGGAACACGTTTATCTAATATCTAATCATGTGGCAGCTGAACAGTGTATAAATTCATGCAGATACAGATAAACAGATTCAGTTCATGTTCACAGCAATCATCAGAAATGGGGAAAATTGTGATGTGTGTGACCATCTGTGGAATGGATGTTGGTACCAGATGAACTAGTTCGAGTGGTTCAGAAAGTGCTGGAATTTTCACACACAGAAGAATTTCTACCTGACACAGACTTGATTGAAATTCATAAAACATTGAGTGAGTTTTGTGAGTTGAAAAGCCCTGTTAATAAAAGAGCTTAGAAGAAAATGTTCAGATTGATTTGAGCTGACAAAAAGTATAGTAGCTCAAATAATCACTCCTTCCAACCATGGTGAGTATCTCAGTGTGCACAAACCATCGAACCTTGAGGTGCAAGATCATCAAACTGGGCTCCACCATCATCCATGTTACGCTTAATGTTACAGAGCTCACAGTTTTTCTTCATTTCTGAAGTTTGATGTGAACATTAATTGAAGCTCTGGACCTGCATCTGCATGATGTCATACACTGTGCTGCTGCTAAATGATACACTGATTATTTAACTGCATGAATGTGCAGATGTATATGTGTTCTTATTAATGTGAACAGGAAGTTTATATACACTGGCCTTCAAATGCTCAGAGACTCCTGGCAATCAACAGTTTAGTTTCTTTGTTGGTTTGTAATCTTTGGATCATATGAACAATTAAATCGATTTATATAACAGCACTGAACTGTTATAAAACTCAAACAATGTATTCATCAAAATGTCTTCTTTAGCAGTTTAATTTAGTTTTCCTAAATGTAGCCGAGTATACCCCTCTCTCTCTCTCTCTCTTCTATCTGGCTTCTCAATTTCAGATGCTTCTGATGGTGGGATTTAATGAATGAAGTGTGTTAAAGTATCTGTTTACAACTGTTTTACAACAGCTACTATAAAAACTGGTCATTGGTTCTGATCAATCATCAACAATATATCAGTTCAGTTCTAAATGTCGTGACTGCCTGCTGCTACAAATATTTCTAAGACGTTTGTGTGTTTGCTTGTATAAAATGTTCAAACCAAACAATATAATAGCATAATCAATTCTTTTCTTTCCAATTAATGACATGTGAATCAATAAGAGATGACAGATTGTCAGACAGACTGTCTAACTTTAATAATATTATTAATATGCATTAACCTTCTGCAGGTAAGCTTCATCAGTCTCTTTTGCAAGCTATTTAGCTAGAATTAGCAAATATTGAATACCATTTAAAATAACTGTTGATAATAAAAATATAACACCTCATATTCCTCAGCCTACTCAGTTATAATATAATAATAGTCGTATTACCCATAGTTATATCATATTCTCTAATAAAACAATTATAAGCATGAAAAATGTAACGTACCTTTAGCATCTCTTTGTATTTTCCCATCTCTGAATGTGCTGTGATCAGGCAACCTAAAGCCCTGAACTTTCCCCCAGGATCTGTAGTCTTCTCCAGAACCTTCATCCAGACATGTAGAGCTTTCTCTGTCTCATTTGACTGGTAAAGTTTGAGCCCTTTCTCAATTTGCTGCTTTGTTTGGTCCTGGCCCATCTTTATTAACATGTGCCTCATAAAAATATTCCTTTTTCTGCCTCTTTGGTTTTCAAAAGAACCAAAACGTACGATCCCTCTCCGTCGCTGTTTGGACGTAGGAGCAGATAAAAGATAGACAGGCCTCTGCACCCGCCAGCCTCTTTAATCCACCGTGCTCAGCTTCGGGTGCAGAGGCAAGAGGAAGAGTATTCACTACATACAAGAACCGTAAAGCCAAGCCTGCTCATCACCAGCAGAAAATTAGTGAAGACAACAAAATTGTCATCTGTGCTGCTCAGTTTGAAGACCAGACCTGAATCTTCTTAACAGGCTGCCATAGAAGCTTCAGACTACTCCAGTGACGTTTGAAGACACTGAACGCATACGTTCCACTCCAAGGTGCTGGCAATGATCTCCCAGAATATCTACTCCCTCCACACCCCAGTGGGAGGAATTCTGTATCCCCTGCCCTCCCTTTCTTTACCTCTTTCCTCCCTCCCTCCCCTGCCCTGGCGCTGTAGCAGATGGTCTTGTCAGTCTGGACCATGTGTCCCTGCTGGAATCCAGCTTCAGTCTCTGAAAAGACCCAAGGTCACAAAAGACGCCTACATGCTTCGCCTCCAACCTTGAAATTAACCCTACAACACCTGCAGATTTTTTTAAATCAGACATCAACATCAGAATTCTTAATGAAACAGGAAAACGTCTTAAAGTCCTGCAAGATTCTGGGTTCGGCAAATGAGAAGCTAAAAACAGACAATAATTTCACAACATTAAAAGTGAGCAAGTCAAACACTCCTTGCACTGGTTGGTGAGTTTCTGGGGGTGGGCCTTGTTAAAGTGCATATGTGACACCACCCCTGCCCCCCGTACCTTCTGCTCTGGTGTCAGCAACTGATGCTTAGAATAGTTCACAAAGTCGGACATGGTATTTGTCTTGAGTTACAGTATCAATGCTTCTTGAGACACATCAATGGGATCGAATGATGAAGTTCTAGCTGTCCAATCCACCTTCCTTCGCCTTCAGCTTGCTTCAGGAATACAAATAGGCACTTTTAACACCTTGCCATTCACAACTTTCCCAAAACACGTCTCTGGACTGTTACGCCATGATCAGAACAAAATTCCTGGTGGGATGATGACCAAGACACAGACTAGGATTGTTCACATTTCCCTGTATAAATAAAAAATATCTAATAAAGATAAATAAAAGAATAAATAAAAGATCGGCTGCCATGTAGATTTGTAGGCCATGTAGGTAAAATTTGTCTCCACAAGTCTACGGATATGTTAAATAGAAATCAATTAGTTGTAATTTGTACCTAGTCCTGAATATGGTGTGATGTTTATTTAGATTTATTTCGATTAAGCTTATTCAAAAAAAGGACCCGAGCAGCTAAAATAAGTACCAGTATTACTGTAAACTCTAGCACCACTTCAATGTTAGATGATGAAGGGA
>JAOTRN010000036.1:20184879-20206525 GCA_028566695.1 Bagroides melapterus
TGGTTCTGATTAGTGAGGAAGCACAAGGAGCAGGTTATCTACAGGTCAGTGCTCAATATCATTACATTTACACCATTTCTCCTGTGACAGGCAGGACTGGTGAATGGCAGTTTGTTTATGGCCATTCTAAATGGGATTGTATTGACTACTACTGCTTTGGGGAAAATATTGTAGAATAAAAAGGTAAAAGTTTTAGTGCTATAGATTAACAGATAAGGGGTGGTGTTGGTGGTGGGGAGGGGGGAAGGTATTGTGACCAAACATATTAGGCTGAGCAATCCTGTTATTATTATTATTATTATTATTATTATTATTATTATTATTATTATTATTGTCATAACAGCAATAATAAATAATTTTGTTGACCTGGTGCATCTCACCCATACTATGTCTTTTCTATTAGTTTCACATGAATTACTGAACAGTATTTAAAACTGAACAGTATTTAAAAAGGACAATGCATACATTATAGTTTGAGAAAAATGGGAAGCTTTATATCAGCATTAATGTTTGGTTCAGGTCCAGACCTCACTAATCCAATGAGGGTGACCAGGTCTGCCCCAGCCCTCTGTACGATCAATACACAATGCATCAGAGGTTAGGAAGAGGTAAACTCATTCTTTGAAGCCTTGTGTGTCTGTGTAGAGGGCTGGATTTGCTGAGCTAACATGGCTCAGAGCAGTCTTCTTTTGATTGAGCTTGTTTGGCCAGAGCTCTGGAGCTTTTGTGTTTGCTGAAGATTCAAGGAGTTTTGTAGAAGGTTGCAGTGCCACTACTTCATTCCTTTCTGTGTGACGCTGGATCATCGCATGTGTGTGTGTGTGTATATATATATATATATATATTTATTTATTTATGAGTGTGTATGTATATGAGGTTAAACATATAATACTATATATGATATATATGGAGCTTGGAATAGTTTATGGACCTTTAGCACTTGCCTGCTCTGACTGTATTCTCTTTCAAAGGAAAGGAACATGAATGGACCAGGGTGTCAACCAAATAAACGAATGTAAATGGAAATATTTTGTCAAACCACAGTAATTAGTAGTAGAATGCTGAGCATTCATCCAATGAGAATGATTAGCTTCAATCATCATAAAAGAAGCCTCTAAAAGTTCACAACAATCTCTAAACTGACTCTCTAATGATACTTGTTTTAGACTACACATATTTACAACAGAAAATTATGTTTTGTTCTTATTATATTATTTCACCTATAAAACAACATGGATATAACAGCAGTTACTGTTGGGCCCTTGAGCAAGGCCCTTAACCATCTCTGATCCAGGGCTCATAGTATCATGGCTGACCCTGTGCTCTGACCCCAACCTCCAAAGCTGGGATATGCAAAGAAAGAATTTAACTGTGCTGTTATGTCTGTGTGTGACAAAATAAAGGATTCTATCATCTATCTATATTACCAAACCTGGGAAGAAACATGGGAAGAACATGTGAAACTCATCACAGGAAGTAACTCAAATTCAAGACTGAAACAGTACACTACCCACTGCACCTCCTTGTTTCTGGGGACACACATGATGTACTCCAGAACCATACAAAAAGGCTTTGTATGAGTAAATGCAAGACCTGCTCATGACCAGCAGATGGCAGCACCTCTCTCTCTCTCTCGCTCTCTCTCTCTCCATTTGGGTCTGTTTGGTAATCTGCCACATGTGGTTTCTCGCCTCTTTTCCCCTCTGCTGGCAGGAGTGAAGCAGCTCGATGAGCCATACTGCTTAGCCCTGTGCAAGCTTGATGGCTGGAGGTAAAGTAAATGCCTCGAAAAAATGCCCTATTTTCTTGTCAGAACGTAGCTAAGTCTGCAAATCATACCTTCCTGCCAAAATCCACAGCAGAAAGGAAACGGTGAAGTATGGGGAAGTAAACACGGGCACTATAATATGGAAAACATGGTGGTGGTGGTGGTGGTGGGGCGGTCATAAAACTTCTGAGTGCGTCCCTTTCCTTGCATGCCTTGATGCTAAGCTGACAGCCTGGTCTTGATTCAGCATTGCGGCCTCAACGTAGCCTGCTGCTCGCCTCAACCTGTTATCTCAATGATGTACTAATGCTAGTCAAACGTTAGTGTGAAAGGCTGGGCTCAATAGAGGCAGTGTTAGCCAGGAGAGTCAATATTAGCAGAGTACACAGACTGGGGTTAGGGCAGGGGGAGGGTGGGGGAAGAGGGTGGTGTGTGTGTGTGTGTGTGTGTGTGTGTGTGTGTGTGTGTGTGTGTGTGTGTGTGTGTGTGAGAAAGAGGAGTGCCTCGTTCTACTTTAGAGTGTCTCCACAAACCTTGGCAGCAAGCAACAGTAATCATGTCAAGAGTCCGAGGGATCCTTTTCTTGGAGACATCAGTGAATACCTGCCTTAAAGTGAAATGTTTATTCATGCCAATCCCTGGGATTATCAGGTCTATATTTTCCCAGGGTTGCATAGGAGGCAACAGTCTGCTGACCCAAGGTCTTTTCCCTCTGACTTTGGTGCAGTGAGTGATTCATTGGTCCCACACCCAACCCCACCTGTATACTCCTATCAACACATCCACTCCCCAATCACGGCTGCTTTATATACCAAGAGCTGTGCAAACAGTTGATTTGGGAGAATCAACATTGGCTGTCACATGACCCCCTGCAAACATTGAAGGCTTTTTGTGTGAATCATAATGCAATTGTGTGGGGTGAGTACCTTAATAACAACCGGAGGGTGACTAATGTTTGACTTACATCTCATTATAGAATGTGAATAAAGAACAAAGATTGACTACTCGATGACAGTATCGGACTGTTTAGACGAGGCTTGCTAACCTGTCCTATTTAATCTATAGGCCTTCCTGGCAAACAAACTGACTAATATTGACCGTCTGGAACCAGAGCTCACTCAGTATTATATATCCTTGTAGCAATTTCCTCCAGGCCTTGGGACACCGTCAACATGCCAGCATAAGAAAATATTTTCTCTTACTTCTGCACATACGTGAACAATTCACACTGACGTACTAAAATCAGTAAGTAATTTGAACAATGGGCCTGTTTACACGAAAATATACAGAACTTGATCCATATCATTAGAATATACATCAGTGCTAGTTCACATTTCAAAGCAAACACTGCGCCAGAGTCATTAGCACCATCGAACGACATTGTTCTCTCTTGGCTTTTCCGGCTTTTGTGTGTGTGGTTTGAGTTTCTTAAGCTTCACATCTGAGGTGAGAGTCAGTCTCAAACCTCCCTCATTAAGCTCATAGGGTTTGTGCTATATTTAAATAACAAACTAACAGAAGAGCGAACATCTTTTCTGATTACCAATGAAAACATCCCCCACCTTCCCACTATACCCCCAAGCCAACAGTGTCAGCACAACACAAGCACCTTTTGATGTGGAAACACATTGCACCAATTCTGATCTGCTGACGTGAAAAAAGGCAGCATTAGCTAATGCACTCCTTAAACACCATAATCACTCTTTCCTCCTTGCTGTTAATGAATGCTAATTAAAACTCTTGCATTTCCCCCCTCCACTTTGTGTTAGCTGGCTGCCTCTCTAATGTGCTGTATTGTTCCCTCTCCCTCTCCAGATCTGATCCAGAGATGCTTCAGCAGCTATCACACTCAGCTAATCCCTCCATCTCCAGTGCTGTAAACGTAAGCTGCTAACAGCCTAGCCACAACATTTATTTATTTGATCTCAAAGCCTCAGCATACTGCTAAAAATATGTGGGTGGTATTTGAGGTAACTCCTTAGTAACTTGGCCCTGGGGTTAGGGTGGCAGGAATTTCTTTTATGACTGTACTGTTTAAACAAAGCAACACCTCTGCCTCTGCATTACTGTATGACCACAGCTAGGTCAGAGAGCAGGAACAATAGGATTGTGTACCCAGGCATTAAATAAGTAATAAAACATGATGGGGCATGTTGTTATAGGAAAGTCATCAAAGACAAGACGGTATGATGAAACACTCCTGAGGTTTTCCAGTTTTATTTTAAATGAACACTACACCCTGAAGTGTTTTCTTCCTCTTGTAACCTAGCAGTTTGGCAACAACTACAATTTTTAATGATACATCATACTTTTAACTATTTATACATCATCCATGAGCAAGTTACTTCCTGTTGTCATTTACATTCTAGCAAAAGTAAGCAGTCGTATCTGTAACAGCCTCTTGTTTTCCTTTCACTTGATGTTAATAAGACAAAATAAAAAAACAAACAAAAAAAAAAACCACACAGCTTGTCATGTTGCCAAGTAACCAAGAAGTCCTTTGTTCTGAAGACTCATGTGGTGGAAAATGTACTGCCTGCTACAAAGCTGTGAAACCTGCAACACCTTCCATAAATGTTAAATAAACACATCCTTCATCATATTTCTTTGTTAAAACAACACATTTTGAATCTTGAATTATTAGCCTATGATTAGCCTATGAAGCATTATATAAACCACATGATTACCCTTAGAGCCAGAATAACTGTCAAAGATGCTGTTCTGCATGCAAAGAAAGAAAGAAAGAAAGAAAGCAAGAAAGGAAAATCAACAACTTCTGACCAATCACATTAGAGGATTTAGCAGCCCGCTGCTATAAGCTGACATAGCTCAGGGACATAGTTCACTTTGTAATTACTAACTTTGGCTAACATGATAGCATGAACAAACACAACATCAGTAGCCTCAGATACTTAACAGTTTGTGGAATCATTAACCTTATGTAGCAAGGTGAAAAACAATGAAACTTTCCAGTTAATCCTATCGCTAGAGTGAGGGTCCTACATAAAGACTTAACATACAAAACCAAAATAATAAATAAACCTACAAATAACGGATAACAAATCCTTAAATATATTTTTTTTATATTATTATATTTTGTTTATTATTTCATTGATTGGTAGAGATTTAGTGGATATTTTTATATATCTATGTGTTTTACAGATGCTTAAATATATTCCAGTCTTATAAATTGCTTCAAGCACAGGGCATTTTTTTGTTCTTCATTAAACGGCAAAAGTTAACCTGACTGTCTGAATATTGTGAATATTACCTGATGACATTTTGAGCACTGATTTTATTATCTGCCTTACCTATGTCCAAAGCTCCTATTTTTATGTCTACCAGATGACAGAAAGTTAAACTCTTACATAATATAGTAATAATTCTGTGGAAGCCTGATGCTTCTACTGTTTTCTAGCTTCATAAAATGACTCATGCAGCTCTTCTTTAAAATCTCTCTCTGTTTCAGCTCTGATACCATAACAACCCGGTCTCAGTGACAGGTGAAAGGTCCCTTTATGCTCCAAACTCGTTTCCGAGCATGGCGACACACCAAGAATAACAGCCTCCCAAACAGCTGTTAAAGCATCTGAATAACAAATTAAGTGAGTGCTTACACACAGCAACTCAACGGAAAAATGATTGCAACAAATAATGACAGTGCAATAACATTCTGTGCTGTAATTTACGTTTATAGAGGTAAAGTAAACCGATTTGCCCAACAGAGCAGGTCTTACACACAGGATGTTGGGTTGGCAAAGTCTGTGGTAGGCCAAACCGAAGAATTATGGGCCTCTTCTCCCCCTTTACAGCAATGGAACCTCTCTGAAAGGGAAAAACAGGTTTGGATTGACATAGGCGGCATTCCACGTGCTGAACACGAGCCAAAGGAGCTGAATCCGTTCCACATCCTTGCTGCTGTCAAACTAACCCTTAGAGTTTGAGCTCTTCAGAGGACTCGCAGCTTTCAACACGTACTTCAGCACCCACTGCTTGACCCTCCAATGTCCTATAGAGGTGTTTTTAGAGCTTGATGAGTGTGAGCAGATTTGCCCACACACCTCAGCAGGAGTAGGCATGTATGCTGCTTGTCAACTCATTCTTTTTGGGCCATAGCTTCCTTAGTGATATCATGGACCATATGTATGCCTTGAAACCCACAAAAATACTTCTACATTGCCTTCAGGATTTACATTTGAACCTGCAATATTGCAAGAAATATTTTTAAATGAAAGCAATATACCATCGATATTTTCTTGTACAGTGAGAGCCAAGCAGCATTTTTTTATGTTATTGTTCCATGTACTGCAATACTGATATCCAACACATGTTAATTGTTTTGCCATAAAAAAATTCTATTTCACAAATCCACCCAGTAATTTGCATAAAAATGTGATATGAAATATGTAACAGGAGTTCATGAATGCATGCCCAAATTGATTTCTTTCAAACGTGAGCACTAGGGAATAGCTGTAATTGTCAGAAGGTGGCTAGACCTTCAAGCGTGATATTACTCCTTGTTAATCATGCATGGATTGGACGAGGTTATTTTTATATTGCTTCTGAAATCGGTCCATGTCTTTTAACATTTCCTTCCCTGCCCTTTCTTAAATTGAATATTTAGAGAAAATAGCTTTTGTAAATAATGTTTTATGATACTTGTGTTGCAGTAGATATGATCCATCCTCAATTTTAGATCTTGACAGAAGCTGTATAAAATAAAGCAATATCCGTTTCTTGAAACTATTCATTATGATGGGGATTAATATATTGAGCTCTGTGTTTGTGTGTGTGGGGTTCTCAGCCACAGAGTACTTGCCATGAAGGAGGAAGTGATGCATTTATCATTCCCCCAATAGGAATTACAATTCTTGTGGTTTAGTAGCAAACCAAGACTGTGGCGCATTACATTTTAATAGGTAATGAAAGACATACAGAGGCTATTTATTATACTGAACGAACAGGAAGAAAAAATAGTTGTGCTTAGCTTCCTCCCTACAAAAGGCTTGGAATGAAGATTATGAAGCTTATGTGAATCAGAACTCTTTCAAACATACACAACAAGTCCCTAAATTGAGGAAACATAGGTGCGGCTTTCCCACCTAACAATCATGCTTGCTTTTGAACCCACAAGCCTGTCACAAGCGCCGTTCAGAATAGTAGACCATCAAGTCATGCTAAAGTGAGTGTTTATTGACCTTATTATGACAGCTGACTGCTTACACCTGAGGCAACTGTCAACACTTAAAGCCTTGAACAAATGAAGGCTTTGAAGAGGTGATTTACAGAGACTTGTGTGTGTGTGAGTGTGTGTGTGTGTGTAGGTTGGGAAACAGGTGTGAGGTGCCCACAGAAAGTTACAGAGATAGTTTGTGTGATGAAATCTCAGATTACATACCTCTGTAATGATGTGGTGGCATAGCTGGGCCAGTCATTGTGCTCTGTTCTGTCATGTACCACACACACACACACACACACACACACAGTGTACGTCTTGCAAGTCAAGCAAACAACAGACTGATGCCTTGGGCAAGATGTAGATTAAATAACTACTTATTATGCTACTCATTCATGTTATGAATGTAGCTACAAAACCAGTTATGAAGAACAGAGAGGACTCAACACAATATGTCATTTTTTAAAAATTATTATTATTATTATTATTATTATTATTATTATTATTATTATTATTATTTGTAGTAGTATTTATTTATTTATTTATTTATTTTAACAAGGAGCTACTATTCCCATTGTCTATAGATAATGAGAGTGCTTGACTTGCCCTGTTAGTCCTGTGAATGAGTCAAGCAGCTTTGTGACTTTGCAGAGACACAGATGAGCTCCCACACTCTGCCCGAACATAGCGTCTCCAGGTGTTGTTGAATGTGTGTGTCCGCAGTCCCAGGAGTGGTTTCTGCCATAATGAGGCACCTCAGACAGACAGGCTGCCAGAAGCTGAGGCCAAATCACTGCTCACCACACTGTCATACATCATTATGACTCCTCTCTTTTGTGTGATGCTCTCTGTTATCATACCGATTTGTTTTACACTGCTTATCTGGCTGTTTCCAAAATAGAGCCAAGCAGGCCCACATATTTGCCATGTGATTTGTGTGTGTGTGTGTGTGTGTGCTGCAGGTACAAACATGTTGTCGCACACTTATTTGGGTGTGTGAAAAGGCGCTGGGTGCCTGCAGGCTAGGTGGCTTTACTTCTCTAACTTGCACTTATGCTTCTATGTGAACATTACATCTATCTTGCCTCACCACATACCAGGGGTTCTCATAAATGCCCCTTCTGTTTATACCCAGCACAGAGCAAAGAGACAGTAGTCCACTGCTATTAACACAAAACATGCAAATAACAAGAGGTGCCATCATGTTTTGTTTGTTGTCTGTGGTTAGATATGTGCCAAGAAACACGTTTCCGTACAAGTTTAACATCATTAAAAGTTCCACTCTTTTAACAGACTAACTTTGTGCTGCAGCATCGGGAAGGATTAGTTATGATTTAGCCTGCACGATTGGAGTCTCTGAACATAACCAGAGTAATTACTGGTTTAAAGCACAAAACATGTCCTATTTGGGTTGTTTTGGAGAACTAGCCCACAGTGAATTCTGACTGGCAGAGTGAAAGTGACAGGCATCTTTCCTGGCAGCCTCCCAGAGCCAGTTAAGGGAATAAATCTGCAGACAAGTGCTTGTTACACCTCTTAAGAGTATAATGAGTGCCTGGTCAGGTCAGGAATGTGGGATGTCTGCTGGCAGTACTCTTAATTGTATTGTAAGGCTGGGAGGTTGAGCAATGATTGAAAGATGAGAGATGAAAGATGAAGCAGAACAAAAAAAAGTACAAGAACAGCAGATCAGCCAGCATTAGGTTGCCAACGGCAAAAGGCTTTTCAAGGTAAAAAAAAAAAAAAAAAAGAAGAATAAAATATTATTCTGAAATCTAATTTTGATGTATAGGTTTCAGGAGGGGGTCTAAGGAGCTGAACCTGTAATTAGTTCAGACTGATCTGTAATACGACACACTCTCAGATGTTATGTGCAACGCTTTCCCAAATGGTTGGAGATCTAGTAGACAGTATATTTGAGAAATTATATTTGGGGCAAGTACAGTAGTTCGAAGCTAGTAGTTCAAAACAAATATGAAAGTAATAGTGCCAATCATTATGGGAACGTTGTATCTCCAGTCTCTCTGTGCTTGCCTGACCTGGATTTATTGGTCAAACATGCCAGTGCTCCCTAGCTAGCCCATGCATGCTCTTTCTGTCAGAGCCACATTTATGGCTCTGAGGGAACATTTCTATCAGTGCAGCCTACTCTCTCTCCCTGCAAGGAGAGCATTATTTATGATCCAGCTCCCCTGTTATAGGCATTCTGTACAATTAATCAATGTAGAACGATGACAGTTCACCTGTAAACACCACCTAAAGAGCACCGCTAGTCTCCTAGCTCTGGTGCTAATCCTAAGTTGGAAAGGCAGCTGAGCAGGCTGCTGGTACCTCTAGTGTGGTAAGATACCTGAGCCCTCACACTGAACGCTATGAAAAGTGCAGCTTGCATGTCATGGCTGTTCCCAAATAGTGCAGAGAATTTGCGAGGTAGTTAGCGGCCACCATTAATATCCGCCCTGGCCTGGGCTGACAGCTACTGATTGGAATGGAGAACTCCTGTAAAGCAGACAGTTACAAATTTCCCTGACAGCTTGGCGTCCATTACCCACAGCCAGGCTGCCAAAGCAACTGTAATAAGAGACGCGGGAAAAGCGTGAAAGAGAAAATGGAAAAAGCACACACACATATGCACATTCACTAGTGATATACAATAAGAACACACACACACAAGTGTGGACACACAATATTTCCAACCATAACAGCCCTGTTCTGTGCCATGCCTTCATCTGGAAAGAAAAAGCATAATTCCCTGAAGTGTGAAGTCGACTCAGTGTGTTACATGATGTGTTGTGTTGTGTGTGGGTTTTTGTTCAGAGACAGACTAGGAGATGGGTTCGGCCTTGGCAGGGTGTGTGTGTGTCAGCATTCTGTTCAGTCTAATCTTTTACACCCACCCACCCACACACCCACCCACCCACACACACACACACACACACACACATGCTCAAAACATTCAGACACACTGCAGTGATAGGTTTGATTTGACCCACAAGCAAAAAAAAAGACCATTGTAATATTTTGATTTATTTATTCACAGAGGATAGATATAAATTAGAGAATAGGATATACACTGATCAGCCATAACATTAAAAACCACTAACAGGTGAAATGAATAACATTCCTTATCTTGTTACAATGGCACCTGTCAAGAGATATATTAGACAGCAGGTGAACAGCCAGCTCTCATGCTGATGTGCTGGCAGCAGGGAAATTGGGCTGGTTTTATGATCTGGGCAACTTTTACATGGACCAGTTTGTAATAGCATGAGGACTGGATCAGAACATCTCTGAAACAGCAGATCTTGTGGGGTCTTCCTGGTATGCTGTGGTAGTATCCATCAAAAGTGGTCCAAAGTAAGAACAATAATGAACCAGTAACAGGGTCATGCACACTCAAGACTCATTGCAGTGCTACTGTGGTTCTGATTCCACAGAAGAGCTACTGCAGCACAAATTACTGATAAAGTTCATGCTGGCTATGATAGAAAGGTGTCAGTACACACAGCGCATTACAGCAGTCTGTGTAGCTGCAGACAGGTCAGTGTCTATGCTGACCCCTGATTATTATAATTGCACTATCCTTTGTTACCCAGATGAGGATGGCTTTTGAGTCTGGTTCCTCTCAAAGTTTCCTCTTTATGTTGTCTCAGAGTTTTTCTCTTGCTTGCCTTCTTCTCTGACTTGCTCATTTGGGGTAAATTAACAAATGTATGATTTCTAATATTCTGAATATATTTCTGTAAAGCTGTTTTGTGAACCTGTGAATTGTTACAAGCAGTTTACAAATAAAAGTGAACTGAATTGAACTGAAAGCACGATGGGTTATTTGGGTCGCTTAATTATAGTGAAACCAAAAACAGAAGTGACATCATTTTACAGTGACAGAGGTGACATCACTTTATGGTTAGGAATCCTAATTGTAGCCTCTGCTGAGTATATAAAATGGAGTGTGTGTGTGTGTGTGTGTCTGTGTCTGTGTAAATGGAGATTAGTGCTAGTCAGCAGCACAGATATATAGTTCAGTAGAAAGTTTTATTTCAGCCACTTGACTTCAATATTAACACCAACCCCACCTTTCTTTCTGGCAGCCTACACACACACACACACACACACACACACACACACACAGTCTCGCAGACTATACTTATATTCTCTCTCTCTCTCTCTCTCTCTCTTAGCCACTTGTTTATATATGCACACTACACTCACAGATATGATGCATACCCGCACACATTTAGCCACCCGCCTTGCCTTCACAGTAATTCTGTCAGCGTTACTAGACAACTGGAAGCTTGGGGCGTAATATTTTACTACCCCATTTTATTGCATCTCCTCCCCTGCCAGTCAGTCCCTACCCCCATGAGCAATAAAACACTCCATAATAAAAGTCCCTCTCTCCAAGTGCCTGCCACCCCACCGCCATAGATAATCCTGCCCGGGTCACTGCTCTCTGCTCTGTGCATCATTGGCAGCACTGTCACATCTCTAACCCCTGCCAGGTTATTATAGCAGTCTCACCACTTTATTGTGCCGAGTAGCAATTGAAAAGAGCCAAGCCACCCAGGAGTATCCCGCTGAACAAGCCGTTAACACAAGCCAGGCACCCAAACGGGTCTCTGGAGTGATTCATCACCCGAAGAGGCCCAGTTTACCTTCATATCCCGGAACAAAGGCACTACACACTCAATAAAGCTGATATTACATTCTATTTTAAAGCTACAGAGGATGAAAGGGCTGGAGTGCAGTGCTACGGTAAAATAAAATGCCAATCCTTATGTATGCAATATGAAGGGATGAGGTCATGATGATGAGGGAGAAGGTTATTGTGTTTCACAAGGGAAATTATGTCCTAACTTTGACAATAACAGGCTTCACTTTGTGATTTCTCACTGTTGGGTTTTGTGAGGATTTTGTTGTATAATGTCAGATTGTAAAGAAAAATATTGAGCATTTGTGTATACAAGGCTGTAGATTCAATTTTGTTGCTTTCTGTAACCGAATCCTCTTTATAATATCATTTCGTTATTTAACTGATCTTAACAAATTAAATCCGGAGTCTATTAGTCTCAGAAAATCCATAATGAAAGACGTTGTTTATATTCTACTATCAAGTACAATTAGACTGGATAGATAGCTGACATATGGTTTCTACTATTCCATAGAATAGCTCTGAAAGATCTTTTTTCTGAGTAAAGAATATTAGGATTTTGTACACAGTGTTCACAAGTGTTTCACACTAAAACACAATGGCATGGTGTGTCAGTGGAAACTGGCAGGAGGAAGAGTTCAAATTTGAATATTTGAGGCAGAAGCCACTCCATTTGTCACTTGCAAATCAGAGGAAGGTCTTGGCTTATTTTGCTGAAACCTCATCCAATCAATCCAGCCAATGAATTTGAATATGGAAATGTATACACAAGACTCTGGCACTCCTTTCAAATACACTGGGTTTTCTGACAAAAATAAAAATAACATCCTGTCATGTATGCATAATAAATAACTCCAGCCATTTAAAAAAACACAATGTTGACTGTCAGGTTTACCAACCCAGAGATAGATAAATGCAGAGTCTGGGTTCAAAATGCAAATTCTGGACTAATGAAAATCATTGGGTTTGGATGATGATTCAGATGGGGGAAAAAGTGTGCCTCAAAATAAATAATGTATAACATTTCTTTAACTCTTTGTCACTTTCCAGTGCTTTATCTCGTCAGGCAAGGCTTCTGTCAGAAGTGGAGTACAGCTGTGAATGCGCTGAATATGATTTCCTTTGGAAAAGCTGCTGAACCCACTGGCACATAGCATGTGGCTTTGCCAAACTCCTACAGCACACTAAATGCTCTTTCTGATTAACAATAAAAAATGTGTTGCTAAATATGAACTCTGAGATCTTGACCTGCCACAAGTGGAGGGGAGCATACACAGGAAACGTAAAGCATGAAAAAAAAATTCAAGGAGACCCACAGTCCATTTTCCTAAGGATCATTATTCCCTATTTGTGAAGTGCAATAGTTATGTTCTGCTGCCATTGGTGTGACAGGAAGACGCTGTGATCTATTTCTGTCTATCCAGCTCATTTCAAGCATGTCTTGGACTATTTTTGCCATAAACACAATTTCCATGCACAAACAAAATGTCTGTAAATCATCCGACATGATATACAAGCAACCTCACAAATCATCCATCACTGTCAATAAAGCAAAAAACCCTTTTGGTGTGCTCGCAACATGGCCACTATTTATGATGCAGGATGTTCCATCTGCTCATGCTTCCTGTCTAAGGACTCTTTCAGGATGTGATCTCTGGATCTGCTTACACTTCTTCATAACATCTGTGTGGGACTCCTGGGTGTAATATCGAGCCTCTCCTGGAGCTCAGAAGAACTTCTGCTTTAGTCATCAGCCTCTCATGTTTACCCCCGGTGCCATATGTTGCGTGAAAGACAAAGTGGTGTGAGATGGCTGGTAATGGTCTGTATGTTTGGCACATGCTGGGATTTTCTCTCATCATATATCTCCTTACCGAGACTCATATGCATGAGTTGTGAAGGCTGTTTCTGGAAGCCTATTAGCAAGCAGGAAGGATACATTATTGAAAATAACTCAAATCACAAATCAGCACCTTTGGAAAGGTCATGCAGCTAAGGGTTAGAGCATGTCAATTATAAGGCAGGGGGAGTGTTTTCCTGTAGAGCTTTCAAGATTGGTCCCACATGTCTGCTCTCTCCACCCCTCTCTTGCTCTCTTGCTTTATTCAGTCAGTTGTGTTTAATGGCATTGGGGGAAATTGAAGGGCTCTATGTGCAATTTGTCCCTCTCTTGAGGAGCAGATGGTGGAGATCAATGTCAAGCTTTGAGGGCCGAGCAGCTCAGGGAACAGGAAATGACACGGCCGAGGCCCAGATCTAAAGCAGCGTAGAAGTGCCATTCGTCACACATTACCATGGCAGCACCGTTCATTAGCATTACCTGAATCTGCATGACAGAGGGGTTGATGGGAAAGCAAAGGCGCAAGGGACGCCTGTGTTTCCCTACACAAGCCAATTCAGATTGACAGCAAGTGATGGGTGTGAACATTTAAATAGCATCTAATGAATCTGTAAGACATATTCCCTAGAGTCGGCATATGAGTCAGAGAAATGGCTTTTCATAACTTGCAGGAAGGTGTAGGGGCAGGTAGATAAATAAGGGTGACATCTGTTACGCCTCTCCATATTGGTTTAGTCCACATATGGCAGGAAAATGATTCAGACCGCATGAAAACAAGGCAAGATGCGTTTTTAGCATTTCATTAGATTACAGCGTGAAGGCTCTAACACAGACACACAAACACACACAGACAGGAGGAACTGAAATGTAAACATCCTGTCTTGGGGATCTGGAACACTTCCTTCATGCAGCGAATTGGCACTACAGTATCTCACTATGGTGTCTTCATGCTATGACTGAAACATTAATCCTGTCTGGACATAATCCATCTTTTAAAAAAAAAATATCTGAGATAAGTTTTTTGGAAGGTTCACTAAAGATTTTATAAGGGGTAGGAATTTGGGCTAAATATACTGGTGCATTTTCAGCAGGAAACGCTTGCTACCCTTTCGCAAGAGCACAGGTTCAACAAATCTCAGCATAGGAGAGAGAACATTTTCTGCCAAGGCACCTTCTGTTGGTGTCGAGTTAGAATAACTCGATTTAATCAGTTCGCCTCCGTACCAAGCCAGTCTGCTATCAGCATATGACACAGACAAAGAAAGAAAAGAGCTGTGATGACATTCTGAACACCTCCTACTTCTAAATTAGCTCCTTATGTGTGCCCTAAAAGATCTGTGCACCATTCTTTTCTCATTTGGTGTCATTTTGAAATGTCCTCAGGATGATAGCCATGGGAGAGAAGAAGTTAGAATTCTGTTCAGTGCAAATCCTACATGTGGTTCCACAGAAAACTCACCTGTTGTGTTCTGCCATCACCTCAGGAAGATGAAGACGTGATAGTCGTGGAGCCAATATGCACACGGCAAGTACTGTGTGGCACAGAGAGTTGATAAGCAAGATTCTTCTCTCTCTCTCGCTCTCTCTCTTCACTAAACTCATTAATGAGCTCAGCTGGTGCGTTTTCTCCTTCCAAAGCTCCTCAGCCACATGTCCTTTTATCCTCATAGGTCTCACTTCTGAATCTCCGTGCAGCTCAGCTCAGGCTGTTGACAGGAGCTGAAATGTGACAAGCGTTAACCAGGCCCAATGTACCCGGGCCAACGCAGCATGAAATGGGCGTCAGAAGGCCAGTTGTAGCCATGCTAAATGCAATCCAGTCAGTGGCTCCCAGCCCTGAGCCAGGCATCACAGGGTGGCTTCCCCTTGGCAGTCCTCCCTGTGGTTAATCTGATCATAGTGCAGTGTTAACAACACATGGCCTGGCCCCAAAGCCTGCTCCAAATGATGTTACACCCCAAGCAATACCTTGATGAATAATTAAAAGGCCAGACACTGAACTCAGACTGACTTAGCCAGCGACCCTGGAGTCTAATCACACGCTCAGTTCATATATTAGGTAATCTATCCAGTGTTGTCACTATAGCTCAGTCTCTCATTTACTCTCTCTCTCTCTCTGTCTCTCTCTCTCTGTCTGTCTTATACACACACTTTGTGGTCTGTTGGTCAGGTGTCAAAGCAGATAAAAAGCATGACTCATATCTTTCAGTTGCTGGCCACGGCTAGTTCCACCATTACAAACAACTATGTCCTGGATTATAATAAGCGCTTAGCTCAGTGGCCGTGTCTCCACTCAAATATTCAAACATCAAGCGGACATGTAATTTGTCCTTCTGCTGAAGTGGATATTTTATAATCCTTCAGGTGTGCTAGGTCATTGCTGGCATGCAAATGAGTGTTATGAAGTGTTATTGTGTCTTATTTCTCTACGTTCCCTTTATTCACTGTAAAATTACAACCCGAAGTTCCTGCTGCAACACAGAAGAGGCAAATCAAATGGCTTTTACAAGTGAATTGGCTCTGCTAAAGTAAATCAATGACTGCCTCTGTAAACACAACGAGTTTTCCTAGGGTCGGCTGCATCTAATCAGTTTGACTGGGTCTTAGTCTATCTTTGTGTGACAACAAAAACTCTCTCTCTCTCTCTCTCTCTCTCTCTCTCTCTCTCTCTCTCTCAGTACATCAGACTTTTGTCAGAATAGAATACTGACAGTGAAATACAAATTCTTCACAATTCCCCTAGGAAATAAAAATAAAGTGTGGAGTTACTCTCAATATTTCTGCATATTAAAAGTCTAAATTGGAAGCTAACTCAATTACATTAAGCCAGATTGTTTTGTAATGCAGGTGCAAGGGTAAAATTTAGGGCAAATATCAGGGTTTTTTCTTACATCAAGTGAAGCTATCTGAAATGTAATCATTGTTGATAATATTTCTCATTATGGGATGACAATAAAACAAATATAAGGTCATGAACTATAGTTCTAGACATTGCCATTTTGTACTAACAAAACAATTTAATTTAGCTTATTTCATGCAATCTTTATTTATTAAGAATCCAATAGAAGAACAAAAATATCTTTAATATCTTAAAAGATCATTTCATTTATCATTTGCAATGTAGGGTACTGGGGAATATTTCCAGAATAACTGAATAATATAGTAGAAAAATAACATCATAATAAACTAATAATAACAATAACAAAACAGCACAAAATCACAGTTTATTTGTCTCCAGAGTCTGAAAGTATCCAAGTGAATTTATATAACAGTCCTACAGTTACACAGACTGTAAGCTACTGCTTCAATGAGTTTATTTATGTCATCGAAAAAGGTCTGTATTTCATTGCATATCTATCTAATGAGGCCAAGCTGTAGGGGCTTTCATGCTTTTATTAACTGTCTCTAAATGGAGACTTTCAATAATATTTAAGCAGGTCAACTTATCTTCTTGGCTACAAAGACTAGAGTAGAGACATTACTGCAAAAAGACAGCTAACAGTCTCTGGTTAAACGTGAGATGTGGTGAAATAAGTGAAATATTTAGAATCTTCCACTGAAATGAAATAAAATGAAACGGGGAAAATGCTCACAGAATGAACTATAAAAAAAGGAGCATGAGATCAGTCCACACTGAACTTTCCGAAGATTGAAATGCAAGGTATGTAGAGAAACATTTAGGATATTATATATCTATATGAGCTAAGTCTGATAAATGCCTGCATTCACAAAGACATTACATTCATCATCATGTGTTTATACACTCAAGTGCCTGAGGCATGTACCAGAATCACACAGAGGGCAAGGTGCCACAGAAAAAGACGAAGAAGAAGAAAAAAAAACAAGATAGGGAGTGAATGATGAAAAGAAAAGGTTCACAACATTCCACATAATTTTTTTGACAGCGACATGAAGCGCTGTGACCTTCGAATCTAATTTACTAACATAAAAGATATTGCCTTACACAGAAGTATCAAAGGACCTGAGAGAGGTTGAGAAAACATGAAAAGCATTTGACTGCTCAATAGCTCTCTGCCATTTGAGCGATTCAAACATAACTTGTCAAGGTTGGAAAGTGATAAATCTGAAGAATATGAATGGGATTGGAAGGAAAATTGTCCTGTTATTTTTTTTTTCTGACTGGAAGCCTTCTCTGGCGTTCTACTTTGATGGCCATGAGAAATGTCACAGCCGTGCTGAGAGGCAGCCTGGCAATTCAAGGAAGTGGGAGGACGACTATGATGTGTTCTAACACTAGCACAGACTTTTTATTTGATTGCATAGTCGCTCACAGAACACAAGGTCTGGCCTCTCTCCTCTGAAGAAAGGGAGCGCAGAAATATTTCTCAAGAATCAGACAAATTGTTAGTGCAGAGCTGTAAGTAGGAGCAGACCATTTAGAATATAGTTTGATCTAAACTATGAATAGGGCTTGTGAAGGTGAGGTGTTTGTATTGTTAAAAGATTCAAGAATAGTAAGAGGTCTTTTATAGATTTAAAAGAGAGAGAGAGAGAGAGAGAGAGAGAGAGATTGTTTTGGAAATAACATAAAAAGACCACCACCACCACCACCATCATCATCAAAAACTATTAAGGTTTCAAAAATAAATATTTAATTTTCAGGCGAGTGGTTTAGGAACCTTAATTAAAATTTGAACACAAACAATTTTCATCTTCTATTTCCTAATAAAATCCTGCTGTGTTTTGAGGATGTAATATGGAGTCATTAGATAATGTTCCATGTTTGTAATGTAGCCTATTGTATTTGGGAATTATTAAACATCTAACTGATATGGAAAGCCACTGTAGTGTCTTTTTAAGGGGTTTGGGAAGTAAAACTTAAACATAAAATCCAAATTCCTGACAAAAATTCAGTTTAAAGAAATGTTTTAAAGATTTATTTTACAGTTTAGTGTATTCACTTGAGTCACTCATTAGAATTAACTGAACATCTGTTTATACAGCTGTGTCCATCAAGCTGTTGTTAACAGGGTTTGCAAGTTATTTGTTCTGAACATGTCTGATAATTATTTATGATGAACAGTGATGTATATGCCTAATTGAATGTGTGATTACTCTTATGCCTAAATGACTATACGTAGAAAATTTATTATAACATTTAAGCCCTTTAAAATATTCCTCTTTGCTGAGACACACTTTGTTTTATAGTTTTGCTATAAGATGGACATCATTTATGGATCTGAATGTTTAGGGACATCATAAGGCAGTGGAGTGATGTCTGTAATGATTTTAAATAATGAGAGCTTACAACTGAGGATAATTATAAAGACATGGACTTTTTTAAGAACACGGAAACAAGCAGTTTAAACGTGTCTCTGTATGAGCTAGGAACAACAAGCCAAGAGGAATTCTTTACTTGTCAAGTAGCTGACTGTTTGATCGTGACTGCACTGGTATCATTAATTACCTGTTGTGTGATTCATTATTAATGATGTTTTCCCAGAATATGTTCCAGCATGAGCCTGAATAAGCTCTTTCTGAAGAAGAATAAATGAAAGAATCAATGGCTGGATGGAGAAAAGAGAATTTTTCCCCTCAATATTCTTTTATCCCACTCAATTATCCATTTCTGAATTAATCAAGCTACACAACAAAGCTACACAACAAACTCTGGCATTTGAAATAAACTTTCTGTGAATTTATTTATTTATTTATTTATTTTAGCTATTTAAATCTAAACTTGTATGGAGTTAAAATTATATTAATATACTGTATAGAATAGAATTTAACTCCTAGTTAGAGTTTTAAAAAATAAATAAATAACCCTTTCATAGTCTTAAAAAATCTAAATCACTAAAATAGTTTCAGGTGAAAAAAAACCCAACAAAACAAAACAAATATATTTAGAGCTTTGGCAAACAAGCTCAATCAGAACATTTTATATTTATACAACTGAGGGTTAAGAGCCTTGCTCAGGGGATCAGTAGAGGCAGCTTGGTAGACCTGGGATTCAAACTCACAACCTTCTGATTAGTAGGACAACACCTTAACCACTGAGCTACTACCTCCAAACAAGACCCGAATCTCTAAAAATTCCTTAGAGCATAAAAAATGTATAAAAAAACTAAAACGCCACTTTTACCTTCCTCACAATGAAGTCCAAGATAATGCAGCTGGGCACAAGAAAGATGTAGACTAAACAACACCAGGGGGAATTGAATCAGGTTCCTCAACATCCAGTTCATGAAGCCTAAAATACTACAATGCTTTAGAGTAACTTTAAACACTGACTGCAGTCTAAGTTCGAAAATATACTCCCAAAATCTAACTTTTACACAAGTTTCTGTCTAACTCCAGAATATTCATCTTTGAATTCAAATTTGCAGTGTAGACAAACCTTCAGATAAATCTAAAAAGCACATTTTGCCATTATTGCCTGCTTTATTTTTGGCCCTGATTTCTGGGAATCTTTGAGACTGATAATGCATCCTGGTCTTTTGTTTATGTTTACACATATGTCCCTGGAAATGTATAGTAAATTTACCTTTCCTCCCCCTGATGCCAGGCTGAAGCAGCAACATTGATCTTCCTCTCGGTGAGACAGAGAGAACATTTGTAGACATAAGACTGAAAGAGCTGGCCAAGACAAACCTCTTATGTGCTAAAAATGCCAAGAGTTGTTCGTTTTTGCCAAAAACCACAGCAGGCCTGAGGTGGTTAGAGAATGGCGTCCAATTCAAATGTTGACATGAAGAGAGGAGGGCTTTTCTCTTTTTCTTCTAAAACAAATTGAAGTAAATGCGACACTGGCTCCTAGTGTGAAGGTTAGAGGTGTAGGAACCTGACACTGTATTAACTACTGGAGTATGTGTGTGTGTGCCGCCACAATTTGAATGCATCTCTGTGTTTAATGCATTGTGATGGACTTTATACAGACCTGCAATTTGTCTGTGTGGGCAGTCGGACGTTGTTAAGTTCTCCCACTAACACCACAGCACACACTGACACCAGCATGTCCACAACATCATTTACAGTGAACTTGAACAGCTCTGCCCCATTGGTTTCACATAATGCACACCCTCTTCTAAAACAGCAACACTTCTGAGACCACATTCTAACCTCAAACCCTGAACAATGCTCTCGAAAAGAAGAACAGTCTGATGCTGTCATGTCACTTTTCTTCAAAAACACATCGCTGCCTGCAGAATTGTAATAAGAGACGCAGTTTAAGCCTTGGGCAGGAACATAGATGAGAAGTTAGTGATGCTTGATAATTGAGTATTTTACAGTACTAGTTCTACAGGACTTTGATAGGACATTGTGTGTGTGTGTGTGTGTGATTGTTCTAGTTCCTTCATTTCATTTTTGAAAAACAAGTACATCATCTGGAAATCAGTCAAAGGTAATCAGGTGTCCAGTTCTCCAGATACAACACCAGTGTGTATATTGTCTTCTAGAGAGCTAACTGTCTGAGGTGAGTTTCCACCATATGTAATGCTGCTTTGTGGTGCCTTGTAAGTGGTAAGTTGTAATGACATCTTTTACCATTTAATGTGCACAGGAGATCAACTGATTTAGTGAATTTAAATGTCTTCTGTTTTGTCTTTCAGAGAACTACTTTACTATATTTACAGTTACAGGTCTGGCTTTCGGTGCTGTTCTATTTTAGTGAACTGCAAACATTCATATAAGATTTTGGCTTGAAATTGATGTACAGCCCAATGGCTAAAAAGTTGTACTAATGATCAGAAGGTCATGAGTTTAAATCCTTGCACTGCCAAGCTGCCACTGCTGAACATTACCCAAAGCCTTTAACCATCAAATGCTCGGTTGTATAAATAAGTTAACTCTAATGACGATGACTGCCATCTCAGAGCAGTGATTAGTATGACCAGTGTTAAAGCCACTACTACTATAAACTACTTTACATTGTGTGTTCACAGTGTGTGTTGCCATGCTGAAATTGATAGCTTATAATATCTTTTTGCACTTTTTCACTCTGTAGAATAGTGTACTGGTCAGCTCAGTATTACTCTTCACTGTGCCTATTGTCCTGTTTTAGTAATTAATATTCTGTCTTGTTATGTTTGCACACATTCACACACACACATACATGTTATGTCATCCTTTGTAGGTCTGTGTGTAGGTCTGTGTGTAGGTCTGTGTGTAGGTCTGTGTGTAGGTCTGTGTGTTGATCTGTGTGTAGGTCTGTGTGTAGGTCTGTGTGTTGATCTGTGTGTAGGTCTGTGT
>JAOTRN010000036.1:20208988-20219967 GCA_028566695.1 Bagroides melapterus
TGTGTTGATCTGTGTGTTGATCTGTGTGTTGATCTGTGTGTAGGTCTGTGTGTTGGTCTGTGTGTAGGTCTGTGTGTTGGTCTGTGTGTAGGTCTGTGAGTAGGTCTGTGTGTTGATCTGTGTGTAGGTCTGTGTGTTGATCTGTGTGTTGGTCTGTGTGCAGGTCTGTGTGTTGATCTGTGTATTGATCTGTGTGTAGGTCTGTGTGTTGATCTGTGTGTAGGTCTGTGTGTAGGTCTGTGTGTTGATCTGTGTTTATCTGTGTGTTGATCTGTGTGTAGGTCTGTGTGTTGATATGTGTGTTGATCTGTGTGTAGGTCTGTGTGTTAATCTGTGTGTAGGTCTGTGTGTTGATCTGTGTGTTGATCTGTGTGTAGGTCTGTGTGTTGATCTCTGTTGTAGGTCTGTGTAGTGCTGGTTCTGAAGGAACACTGTTTTGTGTCACTGTGTACTGTCTTGGTTGTTTGTGGTTAAAATGAAAATAAAGCCACTTGATTTGATTGTCTTGGAAGGAGCTATTAGTTGATAAGACTACCCCTAGAAGTGTCATGGTAGGGGTATATTTTCTTGGCTTTTACTAGTCCAGTGTTTGCTGTCTCAAATATGTTTCTCATTATTAAAACATTGAATGTTGCTGGAAAATGGTGAATAAGAAAGCTCTTTTGCTTTTTGTAGCTACCAGTGACAAATGGTATCCCTTATATTAGAGCTCAATGAATTTGTTTTACATAACATTGGTGTTCAGTTCCAAGATTGCAAATATTGGACCTTTGAGCAATAACCTTAACCATCAAGATCCATAACAAACATGCAGCTACAGTATAGGCTTGAATTGTGTGCTGTCTTAATTATGGTGTACTGTGGATAAAACATCTGCATCATACAATAATACAATCTTGATATGGGAATTTTTTATGTGTGTGTTTACTCCTGTGTGTGGTGCAAAAAAAAAAAGTATGGCTGGATGCGCAGCAGAGCAAATAGCAGAATAATTAATAGTTCTACAGAGGTGACAGAATGGTTGGAGATATGCAGCCGAGCACAACACTTCTGCTCAGCTGCTTCCTACACACACACACACACACACACACTCTGCACTAGGGTATTTATAGTGCACTGACACACTGGCAGACAGATGTCACCTTCAAGCGGTTACTATCTCCAGGGCAAAAAACTCTCTCTCTCTGTCACACACACACACCAGCAAACAAAGCCAACAAACAAAGCACAACATGAGAACTAAATTAACACCCTCGTAGTTGTCTTCATTGTACATATATACGTTCAATTTCATGAATGTGTGTGGCATAAATCCCTTGGGGAAGTGATGGATGTGGTGCTGTCACACCTAATAAGTGGCCAAACACTGGGTGAACACACACACACACATAGACAGACCTGAGAAGGGAGGGAGCTAGTTGGACCACTAATCTCACCCCCATGGCCCAAACGCAGCAGACTTACCCTCCTGTCAGAAACACAACATTGTGTCATAACAGATCAGTAGAACAAAAAGCCACAGCACACAGCAGCAGTCAGTGAGAGTCCCCTGAGAGCCTCAGTAATTCCCTTGATAGTAATGCTGCAGGACAAAAAATGTCTTCCTTTATCATTTGATGTCATCCATAAGAGATGTTGCTCAATTCTATTTAATATCTACACTAAGATTGTTTGCTAAACACGAAGTGACAGCTGACAACAAGGAGCGGTTTATAAACGTATACATTTATATTTCATTTACAACTACGCATGTATTTAACTGGACTATTTATCAACAATTTTTCACGTATTTTTATGTTGTTTATTGAAAGTGTATGTGTGTGTGTGTGTGTGTGTGCCATGTAAATACAGTAGCTATGTTTGTCTGCCCACGTAACTGGAGGCGAGAAGGGAATGTGAAATGTGACCCTGTCGTGCCAAATGTGTTGACATAGCTTTAATTCAACATGATAGCCGACACCCCCAGCCGGCCGACCGGCCCTGTGAGAGCTGTGGCTAGTTTTACACTCTCAGAGGCACTTAAAACACACAAACACTGCAGAGGGGATACAGAAGACAGGGGTTGGGTTTGGGAAGGGGTCTATGCCACTGAATAGACACAAGGGGACTTTGTTTGAACATTTACTTGATAATAAGGTGGTTAAAAGAGTAGAAGAGCCAGTGAAGTAGATTTCTTAGATTACAGTAGATAATCTATGTCTGTTAGAACAGTAAGATATGATATAATTTTAATTTTAATAAAATTAATTGATGGTACTTTTTATAATTGTATTATTAATCATCTATAATTATACTAAGCGGTGTCATGTACTATAATTTTTGTATATTTATCTCACTAAATGCTTCTATACGAGTTCTGTTACACAAAATTCTGGAAAGTGTGTGTGTGTGTGTGTGTGTGTGTGTGTGAGTGTGTGTTGGTCACAGAGACAGGCTCCTTTTACAGTGACACTGGTGATAATCGTCTGAAGCTGGCCGTCCGAGGCCATGTCAGAGCCGAGTAGGCAAACAGAGCAGACACACGATCTTCCTGCTGACAGCCACTGCTGACCTCGGCCCCTCTTGGGCCTCTCTGCTATCACACACACACAGATAGAGAGAAAGAGAGAGAGGGTGAGAAAAGAAAGGGGGGAAGATAGTGGAGGAGAAGGTGACAACAGAGCCCTGCTGTGAAGTAGGGAAGGAACAGCAAGGGATCTTGCTTGTCAGCAAACCCACCCTCATCTGCCTGTCACCCTGCAGGGCACCTCTGAGACCTCTGGCATGTTATTGCCCTAGGGGATGAGGGCTGTTCAAACAGGACTGGGTTGTTTAAAAAAAAAAAGCAGACTTCAAGATATCAGATGCCATAAACTTAAAGGCATTTTTGCTTAGATTTCTGTCATCTGATCCAACAAACATTCAGCAGTCTGTTTAAAAGCCACACATCAGCTGACGATGATTATGACACCATTTTAAAATACATCATGTGTGACCAAGCATTATTGACGTGAATACAGGTACGTGCATCTATTAACGACTTCTTGATATCAGCATGATTTGAGCACAGCACAGGTGTTGATGAGGCTCAAAGTCATTTGATCTTGTCTTAACACTTTGATAATTCAGTTCCAGGATCCCTTAGCTAATGTTTCAGTCCATGAATACCAAGCCTTAGGACACTATGGCTGATGCAAATATAGCCAAAGCTTGGAAACTTGAGCCATCCCATTGGAAACTTGGGCCCATTTACTCAAAGTGAACCGTGTGTCTGTTTTGGAAGTCCTGCACTATTTGGCAGGCCGTAGCCCACATTCTGACATGCTATGATGATTTTTACATCAACACACTTACAGCTTGGCGCTTGGCCACCGTTTAAGGTTGAGCGGGGTGCTGGGAAATTGAAAAGAGATGTTATGGGGCAGTGGCAGGAATGGTATGCGTATTAAATTCCTTCCTGCCCTCACAGGGTTACCCTAGCCTTTGAATGACAGCAAAACGGTGCACTGGGACCCTCCTGACCTCAGCTTCGTTTTCTGAAAGAAAAAAATCTGCTTGCATCTGTCAGAATGAGAAGCAGCTGGACAGAAGCTGTTGGGCTTCCAGTGAGAATGCAAATCCCTGCAACAATACAATGAATTTCGCAAGCTTATCAGTGAGAGACTTCTCAGTAATGCTTCATGCCTTCTGTGTGTGTGTGTGTGCACGTGCTAAACAGCCTCATTAGTATCAAGAGACCCATTTTAACCTCGGTATAATGCTGTTTATAGCTTCACTTACTCGGAAAAAAAAGATAAGGATCCAGCTGTAATGGCTCAGATAGAAATTCATGAGCCAGTCCATGATAGCTGGATCTTTTTTTTGTTGTTGTTGTTTGTTTGTGTGCTTTCTTCTTCCTCTTTTTTTATATCTTGGATTTCTGTTGCATTTTGGATAGTAGTTCTGGCTGCAATTTATAATCATAGGTTTATATTCATTTGCATTAACATTATAGCATTTTAATACTGATTTAAAGAGATTTGTTATTACTTGTTATGGAGGTCTAATTAGATTTATGTTTTATTTAAGAAATAAAGTCTTATTATTGATATAGTGAAGCTTTCTGTAAAAAGATGTTTGTACATATATGTAAGGAGTGACCAGTATCAGCACTTTGTAGGGAAAATTCTCAGTACAGATGGGATTGTATTGTCTGGTTTCTCTGTATTGGATTTTTTTATTTATTTATTTTTTTTTTGTTTTATTTCTTTGTTTGACTTATTAACTTATAATGATGTGATAACAGATACTGTATTGTGTTGCAGTCATTTCTGCAGACAAATTGCTGTGGTATAAGAGATTTTGGGGTGCTAATGTCACAATGCAACACAGATCACATGACCCCTTGTAACTTATTTTCCTCTATTTCTAAAGCAAACACTTGTGTATTTTACATTGCATATGATATATCCACAGTGTTTACATCAATGGTTTTTGTGTAAATGGCAATAAACAATTAGAAGACTTGCTAAAGTTCTAATTATACACATACCCCGAGTGTTGTTGAAGTAATTACAGATGCTCTGAATGGCTGCTTACTGATCATAGCTCATGTAAGAGATGCCATTCCTGCTCATTCCCTGTTAGCAATACACACAGCTTAATATTACACACCTTCAGATACACACTGTGCTTAGGTGATTTTTATAAAAAGCAAAAGGAGCAAGACACTGGCATTCGAATCATTCATATTATTTATTGCAGGTTTTTCATCCTTATTTCTGTGATCATTGACACCATGTAATAAAAAAAGATACATTAGCTAACCATAATGATCTGTAACTAAAAACAACAGTTTACATCCAAATTCCTCAATCTTTTCAGTCTCTGGCGTCAAGCAAGGAGCAAACCAAAGCCAATCTGGTTAACCTGCTAAAATGTAGGGCTAAAACATAGAGCCGTGCATGCGGACCAGATAATGCCAGATAAAGAGCCTTGCCAAGCCGGATAGCTCAAGGGCTCCAGCAGGGCTTTAGAAGAGCCATGCTGAGGGACACCGGTGACAGCAGCAGCTTGCGTCGGGTCTAATCCGCCATGAATGTCGCATAGAAGCAGCATAAACAGCATGTGTGGTAATCTCTCCTCCAGTCTCTCTTGCCAGTGCCAGACCTTGCACTTTGTAGTGGGAGCCAGCCCTAGAGAGAGTTTGGAGAACTCACAGGCCATAATAACACACAGGGGTGGAATCTACTTCCGAACTTCATTCCGATGCTAAACTACGCAGATATTTAAGGTGGTAAGAATACTTTTATGTTTGTTGTTAGTTATCAAATTAAAATGCAATGAAATAAGACATTTATCTGCCATCTGACTGGTATCCTTGATCTTTTAATGCTTTTCAGATAAATAAAAAGATAATAAGAAGATAGTTTCCAACCATTTTCTGAACCGCTTATCCTACACAAGGTCAATGCATCTATTCACACATACTGAACATTTAGGAGACACCATTTATCTTGGAATAGGGAGACAGCTGGGTGTACCCAGGGTGAAACCCCCAAACATGGGGAGAACATGTAAACTTCACACATGCAGGGCAAATACAGGAAACAAACCCCCAAACCCTGAGACGGGAGGCAAATGTGCTAACCACTATACCACTGTATGCGTGTATGTATGTACCGTATGTGTAATCGGGTCATGTTTTATGTGTGACTGTGTGTATACCTTTAAGATCCCAAATACTACACTAAGGTCATTTTGTAGGATTTGTAGAGAATTATGGATAAAAAAAGACCCAGAAAGTTACAGAGCAACGATAGCTGTAGCTTGGCAGTAAGAAAAGTTGATTTTCATCTGATAACATCGTAAGGTTATAATTGAATATAAATATTAATGTCAGATTACTTAAGAAATCTTTTACCATGCTAGATGGAAATGTATGAAGAAGTTCATGTGAGGTTGGTGGTGGACAAACAACCACGCAAATGTGCTATGTTGTAATGAGCTATTTTGTGATATCTAGCTATGCAAATAGAACCCTGGTGTTGCACACACATGTGGCGGCTACACGTGCCGAAGAAGTAAGTGAATTACGCTTTTATATGTTAATGTGATTTAGAATATGTATGTGTATGGTGTATTGATGAATATTTGTGTTCAGTATTTTGTCAGTATCACCACTACCGTTTTGTACAACGTTTTGTGTAGTGTTTTGTTTACAGTTTTAAGTGCTGCTTAGTTTACTGTTCACTGTAGAGTACTGTTTTATACACCATTTTGTACTACGGTTAGCCCTTGTCTAATATCATTTACGGTTGCGTTTTCAAAGAGCTTTGTACAGATTTAGTCAGTCTTGGGGAAGGCAAATTCTGTCAACTGCTGTTATATTTATTTTACTTTTCTTGTTTTTTAAAATTCCAAATTCCCACGTTTGGGATCTATCAGATAAATAATCCTGAAAAAAATGTTTTTGTTGGTTTTGTATGTTTAACTCTTCCCCCACTAACATATGTATATATGTATGTCAAATGATATTCTGTATCATCATCATATAATTTCAAACTATAATAATATAAAAAAAAATTATATTAAATCAAATCAAATTAAAATTTTATTCATCACTTACATAAACATGCACAGTATGACGTAGTGAAATACTTTGTTCCTTAGTAGAGAGTTAAGATAGAATTTTAGAAAATATAAGAATATATAAAACATAAGAAAAATAAAAATAATAGAATAATAAAAAAAGAAAATATAAAATTGAATAAAGTAAGATAAATAAATAAAATGGAACTGTGGAGAGCAGTGAATGGGATGATATAATACAGGCAGAAGATGTAAAGTGATATTTGTGATGTATTTATTGTATACACAACAGGCTTTCCCTCGAATTTAAACTCTAATGACAGAACAGCAGAACCTTAATTAAACTTGCAAAATGAAAAGCTTGTCACTTAAAACAAACTTGAGCTTTGCAAATAATGACACACTCTGTCACCATTTATCCTCTAAACAATCCAATCTGGCTTAGTGACAATCGAACATTAGATTTATTGTCTGAAGTGCAGCACTGCTGCAGTGAACCAAATACCATCTGCTCAAATCCTCTGGTGGTCTTCCAACTTTGAGTTTAAAATCTAGTTGTTGTCCAATGGAAAAACTAATTAGTTTCCTTTCCATTGAAGCAAAAAAACAATCCTAATCAGCCGTATAAAATCTTGTCTTTATGTGGTGGACTTCATAGAGATTTGCAGTGCATGTTTTCTCTCTCTCTTTCTCTCTCTCTTTCTCTCTCTGAGCACATGGTGCTTAAATTACCGTTGAAGAACCCCTGAGAACTGAGTCTCCATTCTCAATTTCTCATTCTCTCCCTCTCTCTACCCCCCCGTCTCTCGCTCTCCCCCTTGACACAGAACGAATTAACACCCTCATCTGCCACCTCTGATTAAAAAAGCTCATCGAAGAGAGATTTGTAATCATTTGTCTGTAATGAATTCCTATAACCCTATCACCCAATTCTCACCTGCCAGAGCCTGCACGCTGAGAAAAGAGCGAAGTGAGGGACAGAGCTGTGATATTACATTCATCCTAATATTTCTAGGAAAGATTTCCTCACGTTGAATGCGAGATTGTGTGTTTGTCATGCCGGCAAATGTGTATCATAACTCGTATTTAACATCCTCATTTGCTATCGAAGAAGAAAAAAGCACATTGTTTGGACAAGGTTAAACTTTCTATAAATGTGTCAATGTTATGAAATAATCAAGAAGCATTTGCTGAAAATTCTTGAGGGAAAAAAAAAATCGATTCACACCCAACTCCTAAATGATTACAAACAGAATTGATGAGAAAGCATGCAGTGATATAAGACACAATCCTGGACTTGTCCTTAGTAATAACCTTAATATATCAGTAGCATGCTGTGTGTGATAGATTAAAAATGCTATAGAAGTAATGCCGGGCTGATGAATTTGTGCACTGGAGGTTCCTGCAGCTTTTCTGCCCTACTAATGAATGTGCAGAGGCAGCAGAGCCACTGTAGCCGCCGTGACCTTTCCCTTTGAGCGTCAGGGCCATCTGTCTCCCTGTGTGACTCCACACACTCTCACACACTCCTACACAGTCTTGACCTGCCACCAGTGCACACTTTCCCTGATACCAGCCCACACGAGCCATCTTAATGCTGTTATAATCCTGAGATGGATTTTATTCAGACACCTAAGATGTTGCAATATAACAACGATATGAGAAATATGAATGCTTTATATTAAAGGGATTTGCTGCTAAGGTCTGGGGAACGAGGTGGGGGTGGGGGAGAATCTTACAACATATTCTAACCTACTTTTATTAATGCACAGGAGGTACAATATTCTAACTTGTGTTTTATTAAAAAAAAAGAAAAAAAAGCTGTCCTTGTGCGGAACAATATCACACAGAACATAGCTGTTGAGTCACCGAGTTTAAGTATATTAAATTAAATCAAAAGCTCACTTTTGTCATAAAATCTCACTTTTTTTTCTACTTTTAAATGTTAGCACCTGTCTGTGTGTGTATGTGTATGTGTATGTGTGTGGAGGAGGAAGGAAGCAAATTAGACTGGCAACAATTGAACTGACTATAAATATTTGATTGAACACATCTTGTTAGTGTATTAAATGTTTAAACATGTGATATTGACTAGAAAACATCAGGCAATTGGTTTCAAAAATTGACAGGATATCTTCAAAATAAATGTGCAGGAGGAGATAAGACCGAGAATAAGATGACAGAAGATAATACGCACCATATATCTAATATGCAAACACACACCCACTTCTTATCAATTCAAGGCATGTATCTCATGTGTAATGTCTTATCTCAGTCCAACAGCGTCCTACCATCTTAATCCGCTGGTGTTACAGAGGCCAATAATCTCGATAACACCAGCAGATTATGATGGTGTAAGTAGGAAAGAGCTCTTCTTCCCAGCGCAGAGCCGATGCCTATCTGCAGCTAATCTCGTGGCAAATCACTCGACTGACACGGAGACAGCCAAAGCCCAAAAGCTTCTCCTACCCCATGATCACAGCACACAAATTCATAAGAAAGTTGGCAAGATGATTTTCATGTAGCCGTCACGTCTGAACCCAGATTTTATATCTGTACATAAGCGTGAGAGTGATATCGATGCTCCTTAGCGTCGGTGTGAAAATCATTACACAGAGCTCATCTCAGTGTGTGTTCAGCAAGGAAGAAAAACAGTAAAGCATCTGCCTGAGAGATCTCTCCATCCTCATCCATTGATAATGTTATGGATATTATATATTAAGTGGCAAGACTGACATTCTGGAGATTTGTTTTGGTAAATTCACTGCTAAAAATAATAGACTGCTAAAATAACATTACTATACAGTATGCATGGCTCAAAAACAAGGTATAGATTGTCTGAAGCCTGTTCTCTTTACAGATAAGAATGTAGAAATATTAATTAAGCATAAATATGTGATTTTATTTTATTTATAAATATTTTATCATCATTCCTGAGCAGATAAAAGAAAAGCTGGAGAAAAGCCTGATCCCCATTTTCTCTATATTAATATATCGTGTTTCTACATCTTTTACTCTTAACAGTGATATCAAAGTCTTAGCATTTCTAAACTAAGACTCCACCATGCAAGGAGCTCCATCTTGTTGTTTTGTGTTGAAGCTTCAGCATGAGTTCATGAGTTCCTCTGTCATGTGTTTCTAAAGATGACACAATGACTGAAAGCCTATCATCTGTTCCAGCACTCACAACGAAAAAATCCTCACAGTATTTTAATTGGACCGTGAAGCGAAAATCATATCATTAAAATCCCTGTCAATTAGCAGTGCTTGCATCATATTAACAGAATTATTCTATCCATTTGTTTATCGTTCAATTTTCCACCCGTATGGTAATAGGGCACAAAGCGTGTTCTGAACTAATCATATTACAAAGCTGTGGTAAGTAAAGCTTACAGCTTCAGGAAAAAAACGGGGGGAAAAAAAAGCTATCCTGGCTTGTCACATCATTTACACACTGCCATCCTTATGCACATTATTCACAGAAAATATGAAGGGAGGAATAATGCAGCAGTTGGACTGTTGGGATCAGCCCAAGCGTGCACAATCGCTTATTATATAAGATAAGCCGAGCAATTATAATAAGTCACTACAATCAGTTGAAAACATAGTATTCAGATGTCATGCCGCTTTTGTTGCAGGCTGTCAGTCCCCCTACACACACGTTCCGCATGGCTGCCCATGCCTGGTGGACTGTAACCATGTGGCACTGATGGCCCCCCGCATACAAGCTACACACACACACCCACACACACACAATCATGGCCGATCCATTTTCACTGTCCTTGGGGTTACTTTCACACCCCTCCTCAGTGCTGACAAGAGGACTAACATGCGGAGGTGAAACCAGAGCTGAGCTGCCGTTGCTTGACCTCCCCTGATCCTACACATCCTGCTAAGCTACAGTGCTCTCATGGGAGAAGGAGGAAGAGAGGGCGGAAGGGAAAGAAGGGAGGGGCAGCGCTGTCTGTGTAAACACACAAGAGGAGGAGGAAACATGCAGGTGGTTAGCAACGTGAGGGGTAAAAAGAGATTAAACAGTATTAACAGATTTATTGTAGAGGTGCTACAGTGAGGAGTCATAGGTTTTGTGTGTGTGTGTGTGTGTGTGTCTGTGTGTGTGTGTGTGTGTGTAGGGTTTTTTATATCATGGTTTTCATTTGCTTATAGAGGTTAAGGTTAGTATTAGGTTTAGGTGTAGGCCAAGCATTAATTAGCTACATTAATAATTTTGTCAATGGAATATCCTCACAAGGGATTGTAGGACAAATTAGTGTGTTGTGCCGCACACCCTGAAGTGTTTCTCTCTCTCTCTGTCTCTCTCTCTCTCTCTCTCTCTCTCTCTCTGTCTCTTAGACACACACACACACACACACACACACACAGAAGAGTATCATGTGTAATCGTATCTAGGGCTACATATAATGCCAGTT
>JAOTRN010000036.1:20228152-20240843 GCA_028566695.1 Bagroides melapterus
CAAAACAGAAATCATATTAAGGATTTGAATAGTTTAAATTAATAATCTATTATTATTATTATTATTATTATTATTATAAAATAGTAGAATATAGTTAAACACTACACTATATTCTCTACTATAAGGAGACAAGGAGACTCTATTATACTGGTATTAACAACATGTATCAGAACATGTATAAGGATTATATATATAAATGTAAATGCATGCTTTAAATTATAGTTTACTGTTCACAATATTTTAAACACTATTTACAATCCACAATAAACTGATAGCGGAACCAAAACCAGAACAATTGCAATGTTACCAGGAATTTCACTATTGCTCTCTGAGCAGCTGCCGATTCTCTGTTTAATGAATTCCTAATCAGGGTTTAGGTAGGAATAGGGGCAACCTGAGAGTGCTATGGTTTTGAATTGATTATTAGGTGCTTTATCTGCTCCCTAGTACTGAGTGAGAAAAAGCCTAGGCCACATATCACAGGAAATGAAAGAGCTGAATCTTCAATCGAGATGGATAAAAAATGTATCAAAGGGAAGATAAGAGAGGCAGGCCATGAAATATCCTCCCTGAGTGCACTGGGATTGTACATGGATATGCGTATCTATGGATACCTATCAGCCGTGACCCTGAGATTTCAAGCAAGATGAGAGCTGAGTTGGAGATTTGGTTGACAGAGCTATCGCTTGCCTCCAAACAAAGCTGAGGTCGCCAATCACCCTCCCACAATGAACTGGGAGGCTGGCAGGAAGCTGCAGGCAGGCTCTGCCCCAGATGGCTGGGGCTCAGGGTGGCATGGCTTGTTGTTTTTGATGAGCTGTGCATATACAAAAGCTGAACATCTGGAGCTGCCATGTGGCCCCTCCATTTGGCCAGCTTCGCACCTCCCTGAGCCAGATGCACCCAAACAACTGTGAGCTAAACAGCATGAATCATTCATCGGTGAGAGAGACATACATCCGTAAGCTCTCTCACTCGCACATACCCGCTCACACTTACTCTATCTTTCTCTCTGCGCACATGGGAGGTCCAACTGCGACTTTCATTAGACTTCTAAAAAGCTATGAATATGCAGTAGACATTAAGGCTGGGACTGATTTGTCAAATTGTCCATATTTCATCAAGATGGAGTAACACCCCGAGGCCTCAGTAATTAAAAAATAAAAAGGAACCCGCCACCGATTGCCATGTTATCTCGATTATTAAGCTCTTCTGTGCTTAATTAACACTTGGTGGGGCGCTAAGCAGAGGTCTGTTCACTTGGCATCAAGCTTCACACACAAAGGTGGCCCATGACAGACAAGGGTAAAGTAAGACAAAGACAAGCAATTCCTGCATGCCCGGCTGCGCCAGTTGTTTTAATCAAGCTTAATTACAGTTAGAAGTGAAATGACGTGTTAGCATTTTGATATCAGCTCATTCACGTGTGAAAGACTGTTTAATAAAGAAAGGCCTGGGGACACAAGCAGGAAGACAATAGCTAATGGCAACCAGCCAGCCGATAATAAAGCAGTGTGTTAAATGCCAGCTCAAAGCGGTGAGATAGGGCACACTGTACAACTGCCAGAGTGCAGTCGACAACATTTGAATTTGAATTGGTGGCTCTGGTACAAGATGACCTTATAAAATGTTCCAGGATCAGTTTTCTTGACGGACAGCTTTAACTTAATCAGTCTTGAAAGGTCTCGGAAGGTGATGAAGCAATGTGTGGCTTTTCCCATCAGCAAATAGCAAATTGATAGAATAACAGGCCAAAGAATCAGACTGACATGGAAGAAGATCGAGGGGAGAGAAGAGTGTCACATCCCTAGCACTTGAGCAGCATGCAGCAACTATGCCACTCGGCTCTAATGAGACGAGCTCTCTCTGCTAATTAACTCATCCATAACGCTGAGCACTCAATTAATCATTATAGCCCGGCTAATTGAAAATAGATAAAGACTGACAAATGTTTCGTCCCCCTCCAAAATATCTCAGAGAAGATTATGGAACGTGTTGTGCTTTATTCAATCAATTAAAATAAATCAATCCATTTTCATTTGCGGAAAGATTCCATAACGAGGGTGTTTATCTCATTCATGGATGGTATTTGGGCTCGCTTGAAATCATAGCAGCGTGTCACTGTGGTGTACAGGGTTGTGCCTGCGTGTTCACATAAATTATTGTGACAATCAGATGATCAACACGGACAGAGGTCAAAAGTAACCTTGGATATTGGGACACTGTAATTATGCTCCAGCAGCATTCCTTAATGAAATCCATCATATATCCATCAATACACAGCAAGAATGATGAAGGAGAATTAACTACCCTGAGGTTTCCAAGTGCATTTCCTTATTTTACCAGTGCATGTAGTGCATCTTAATTTTTCATTAGTGTCTTTTAGACTGTTGATGGTTGAGACAGAAGTGCTGATGCTCTCCAGTTTCCAATGACTGGGTGGAAAAGGCTGACCCCAGGGTTCTGCAGTGTGGACAGGTCTGGAGGTAAGAGCAGCAGTCCTCCCATGACCTCACTGCTTCTCAACTTACCTCACAGCCTGCTCCGATTGCGCCTGATGGCCCACACAAATAACGTTATTGCATCATTGCACTCAGAGTACATCACTTGGTTTGCATCCTAGACATGCATTACAGTGTGTGCCGTTATATAGGAGACCTGTCTTAACACATAGGCCTGCATTAATTAGATTGTGTAGTATAGAATCAGGGTCAGTGTCAGGCTGGATGTGTCTTCATGCTTTCTCACTGCACAGTCACAGAGAAGTTTGCCTCACATCTCATCAGTGCCATCTCTGGAACTCTGCCACTCACTGTGAAAGCATCATTATTTAGTCCTTTTGTAAGCAAGCCCTGTCCCAGTCCGCGTATTAATCTTTCATATGTTTCCAAGATCTAGCCTTCTGTAATCCCATCTGTAAGAGACACAACAAAGCAAGGCAAAAGAGAGTTGGTCATGAATTATTCATTGTTTCTCTCATAAAAGGCTTTACTCACGTCTGTCATGTTTCACTCTTGTGAGGAGGATCTATTGATCCCTTGCCTTTTTTTTTGGCCTCTAACCCCCTTCCCCCTCCCCCCCTTCCTCTGTGACAAGTGATCACACCACACTAGATTTACTTTCATTCCAACACAAACATGGACACGTGGCCATTAGAGAAAAGGAGCCTCTATAAAAAGCCACAGCAGGCCCACACATATACATTCAGCATTCAAGGAGATGCCACATAAGCACCTCTTTGTGTGCACACTTGTGTATGTGTGGGTATGTGGCGAATTTTTAAACAGTAGCCTTGTTTTTTTTCATTTTTAGCAAGACCAGCAAATTCTTTAAAAAATTAATTAGCATGTTTATTTAATGCCATGAGGGCCTGTAACACCTAAATCCTAATTACTTTAGCAGGAGGAAAACATTAGTCCTCCAGGCTGCAGTAAGTAGCTGCATTCAGCATTATCATTTATCCCTAATGTTAGTATAATACGACTGACAGTTCCACCACAGGACCAGTTAGGCTTATGAGTCAAAACAGTAGTGAGCAGCAGTGTTAACAAGAAAAGGCTTTAAATCAGGAGCAGCGAGTATATTTCCTGTGAAATATTAATGTGGAAACTGTGTTTGTGTACAGGGAACAAAGGCCAGAGTGTTGTACATCAATAGGCTGACGGTACTGTGGGATGTATGAGCCAAACGCTGCTTATTCATACTGTCTCTCGCTCTCTGTGTATGTGTGAGTGTATGTCTGTTTATATGGGAAGAGGGGCTTCTGAGAAAGGGTTATTTAAGTGTGTGTTGATTCTTAATTTTAGACACACCCTTACGTGCCCACACACACACACACACACACAGACACACACACACAGAGCTTTTCTCTGGGCAGGGTCATGGTGGCCTATCCCAGGAATACTTTGTGTGAACTGGGAACTGTACCACATACACACACTAACACACACACATTCACACAAAGAGGTTATTTAATAAAACTACTTCACCTACCTGCACCAACCTGTTTTTGAAGGTGGGAGGAAACTGGAGAATCAGGATGAAACCCAGTTGAAAACCACAATGTTCATGTTCAGAAACTCTGTACAGATGAGACAGGAACTTAAAGTCAGGGTTGAATCAGGGATTCAACAGGGTTGAATCAGGGATGCTGGAGCTGTGAGATGCTAATTCTATATGCTGTATAGCCTGTGTGTATGCTAGTAGCATGGTGGTGCAGTGGTTCCCATTGTCGCTTCACATATTATGTAAATGTGTTTTTTTTTTAAATACGTATATTCATACTATAAATAAACATTATACACATGAAAATGAGTTGCATCTGCCAAAAGCACAAGCGTTTTATACCTAGTGGTCCAAATAATCCTGTAAATAATGCTGAAGTATTCTATGTGACCCTGTGCACTATAGAGTAGTTTTTACTCTTTACATTTGTCCAGGTGAACAGCCTATTGACACTGTACAATACAGCTAGAGGGGGATGTGACTAATGTTTTGTCTGCAGTGTGTGGGTGTGCGTGTGTGTGTTTTGTCTTACTGTGTCCCACTACATTCAGTAACTGGGTAATAATTGGTATGTGTTACAGCTCAGTGATTGTTAGAGATGTGTGATGTTTGGTTTGGGTAGTTTTGTGGACTGGTGTGCAAGAGCGTGCAGAGCAGAGCACCTATCTGTGTTCCTCTGTCATTCTGTCTTTAATCCCGCCTGCTCTGCATTGTCAAAGCCCTGTGTTTGAACAATGGAGCTGTCTTCTTGTCAGCTAATTTGGGAACAAACATTTGCCTGCGTGGCAAACAAGCTCTCCCAGGAAGTGCTGTTAATAGGATAATTAAGCAGACGGTAATGAGTTGGATTACCGCTAATTATGACAAGATTTGTTTTGGCATTTGCCTGAGAGGCGGCAGAGAGTTCGGAGTCGACCCACAAGTTAGAAGCAGAGCAGCACAGCGTGCTGCCACCTGAGTCAACACACACAGTCGCAGGGGGGGAGTGTGTGACGGGAGATAACAGGGGCCTCTGGAGAGCCTTGTCACTCTGCCAGCTCTCTACCAGTACTGTGCCGGGGTACTGCAATGCCACAGGACGAAAGCTATACCACATGGCAGGACTATAGGGTCTTAAGATAAGGTCAAATAGAGCTGGAACACATGACAATATAATATACTCATGATATATCACAATACACTTTTCTGAGTCAGCATATTTTTATACTTTTATTAGATTCCAACTGATTGGAAGGAGCTAACTAGATGTTTTGTTTTATATAAATAATAATTTGTAATTTACATACATTTTTTTAAAATCCTACTACTAACTACTACTTCTGTTTTGCTGCTGGTTTGTTTGCAAATCTATTGTAATATTATAATACATACAGTATTGTTAACCTTCAAGTCTTTAAGAATAGTGATAAGACTATTTATCATATCACACACCCAGGTCAAACTATACTAAGGGCTAATTCTCAGGCATTTATGTTTGCTTTAGCAGATGACTGATAGCATTACACTAAGCCTACAAACTATTTGACTTCCCTTATGAACAAAACTGAAGCCTCATAAGTTTCTTCTTACTGATCGAATCCAAGTAAAGAGAATTTATCAAATAAATAAAACAGAAAAAGAATTATAATGGAAACTAATGGCCCCATTAAAGAGTACGAAGACCAGCAACACCTGACACCCAGAAATCTTTTACATTACAATTTACTTTTACAATTTTACATTATTGTCTTTGATTGTGTACAGCTGCTTTGTGACAATGACCATTGTAAAAAGCGCTATACAAATAAAATAAATTGAAAATTGAATTGAAATAGAAATCTTTACATTATTCCACAACACACCACATCAGAACATCAAATGCAGCATCCGCTGAACTCTCAATTTATCTCACCAAAACACACCAAAGAGCTGGAGAAATGACTTTCAGTTGGAGCAATAAAGGAAAAGAAAAGGTCAAGGTTTCATGGTGCAGGGGGATGTTTACTAAAGATGAACAAGCTCTGATCAAGCTGATGTTTGCCTGAAATGTTAGGTATACGTATCTGATTAAACAGACGACTGATATACCACATCTGTCATGCAACAGCAGTAATGCAACTGCTGGTTTCTAATACTGGCTGTTTATTTAACCAGTATGTTCCATAACATCTGTGAGAATTTAGCAGCAGAAACTTATTATTAGACTTATTATTAGACTTAATATGAGATTGTAGAAGGTATTGGGCAAACATGAGAGTCATGATATCTGTACTGATTTTTTGGCATATTGTATTTAATAAACCTGCACCATCTTACTGAACTCTTAAATGGAATCAAATCTTAAGCCATCCTTGTGAACTATGGTGTGTCTAGTAGAAAACACTCAATGCTAGCTGTCGATGGTTAAGCTAGCTAACCCCAACACCCATTTATGCTATAGGTATACAGAATGTGTCTGCATAAAATGAGTATGGAATTATGGGGGGAAAAGAAAAAAGCTCATTCCGTTGAATGGAAAAGCACAAATTCATTTCCTGTAGCAGTTTATTTCACTTGGCACTGTACACAAATTTTCACAACCTGAAACTTTGGGACCTGAGAAGCCTGAATCAATAGAAAGCAAGAAGGTGGGCTATAAACTCAGATGGAGGAATTCGTTTTTGGTAGCAGTTACACCTATCTATTATCTTAAAGTCACGGTTATTAAACTACCTGTGAAAATAGCTGTGCTTAGGTTAAAGGAATAGTACAATGGAACTAGTGTGAAGCCCAGTTTAAAAGGCCATAACTATTACACTAATTTTCACCATTGGGATTGGTTATGGCTAAAATATTTGCATAAAAACCTGTTTTCTCAAAGCACTTTGGCTGGTTGGGTATCTTTTAAAAATTTCCATGTTAACAATCTTGTTGTAATGGACAATCCAAAATCCCTTTAAGTCCATTAAGGAACAATATCAGTAGAAAAAGCAAGCAAAGTAATTTGCTATTAAACATCCCAAGCACTATCCACAGAGTGCAGCAGCCAGGGAAACGTCAGAGAGACAAATGGCCACACCAAAGAATTAACTGTGGGAGCTCATGAGTTGAATTTCCTTATATCCACACAGCAGCTTCAATTCATAACACACTCCATCACAACAAAAAGAGGGAACATGAAATAGAAGACACAGAAGGAGGGAAAAAGAAAAAAGAAGAAGAAAAAAAGAAAAGAAATCAGGGGTGGAGAGAAAGGCGAATCTTAATGCGATTGGAGTTAAACCCCAGACAGAGAGCTGGCTCCATTAAAGCATGCCACTTGCCCCAGCAGCTCCCGATAAGACAGCTGAGGCTGGGATTTACGGCTTTGGCTTATCGTCATCTTCACACCAGTCTCGCGCCGGGTGCAGGACCACGGCACCAAATCCCGCATGATTGGGAAACAAATTAAAGTAAGCAGCCTTATGCAAGGGGATGGGTGGGAGGTGAGACTGAAAAAACAGGTGTGTGTGGGTGAGAGGGACAGAGAAAGAGAGGGTAAGAAAGAGTCGGGATGAGCTAGAGCGAGAGATAGGTACAGTGACAGAGGAAAAAGAAGGAGAACGAATGGAGTAAGAGAAACACATCACACGTTGGGCCTTTTGTCTCACAGCCTACTCCTCCGACCACCCTCACACTGGCTTTGACACGTACTGTCTTTTCATTTAGAAGACGATGAGATTATGGCGAGAGTTCTGGTCTGTTTCTGAAATAAAATTGCTTTTATTTCACCCAACATGTGTTCGGTGAGATTAAAGTGTAATCTTACAGCGTTTAATAGGAGCCTGTTTGTGGCCTGCCGGCTGACATAGAAAAGTGGAGCACGCTTGCCCCTGCTTTTTAATCCTGTTTATTGAATTATAAAGAACCTTAAAGGATAAAGAATATGAGTCAAGGATTTAAATATTTCATGGTATTTCTAAGTCAAAGCACAGGGCAGGAAAGGAAAAGAGCTAACACTGCAGAGAATGTTAGCTACCAGCTCTGTTTTGGAGCTGTGGCCTGCTTCTAAAGCTACACATTATTTCCAGCTAAATTAAATGTATCCTAAAGAATCATGGTAGCAAAAGAGTGTGAGGTCATGCGTGACGATTTGTCCTCGGAGGTTTGCTTTTTTCCCCCAGAATTTACTGCCATTGCACAAAGGCTAATAGGGCAACAGATGTTTAATAGGCACTGATTACATCAATCCCCAAGCGTATTCATTCTAAATGAATATCAGAGTGTCCTGTCAAACCTCACACAAACATTTCATTTAATCATTGACCTCTCCTGTTCAGGAGCAAATAATAAACGATAATTTCACCCTTCCCTCTGAGCGGACAACCGAGTGAGGCCTGGCTGTAATTTTCATGTGCACAGAGAAGCCTGAGATAAACTTGCTCTTGCCAGCCATGGCTTTCAGGAGGTATTTGGAAGTTAAAGTCTCTGATCAGATTTAGGCCGATTAGAATTAGAGCTGGAGGTCTGGGCGGGGGGGATATGTGGATTTACTGTGTTCCACGAGACAGCCTTGTCAGTGATAAGTTATACTGAGCCGGCGGGTAAGAGGATTGCCCAGACTAATCCAAATCAAAAGACATACCATGTGAATTACATCCTGAAACAGGTTCGCTTACACAGATTAAGGAACCCGAATGTAAATCCTCTCATACTCGACTTGGCGCGAGGAAAGATGTGCCTCACAGAACAAACACAAACATTTGCTTTTGAAATTCAAGCATGGAAAAGCAGAGGGGAGGCTACTACTTTGTTTTAACATTGCATCTCATTTTGTGTCATTACGGCAGTATTTTTTATGGATAGTACAGCTGTGTTAAGGAGCACTATAAACAAGCTGGACACACTGCCCACTTCAATCCACATGGCTTATAAAGTGACACACACTCACACAAAGTAAACTACACTGAACACACGCATACAGAACAGAGCTGACAGATACAGTGTCCCCTGAACTAAGTTTCAGTTCAATGCAGCATTTATTCCTCTTTCTGTTTGACAAGAGTGTTTCTATCAAGGCGTTTGGCAGTGACTGCTGTAGTACAAGGCCTTCTGTTGAGACGTCAAAGAGCGTTACACTCCAAAGTATTGAGGGAACAAAAAATAGCCTGTGTTTTTCTTCCCTCTTTCCGTCTCTCAATTTTTTTCAGACACATTGAACAAACAAGGCTGTATCCCTGGCCCAGAAATACTTCAAAGAGCACAGAGTCTGTTGGGAATGTTTCAGAAATGTAGAGCAGTGTTCACTGCTTTGCTTTGCATCTCAACCAGCATGCACGTATTCCCAAGCCAGACGCTGATCATTCAGTGAGCGTGCAGGCTTGAGCACTATATAATGCAGGAAGATGTTTCTTCTTCTTTCTTAAAATGAACAATTTATATATGCTTTCAGATGTCAAACTTTTACTGGGAATTATTCATATTCATATTGATGTTTCCGGTAGCAAAATAGAAAACGCACGTCTCACAAATTGAACTTTGATCTGTGTCCAGCGCTCGAATTCATGTTTTAATCATTTTTTTTTTACTTTAGTATCTTCTATTGTAGGACTTCCTAAAGGAACCTTTAGTCGAGAGAGTAGAATGACTAATGAGTGTTGTAGAATATGAAAATAATGTAAATACATTTTTTTTTAAATTTAAAAATATATATCTACATGATAAAGATGTTGATGATGGCTGTTATTATTATTAATAATTAAATATTAATTAATTAATGAATAATAATAATAAAAAAAATAATAATCATAATATTATTTATTGTATATTATTATAATTTTTTTTATTGTTATTACTGACATATCATCTAACATCAACTACTGTGCTCAGTGTTTGTTTAAATGTATTATATACACTTGTACATAATGTTCTAATTAAATTAATGTAACTAATTACTACCTCATTTACCTTGAATTACAGGAATCCTTCCTGCAAATACTGATGCTGGATTTATTGGGAAAAACCTGTGCATATAACAACACACTACTATAAAACAGATCTTCCAACCTAGGTGTGAAAGCTATTCCCTGGTTTGTGACACCTGAACAAAAGGAGCATAATATTGTAAGTGGACGTACTGTATCAACAAAGCGTTGGAGGAAATGAAGCGAACAATAAAAAAAGACGTTTGATCACTTGTAATAATCATGCGGAAAAAGCAATGCACTTAGATGTTGGATATAAGAAGCAAAATACTGTTTCATTCATTTATACACAACCAAAATACATATATATACACACACACACACACACACACCTCCATCCTGCTGGATGCTAGGAAAGCTGTTGGCTGCCTTCCAAAAGGAAGTCTAGGGATGTTAATGTGTTTTTCCCCATGTGGAGGTACTAGAAGTACAAAGAGTGTTTTTAAGAGGGAACAGTAAGCCTGTGGCCACCCTGCAGCTAAAAGGAGGAAACCAAAGACAAGTCTAACATGTTCAGGAACTGCGGCTGATCAGTTCATAAGACATGTGAGAGAGAGAGAGAGAGAGAGAGAGAGAGAGAGAGAGAGAGAGAGAGAGAATGGCTAGTGGATCGGGTGTATCGTTGTTCTGTATTAGCCTAAAAACCTGAGAGTATGTTCACAAAATTAAATACAATGTAATTAAGGTCTAAGAGATGGACATTTTTTCCTGAGCTCTCAAAATGTGCTACTTAATACACCTTAAGTTAAAATGGAATCAAGACAAAACAGAAATCAAAGAATTAGCAAACAACAGAGCAGCTGAGACAATAACAGAGATTGAGGATTTAAGAGCTTTATTATTATGTCCACAGGCTTTTTGAATAATGGATTTTTTGTTTGCTCACTCTCTTGGATGCTGAAAATAGAAAATAAAGGAGAAATAAAAACAAAGGAAACTGCACTCAGGTTATATTTACATGAGGTATGTGAGGGACTGTGTAGTTTAAGGTCATGTTTAAGTTAACTGTTCGTGTTTCATTATTTTTTCACATGCTGGAAAGTGCACACTGCAGCATTTTAGACTCTCTGTACTTTATTGTTATAAAGAGTAAGGATTGGAATCTGGTCTTACTACTGATGCAGTTAAACTAATGCATGCATGCCCACACAGTAGGAACAGGTGTTGTTGTGGTTGGAGGCCTGTAGGTGGCCTACAGGGAAGCTTGCGGCTATAATCTGTGGGTGCTCATTAACATTGTCTCAGCATGGATTTCAAAAATCCCAGATTAGTAGAGGCCCAAGTTACCTCACACTAAGAACTAAATAACACTCTACACATTCTTAACAGCTAGCCTGACCTGGGCTTAGCTAACAAGGAGGGTAAAGACTGACTGAGTTTTCCCCACTTGCTTAAATGAACATAATCACAGAACACAGAATCAGATTTAGCTCATTTGCTCAGTAGTAATTAAAACAAACCATTGCTTCCTTAAATAAGGTAAAGAAATGAGACTCGAGACTCAAATTTGAATTACATGTGCAAGCAAGAAATGCTGTGAAATTGTATAGGTGACCTTAAAAGAGATTAGATCACAAAGAAAGGCAGTAGAGCACTTGTTTTTTGTGCCAAATGGCTCCAGACCTTATGAGTGGTGAGGCAATCGATGTGGAGAAAAGAGGGAAGGCATTAGAGAGAGAGGGTAAAAAGCCATCTAGCAGCCATGCACTAGCCGTCAACTGGGTTATGGAGCATGCCGAATGGGCTTCTCGATGCAGTATAACGGCTCATGGAGCTGAAAATGGTCTTTCCGCTCCGCTCAGTCCTGGGGCTGAGTTCCAAGCCGCTCTGCAGTGATGGAACTGAAGCCATTAGCAATCGATTAGGGAACCAGCAGGCGGGTAGCGCTGCTGCTCGGCATCCTGGGAGGTTGGCCGTGCTCGAGAGGGGGAGGGGATGGTGTGAGAAACTGAGGTGAAAAGGTTTCCAAGATTTGTTTGATTATGTAGAAATATGGGTGACCACTTGAACCCAAGTGGAACCCAGAGACCAGAACCCCTGTCGAGAAGATTAAGTCTGAGAAGGCAGGCGGCAGCAGAAGACTCCTGCAGGGCAGCATGGCTTTGGTCCCATTGACCCAGGATGGTCCCAATGACCCAGGAAAGTCCATCCATCCGTCCATTGTCATGGGGCACCTGGAGCCTATCCTAGAGGACTCAGTGGTCAAGGTAGGAGACACTCTGGACAGGATGCCTACCCATTGTAGTGACACAAGAAAGTTTCTGTTTTAATTCCATAGCAGTATAATTTGTACTAAACTTAGGGCACACATTCTAAGACACAGCTCATACGATTTCTGCAAGCAGCTTATCTTTTATTTATCACTTATTTAGAGGTAAGCAGGTGTATCATTTCTGTCTTCATTCATTTATCTTCAGTAGCTGCTTCATCCTGGTCTGGAGTCTATCCCAGAAACACTTGCATGTGAGGCATAAATCAAATCCATTCCCACATTCACACCTTGGAGCAATTTACCTACTGGCATGTTTTAAGGGGGGATGCCTGTAGGAGGAAACCTGCAAACCCAGAGAAAGTCCACAGAGTTGTGGAGAGAACATGTAAAACAGGAGCTCAGGATAGAAGCAGGGGCCTGCATCTAAAGGTGTGTGTATAGAAATAAGAGATGAATGTAAATGATGTAATGTAACTGTTACCAAAAGAACTCCTATTCTCCAGCATGCTCAGTAAAACCTACCAGCTGTTTTATTTACAGTACTGTGCAAAAT
>JAOTRN010000036.1:20268268-20280325 GCA_028566695.1 Bagroides melapterus
CACACACACACACACACACACACACACACACACACACACACACACACACACACACACACACACACACACACACGGATGCTATCCATGATCCAGAGACAGTGAGGGACAAGGTGGGATCAAAGGCTGACATACCTGTTTGTGCATTTCAATGTTCAGCCCATAGGACATCTCATAGTACTGGGAGAAAAAAAAAACACAAAAAGAAATATAAATACATTTTCCCTTCTTTCCACTCAGCATTTGCAAACATCATCATATATTCTCACAACACATCAGAGAGGTGCAGGGTGTCTTTTGTGAAGAATAAAGGGGTAAGAGAAAGAGAGAGCTTTTGATGAACACTTCAACCCTTTCACACTGGCATTTCAAATCTGGCCCTTTCACTTCTTTAAGTCAAGTCAGAACAAGACACATCCAAATGAATCCAATTAACAGAAATCCAGCATAATTGGTAGTGATTTCACTACAGGAGTATCTCTGACCTGGGATCATTCCTTTGTAAAATATTTTCTGCTCAGAGCCTTCTATCAGCACAGTCAGCATAGAGGATTCCTTCTTGTGTTTACCTAACCTTTCCTCCTCCTATCAGTCTGACAAGCTTCTTAATGTGAATGGAATGTTTAACTAGCGTCCCCGGGTATTGGTTAAAGTCATCCTTTGCGTGTTTACCCAAGATAAGAGAATACACTTCCATGGTTTGACCTTGTAGAATTACATCACGTCAAAGCCTTTGTTTGTTCCTCTGCTAATCATAAAACCCGGGGTGGGGCAAATTTTCCGATCTCCAAACACTTACAGTTGAATCTGCTTTTTTTGGAGACAGTGTAAATGATTAAGCTTGCACTTAAGATTAACAGCGATTTTCAGTCGAGCTCCTTGTTTGTGTGTTAAATCTCATTATCTGCAGACGGTAAGTTTTCCGCCGCAACCGAGTATTTTCCCACAGACGCCCCTGGCCCTCCTCCATTACCCCTCACCTAATTTACAGCCATGCATTTGTCCGAAAGCAGCGTCTCCTTGGAGAATAATCAGATCCCCACACGGAGGGAGGCAGAAAAAGGGGGAGAAGGGAGCAATAGAAGAGAGAGAATGGTGGGGGAATGAGGGAGGGTAGAATACAGAAAGGAGGAGAGGCGCAGAGGCAAAAAGGGGACAATGCTATGGTCATTGACCCCTGTGGCTAAGGGGTAGGGTATAAAGAAGCCTGAGGCTCAGAACAGTCACTCAGAGCCCTTTAATAAAGCTAAAGGCACTGGGAGAGGTTTCTTAGTCATATCCACACACAACAACAACGTAGGTACACAGCAATCACGCCACCCTAAAATTCTCCATAAATAAGAGGATAACTGCAGTGTGTGTTTTTTTTTCACTTTATATCACCTTACCATGACATAGTGGCGCTGCATCTCTGTCTTCTCATTGGCCAATTTGTCATACTCCACCTTAAGACTGAAATAATACACAAAATTTTAGAAACTATAATTGCACTTCCCGCACATCCTCTTCAACTTGCACTTACATTCATGTCTCTCTTCAGTTGTGTTGCTGACATTTTTTTTAGATGACCAACACATGCATTATTAATGGAATACAGACCTATTCTTTTCCTTGCACAGCAATATTCAACCGTATCAGAACCTTTAGATTATTACCTGTGGTACTGAGCTTGAAGGAACTGAAATTCATCCTTGATTCTGTCGCACGACTCTGCCACAGTGAATTTAAAGCCTGGCTGACCAGGCTGGTGGGGCGCCTGAAAGACAGCCATCACACATCAATCAAACTCAATTACATCCCATGAGAACCAAATTTGTTTTCCAGCAAAACACAGAGCTCTAGACTCAAATGCATTCTGCACCCGCTGGGAGCAACTCTAATATTTCAGGTACCCCACCACAAGTGTGACATCTTTCCTACAGTGACATCTAGGTGTAAAGCTCACAAACATAATGCAGACCAGCAGGGACACTTCAGATGGATGGACAAAATAAACAAATAAAAAAAACAAAAAATTAAAACATTTATATTCTGTTAGGTCTGCAAACCTTCTGCTGTCTGTTAACCGTGTGTTTTTATTTTTATTTTTTTGATTTCTAGTAAACAAAAGATTCTCTAGAAAATTGTTTGTTCTAAAGGAAGTCTTAATTCCCTTTAAGATTGACTGAATTTTTATAACCATTTTATTGGGGTTTTTTTTTTTATTTAAGGCAAAATTAGTTGAATATTTCCGCTGTCCCGCCGTTTCCGTTCGAGCATAAATACGCTTTAGCAAGCAATGTGGAACAGCGGCGTACATCAGAACAGCTAAATCGATGCAGATGCAGCAAATTACGGCTCATATCAGTTCAAGATGTGCGACTTACCGGATGCCGGCCCTGCGGATACATCTTGAAATGTATCCTTTATTTCTCGGAGGCTCGCCGGTTTGCTGGATGGAGATGACCCAGTGTAATTCAGCACATCGGCCAGAGCTGCGGGGGGTAAACACACCCCGACCGAGCAAGCGAGCGACACACTCCCCTTCTCTCAGATCTGCCCGAACCCTGTCACCTTTTTGGGGCAAACAATGAAAACACAAGCGTAAAAAAACAGAGTTATCCTCACACAGTTCACTGTGCAACACACATTTCAGAGCTAAGGCTGGTTTTAGAGAATGGCACGCGCAACTTAAAAGGCTGTTTAAGTGTAATGTTTTTTATTTCCTCACCAGACTAACAAAGACTCCTTGGTGATATAATAGCGTTTTGCAACGGCGCGCGACGAATTTCGACAGGCTTTAAGTATTCATAGGAAGACAACTGACCAAGTAAACTGAAGCGGACATGTGAAACTGACCTTAACGACACAAAAACACAGCTATTACTGACAACACGCGCTGCTGTGTTTTTTTTTCTTTGTTTTGTCATTAACTATCCACACCTTTCCTTTCCAAAAATACACATTACAAAACAGGTTTAGCCAAGTTGCTAAGTAATAATAATGTAAACAAAACTGTAGCGGTGAGCTAGCCAACCTCGCAGTTTGGCGATCCTGAATCATGACTTGTGGAAGAACAATATACTGTGGCTATGCTAACCTGCTAGCCACGTACCTGCCTTCGCGTCTCCAAGCGTCCAAACGGCACCGAAAGAGACTTTCAAACGCGGAACCACAGTCCTGAGAGTTCAGAGCGACGCTCTAACGTGTTTATGTTGTCCAAGCGTCGAAAATGTTCATGTTTCAGTACCAACGGCAGAGATAAACCATCTCCCGTCTCCCGCTCTCTCTCTCTCTCGCTCGCTCACTACAAGGCTACTGGAGACAACTGCTTCTCCTGCTGCAGGTCGCGAGCCCAGGCGCTCAGAGCTTTACTCACTTCACCGCACAAAACTCCGCCACTCAGACGACCGGCCGCGTAATCCAAAAAATCGTGCCAAAATGTACTTCCGTTTTTGAAAGGATTTAGGAAGGGTTTGAACTGTAACGCTGTAGTCCGCTTGCACGTTTCCTCTCCGTCCAGTGCCGTTGCCCTGTGCCACACACAGACAGTCTACTGACACGAGGGCTGAACTGCCGCGAAAGCGCCTCTCATGAGCCAATCAGAGACACGGACACGGAGTCGAGGCGGTCCATCCAATTGCAGCATGGTGTCCCCACGTGGGAACCTCAGGTCGTTGGGTGACGTCATCCTCGCCATTTTAGATCAGAACAGGTAGCATGCAATCACTAAACATTTCGAGGTATTTCTGTTGGCTGCTCTTACTGATTATTTCTTTATGTCGATGAGCCTTTAATGGAATACGCATATTCATTAAATTGATTGTCCTTGAGAAAGCATTTTTTTTCTGCGACCATCCATACACTTGTCAGATTACTACCAGGGAATTAGGATGCTATAAAATTGCATTATCCTGTTATTTTCCCCATTAAAATATTTTGTCAGCTTGAATCCAAAAATGATTCCAGTAAAAGTAATAACAGCCTTTAAAACCTTAAGGCAAAAAAACTTGAAAAACAACATATTACGTTACATGTTATGGTATGTACGGCTTACTATTAAATATAAAATGCACTACGCAGCTTGATTTTGCTCTGGTTTGAATAGCGGCTATAAATTATAGAAATCCTCTGAATACAATCAGTAAGACTCTATCTGAGTGCCTCGTAGACTGATTGTTGGAATCGTGCAGTCCTTCGCATAACGTACTTTTGTTCCCGGAGTTTTTAAAGTGCGTATAACGGTGAGAATATGACCTATTATGTCGATAGATGGCTGAAGTTGGAAATAGGATTGTTTGGGTCTGATCCCCGTGAACGGCGGCCATGTCTGAGCTGTGCAGTAACAGCCTATCCTGGGTTGGCTGCTGCGTCTTCACCCACGTGGGTTTGGTCTGCGGCTTTACACCTTTTCAGCCAATGACGGCGCAGCTCGGTGCTGCTCTGGATTCCGATTGGACGGCGAAGGTTAAGCCTGTCATTCAAGAAGGTTTGTTGTCAATCAATACCACGCGGGGTCAAGCGCTGACAAATGCCTGTGCTTCTCGGTCTTCTGCTCGTGAATAGTGCCTGGAATGGCTGCTTAATTAGCTTCGAATGGCTTTTCTTTCCAGTTCAAACAATCTGTTACTACCACGTGGTAATGAGAGCCTTACATAAAACAAAGGAACAAAGCAGCATGCAAACACTTAGCACTATTTTTAAAGGAGGGATTTCTCTGAATAATATTAATATTATTTTTTTTTATCCATTAATCAATAACATCACTTATGTACACAGTTCTTTACATTTTGATTATACTAAAACTAATATAAATATAATATACCTATGTATATGTGTGATGCATGCCATAAGTTCACAATAACACAGTAACGACTACCTTTGAGCTAATTCCTTTATTCAATAATAATAATACAAATGCAATGGACCATTTTTACTGTCTCTCTCTAGCACACACACATGATACGCAACATCAGCATGCAAAATAGGGTGGTCTTTTGGTACATTTGGAGAAGATGCAGTGCACCATGAAAAAGCTTAACGCTTATCCCAGTTGTGGGAGTTCTTATGGCTGGTTGATGTGATGGCTGTAGAACTGAAGGTTTCCATGGTTTTGGTAGCAAACCGACGATGGCAGACACTCATTCACATGACAGTTTTTTTGCACCCGGCTTGTGACTGAGGCTCCTGATTCTGTCCATTCTTGTTATAAAAAAAAACAAAAACAGAGGAGGTGTTTTTCTGGGCCATTCCTTTGGCTGAGAAGCTGTGTGTTTGTGTGTGCGCACACTCACTAGAACTGGCAGTCTAATCTCTCCCAGGCAACCCCCCCTCGAGTCGGCTGAATAGAAAGTGCTTGGATTTAGTGCAACAAAAGGCTGGCCCTAACCTCAGAGTGGGGGAGAGGGCAAGGGCCCATCCGCCCATGCAGACCTCACTCGCTGTTTATTTATACGGAAACCCCAGCCGCTGTGAACCTCCCACCCCCAGGATTTACACATGCCGTTATTTGCAGAGGTGCTTTTAATTCTTCTCAGAACAAGGGATCGCCCTCTCCACTTTCAACCCATCACTGCCCCATTCCCACACACCCACCTGGTTCCCTTCATACACACACACGCAGGCACACACCACAAATGACTAAAAACAAGCAGTGTTCAAACGAACCAGTCACAATGAGCAGGGGAAGTCCAGTTTTGCAGGTATTAACGTGTGCTCTGATGTTGTTAGCACTCGTGTAATCTTGTGTGGGAAAGCTCTCACAATAAATGTCTTTCTCTTTTTTCTCTGTAAGGTTTTAGCCACTGCCAATGTTATGAGGTTAGCTGATAAGGAGGCTGTGTATCTTTTGAGCTCCATTTACTGTTTTGCACATTGAAAAAACAAGGCACAGATAAATTATTAAACAGAGCCACATTCATCACAAGCTGATTGGTGCCATATGCAGATTGCTCTGTATGTGGTCATTAATGTGACACAGACATAAAAAAACACACATACAGACACCCAGAAATGTTCTCTCACCACATAAATGAGTAATGTTCCTCACTCCTGTGCGTACTTGGTCTGAGGTTCCTGCTCATGGAGCAGAAAATGGGGGTCTTATTTCCGTGATGAGTGGGTTGCAGCAGTGTCACTGTCTCCAGGATACTCTAATGCTTTCCAATCTAAGCCTATATCCACACACACACACACACACACACACACACACACACTCACACACACACACACACACACACACACATGCATTCCAGCCCCTACAAAGGGCCCAGTGTGTGACAGAGGGGGTATGAATGGCTGACAGTGTATCAGGATGACTCGACAGGCTGTAATCAATGCAAACAGGATGAAAGGCCTTATCAAAAGGGACAAATGCAGACATGAACAGTGTCACCAAACAAAAAGGAATGGAGCCATTGGCAGGGGCCCCAGGCCGCCTTAGTACAACTGGCTAGAGGGAAACAAAACCAATTACTACTCTGAAATGCTAAATCTCAGATATCCACAGCCACTCATTGATATCTTAAAACTTCAAGTACACACATCAGCACAGTGCTGAAAGCTAACAGACTGTTGACATGTGCTGTGTCCAAAACCCTGCCCTCTTCACTATACAGTGCACTATTTTCATGGCTGCCATCTTGTTGTGTATGAAAAATGAAAACACAATGAATATACACTGTGTTCAACTCAAAGTGTAAAACATGGACCTCTCCAGGAAACTTTTGTTAAAGGACTACATTTGTTAAAGGACTACATTCATGATCATGAGTTTATGATTTATTTGCTTTCAAAACAGTGAACTGAATGTTTTTTTACCCACTTATGTGTCTGTGTTGATCGATCTAGAGTAAATATGAGACTCATTTATTTTAATCAAACACAACACCTTGTGTGCATACTTTAAATCCCATAAACAGCGTACTCTAGAGGACAATCATATACACCGTCACTGAAAACAGTGAGATAATATCCCTTATCATAAGTCATATAGTCAAAAAGGTTCCGTTTTCAGTTGTCTTTGTATCCGTATTGTTTTATTATATGTGGGGAATAAACAATGTGTATGACTGTGGGACGTAACAACACTACTGTCACAGAGTAATGAGAGCAATCGCGTGTGGATGAGTGTAATGATTTGTGTACTTCAGTCACCAAGCCTGTTCCCCATAATAATGTTCATGATTTTTCAATGTAAGGAGTAATCGGCCCCTTTCAGGCGAAATCACAAACAAACATGATATTCCGAGGAGCTTGTGTTGTATGACATCATCACAGTGTGCATGTAGTCCTCTTCAATTCACATGCGTCAAACATGAGCACAGCTGTCATAGATAATAATTACATGTGACTTCAGTATAGTTTAAAAGAATAATACTGTGTTTGCAATTTTGAAAATGTAAGTAGTCCCCCATCCAAAAAAAAACAAAAAAAAAAAACAACAAATTTTAGAAAATGCAATTTTGGCTGCAACGATCACATAAATACTCCATGAAAGTGAGCAGTGATGAACTCCATCTACACATTTCATACAAATGCCAATGATATTTGTAGTATTCAAACAAAATAATAATCATGATGAAATTTGTACTGCCTTATTTAACACGGTATTGCGTGAACCTTGCGAAGGTGACTATAGCACAGAGCGCTTTGCTTGTTCTGTTGCGATAAAGAGGTGACCGAATGAACAGTCAGATCTCTCAGCTACAATGACCTCCTCACCTTGTTGTCAGAAAAAAATCAATAGCTCTGATAATAGTCACACAAATGCCCTGTACACACTTCCTCCATCTACTGTTCACTGACTAATATTTCACTGCCGGTCAGATGGCCATTTTTTTCTCATTTGCAGAATCTGTTAAGATTGTATTCATGTCCTTGAAGCAGGGGTTAACGCTATTCAGCACCTGACAATATAGAAAGAGCCACAATGAGAGCTTGGAAGAACAGAGCACCTTTAATGACTATTGTGTGCTGCGCCTGACTCATCTGTCAAGAGGCTTGTACGCTCCCATTTACAAAGCCTCTCCTCCTCCATAATAGTAACGCCATCATTGATTCTGCTCAGGCGGGCAGGCTGTATGATATGAAGCCCTTGAAGAGTGACCTCCTGTCAGCCATTCTTAGCTACTAAAAAGACCCTGTGCTGCCACTGCTGATTAGTAGTCCATTAATTTATTTGATACACAATCACATAGCTTTAGGCTTAATATGTAGAGAAGAGAAAATGACAGCACTTGAGATGGATGATTTTTTGCTCTTCATCAAAAGTGTTTTTTTTTTTCTTTAATCGTTGAAGCAGACTTGTACTCGGTGCTTTCTGCTCATTTTGTTCCTTTCAGAGGTGAGAAAAGGTGTATGTCCGCACTGTCACACTTACTGAGTGCTGGCATGTTCACTCAAGCTAAGCAGGAGCTGTTTTCACGCTGCTGTTAGGTAATTGCCAGAGCCACTTTTCCTCGGCATTTAGCCTACATCAATTTTCGCAATGAGCTGCTAAAGTTCCCAGAGCCGTCCCTTTGAACTCCCTGAGCATAAAACCACGGTCTGTCTCTTCTCGCCTTTCCTCTCCCTCTCATTAAAGCTGGGGAAGATTACTCACTGGAAGGCAGAGCCTAATAGGGCATTGTGCTGTCATTATTCCTCACTGATCAACAGGCGGCTCTCTCACTTGTCTGACACTCACTGTGAGAGAGGGTTCTCCCCCTTTTACAAACACACACACACACACACACACACACACACACACACACTTATACACATATATCTAAATAGTCTGCCCCCTCAGGGATACTTCCTATATTGTCTTTAAGGTCATAAACCGTAAGAAGCGCCAGGTTGAACTGAACCTAAAGAAAAGACAACACAATGGATCATAATCAACTGCATCAAGAGTGGTCCCACCTTCAAAAAGCTTTTCAAGGGGATTGGGTTTTGTCATTGTTACACACTAGCCAGGTGAGAAAAAAACAAGCTCAAAGGAGATGTAAGCAGTAAATTTTTACATTTTTGTTTGTCACTTTCTTGCTCCAGGCCAAATAACCTTCTACTTGTGATCTTTTGTCAGATAAAGCAATGTTTTTTTTTTGTTTTGTTTGAGCACGCCTCATATCTAGCAATTATTAATATTCTACATTTTGAATTCTAACATGAACATCATCAGACGTACACCATCTCTCAAGATTGAATCATTTTAAAAGACTTAACATGTTCGCAAAGATTAGTCAGATTCTAATTAGTTCCCCCTTCCCCATTTCCAACTCATTTTTACACAAATTGGGACTTGCTGTCATACATTTCCAGTGCCTTAAGCTCCAACAGCAGCAGTTGGAGAAAATCACTGGAGTGTGATTGATTTAAGCATCATGACTGACAGCGCTGCAGATGAATCTAAGCAAAACTAATTGTCTGACAGATTTCTTCTTTGTACGGTGTCTTCTTACCAGCTGCTGTGAGAGAGGGTTCGAAAGCGAGGGCACATTACAGGAAATACTGATGTGCATTATTTTGTAGATCATTTCACGACTGCATGAAGATCTGTTACCATGGGAACTGAAAGCCTGCTAGATTGTGGGTCAATCACATGGAGAGTTGCCTAGGCAGAGTGAGGGGCAGACGTCTGTCTGCAGCTGAGAATGTCACCCTCGGGGTAAAGCTGCAGGTGGGCTAGTGGGGTCATCATGTCATCTCTGAGACAGATACTCCAGCCGAGCCCTTTAGGGACAAAACATGTAAGCACAAAGTAGTAGGATTTCTGTTCACACACGTCAGCCAGCTGTGAGGCTGTGAGGCTGTGGTAATGTTTTCAGTAGACAAATAATATAGACTTCTGACTATCAGCAATGAGGACTTCAGCATTTAAATTCAGCCTATAAAATACCCCCAACCCTTCCCACATCAGCACAGCGTGCAGCCTCACACGTCTCCTCCTAACATAAGAAACACCTCCTTCAATTAAAACACATTTAGACTTTTCATGACTCCTCTCTTGTTATCTGAAAGCTTTTTTTCTTGAAGGTCTACTTATCAAATCCATGCAGCCAGGCACATTTGCCTTTTTTTTTTTATTTTACCATCACTGCTGGTACTCACTAAACACCACATCAGCAGGCAATACCTTCATCACTCACTCTGCATGATGCCAGATCTAATCAATACCGTAATTTCTGCAACAGGGTGAACAACTGCCCGGGAATATGAATGTGTTTTCATGTGAGTTTTTCAGAAAAGGCGGCCTTTTGTGCTTCTTAAGTTAGCTTGCTGCTGTGAGTGATTAAGCATGATCGCTGAAGTGCTTTTAAGCCTGCATTCATATTCATCTGATTTGACTCATTGTAAATACCCAATAAGCAAACACCAAAACATGAATCCTCTGTAAAGTCAGTTCATAGTTGCCAAGGAAACACAAGTGTATTTAAAGTACGAACAGTGCAAGGCCAATAAATACTGAAGATTTCTCAAATGTGCATGCATCACAGTTTTCACAGTAGAGCTTGCCAAAATGCTCACTGGCCAAATTCAGTTACTAAGATGTTTGACCTGCCAATGAAATATCAATATTCCTTCCAATATGTAATATTATGTCCATTTTAATGGAACTCATTGTACTCGTCAGCTTTGGATGCACAAAGATCATTCTTAGAGTAACAATTGCACGAAAAGAGGAAGCACTCAGGAGATACTGTTAGTTTCAGAGATTTACAAATAGTCATAAATCAGACTGTTGTTTTGGGAGTTTTGCCAGCATTAACTTTAGGACAGTTGGCAAATATAGGTATCCATTTAGCTAACCAATGACCAATTATACAAGTCATAGATTCAAGGTAAAACTTGATTTAATACTTAATTGATTTAGAGATTTGTTAATGTTAGTTATATAATTTGGCATGTTCTGGTCCATGTTTCCATACATCTACATGACTATGACTCTTTTTAAACAATTCAAAAGTATAGTGATCACTAGCTTGAAGGAAGTGGTGTAGGGTGAGCTTTAAGTCCTACTTAATTTGCATGGAATATCTTTTTACCTACAGTGTCCAGCCAGATCTCCAGTTTAGCTGCTATCTACTGGACACATTTTGAACTACAACTGCAAACATGTTGTTCAATAAATTTGTCATTTTCAATCATAAATTACCTCATAGCTCCAGGGTCACTGGTTTGATTCTGAGTTCAAGTTAAGGTCTCTGTGGAGTGTCTGTGCATGTTCTCTTTGCTGCCATGCACTGTTCCTCCAAATTGCTCCTACATCCCAAAAACTGGATTGGCAACCTTAAATAGTTCTTAAAAAGGTGTCAGTAATTATCTGCATGATGCCCAGTGATGAACTGATGTCCCATTCAGGGTAATCCTTAAACCCTTCCCAGGACAGGATCTGGATCCACAATGATGCTGACAAGGAAAAACATTTACCGAAGATGAATGAATGAATGAATTAAATATTTACAGATAACCTGATAAATTTAAATTATATTAAAAGTCTAAGATCTAAGGCTCCGGCAGCCGGCAGCCACTATGTGCTAAAAGCTCTACACCCATAAATATCGTGTTGATAAATACAAAAATCTGCAGAGTTTAAAGGGTTGGGATTTTTGTCATTGATGCAGAAATAACTGCCACTCCTCACCGCAAACGAGTGCTTTGTGGGGAATTAGGAGGGGGATTAAGTCATCACTTGTCTAGCTAGCAGTGGTGTTTGATTATAAAGATATATCACACAGAGCACCATTACAGATGACAACTCCAGATTTATAGCATATATTTTAGGATCCAGAGGAACTCGGCTAATAAAGTGACTGCACCAAAAAGCACAAAAGAGAGCATCAGACAGACTGTCTGGCAAAAGGAGTAAATTGTAATCACAGACAATATCATATTGGTTTGGGTTTTTTTAATGATTCAACAAACTAGTATCCTTTAATTATGTAATATATATTTTAAAATGATTAATACGTAGTTTAATTTCTACCAAAAAAAAAGTCTAAGAGAAGATCTGGAATTGTGAGTTAAAAGTATAAACATTCAGGTATTATATATAATATACAATATATGAGCAAATCCCTTAGAGTAAGAGAAGGAGAG
>JAOTRN010000036.1:20292338-20312862 GCA_028566695.1 Bagroides melapterus
TCTCTCTCTCTCTCTCTCTCTTTCTCTCTCTCTCCAATCAGCCTGCCAGCAGCTGGGAGGCCTCCAGCAGACACCCCAAGCAAAATGTTATTCCAGCTTGTTAGCGTTTGAAGTCTGCAGAGGCAACCGGTATGCGGTTTCTGGTCTATGGGCTTTTTGCTCTCCCTCAAAGATATGCAGTCTTACTTTCCCCGTCAGGATATATCACTGCCATTCAAGCCACAACTGTCACACTGAGATAACGTTGCCAAGACGCAAGAGGAGGAAGAAGGGGGTCCTTTAAAATAGTCCTGTGGCTGTGACTCACATGAATGTGTGTGCATGTTAGTAGAAGAACGAGAGAGAGAGAGTGTGAGAGAGAGAGAGAGAGAGAGAGAGAGAGAGAGAGAGTATGTGATTAAATGCTACCCAAAGATTTTTTTTTTCCCATATCCTCCTTGGAGGCACAATGCTTAGTTGCAGGCTTGCTCTGAAGTCACAACTTCCCCCACATTTTGCCCTCAAGAAAAGGAACTTGCTCTTTTAACCTCATTATGTTCTACTAAACTCGTGACTTCCACACAAACCGCAACACAGCTTGATACAAGCAAAGGCCTCTTTGACTCACAGTTTCCTATCCGGCTCATATAAAAACAACTGCTGAATGTGCTGAATGTGGCTGCAGCACATGTGATATCCTATTTGATGTTTCTGCGCATGCAAATAAAACACCAGCCTCTTTATACGGCAGACAGGTTCATCCTGATTGACCGCAGGTGGAAAGATCGCACATTCAATATCGCATGCTTATACAGAACACCACTGAGAATTCTATCTGCATTACTCTTCCATGTGCACACACTTTATTAATAGATTTTAATTTCTAGGCCTATTTTTATATTGGACATGGCTGGCTACAAGCAGCCTACAGCAGTACTGTTAGATTAATAGGTTGAAGGAATGTTCCAACGTAATATCTACCTCTATATACTGTATTTGAAGCATATGGTTTATTAAAAAATGAAAGAAATGACAGTTTATTTATACTCCCATATGATATGAAATTCACACTTTATAAATAATTTAGTCAGGTATATATTTGTAAATTATATGTAGGTTCTTTGTTAAAGCAATAACTCTGTATAGTTTATCCTTTGTTGAGGAAAGAGAATGTGAATGTGTATTAGCTAATGCCTGATCATGCATGGATTCATTTTGCTGTATAAGTTATCTACATATCAACAACTCTGGCAAGGCAGGCTCACATCTCTGGCTCATTCTAAAACCGTTAATAACTGTACACTTAAAAAAGAATTTTGACTAAACGGGTTGTTCGTTTATTAGTACAGATGATTGTTTCCTAATTGTTCTTCATGGTAATTGCTTATATGCTACAAATGCCAAATGTGAGAATATATTGTGGGGGAAAATGTAGCATTCTTTTAATATGCAATGCATTTCAACTACTTTGCTTACTAAACTGCAGTCAATACAGTACACAATCCCCTCTTATGTTTCAAAACAATCTTAAAACCATCCCCAAGATGGACTATAAAAAAAGCTTTTAATACTCTGTTAAATAATTACATAAAAAACATGGTTAAAATTGTAATAATGCAGTAGTCAATAGTAGGATGACTATCTGTAACAGGCAGAATGAAAGCATGGGGCAATCCAGTAAAAGGTCAGCTGTGCAAATAAACAAAATGGATGGCATGACGGCAGAGCTGAGGACAACCATCAATAACACAGTCCACAGAATCGCAGTGGCAAAATGAAAACCATTAAATCTACTAAAAAACCCACAGAGGCTCCTCTCCTCTTCTACTCGCTGTTTCATCACATGATCAATAAACTGGGGGGAGAAACGAGGACGGCGAAGTAAAAACCAAGAGTGACGATTAAAATGAGGCTGGAGGGAAGGCGGTGTAGATGTTAATAAATCTACTGGTGTCTTGGAGAAGAGATGAGGCCTGTGTGTGTGAGTGTGTATAAAATGCAGATTTCAGAGAAATCTGGTCCACTCCAACAAAGGTCTATAATATGCAGCTCCCATGCAGCTCCAAACTAAAGTCTTATAAGTGGCCTTAAAGACTTTGAGCTGAAGTAACGCCTCCATTGAACCTCCCCTTCCCTCTATAAGCTTAGGACCTCTGACCTTTGCCCTGGGGTCGGAGGCCAGCCCTGCCCCTCTCCACAGCATTTCCCCAGAGAAGGACGGCAGAGGACAGGCTATTGATCAGACAGACTATTATCAGAAGCCAGGCTGTTTGTCAGGCTGACGGCTGGTGTAGTGGGACACTCCCACTGTCTCTAATGGAGCATGGCTTTACTACAGCTCCCCCACACCTGTCCCTGTCACCCAGTCAAATCGATCCCCGCATCACTGTTCTTACACCCCCTTCCTTCTCTTCAGCCCCTTGATAAGGAGGAGGACGTCTCCTCCTGTCAGGGGGTAAAATATGTCCCCTGCGTGAAGTCACTTGCTTGATGAGTCGCTCCCCTCTGTTTCTCTGAGGAATTCAGCCTAAGCCCCAGGCGACAACACCAGCTCATCTGGGTCCTCTGGGCGAGCAGCAAGTGGAGCGTGGGAGACACAAATCTCCATTTACAGTCACAGTCATGTCCCACACTGGGGCTGGGAAGATTTCACCATGTCTCCAAATAACATATTGTTGATCCTTTCCCTGTTCCAGAAACAAATCACAGAATTTAAAAGAATCAGACAGCACAACACTTTGATTCGCTCATAATTAAGTTATCCCTTAACCCTTCAGTACTCCAGCTAGATGTAATAATCTTGATTATTATATATTGTAGAAATTAAGGCAATAGCATGAAGGAAATTACCGTTGTATGTTATTTGGTTGGTAGACAAATTAAAGTCAGGTCCTCTATTCACTGTCTTGGCTATGAGATAAATGCTTCTCAGCCTTGCCAGTGTGCATGCATGTTTAGAACTTGTGAGTTAATCTCATTAGTTTCACATTATTTTGGTAATGAGCCTTGTGATTCTGATTTATGTTCATGGATGAAGCTGTGTGATATGAACTGAGCCTGCTCACAATATTATAACAGGCATAACAGCTATAATGATGGTGGCAATGAAACGGTCCACTCGGTGCCAGACGGGGGAGGACAGCACGGCTCACTGCTTTGATTTGGAGGTCACGAGAGGCAGTTGCCGATGTTTGCTGGATGGAAGCACGGTGATGAGGATTTAATGATATCCAGCTACCATGGCTATTGATAGCCTAGAGTCAATGGGCTGCGTTGTCAGTGTGTCTCCTAGATACATGGCAAAGCTTAGCAGGGTCTTTGTGAGATGAAAACATGAGAGATCAATAGGACGCAGGGGAGAATCAATAATCTGCACAGCGCCGTGTGGCGTTCCTGGGGAGGTGTAGGACTGTGTGTGTCTTTCCTTCATTTGTCTGCTGTTTTTTCATTGTGCTCATGGTGTTGTCAGTGTAGCATTAACTGAGCTCATAAAATATGCATCAGAACTCTGTCACAGGCGTCATATGTTAATGTACTGTTGTTAATGAATATGGATGTTCTCTTCATAAATGGAGCCTCTGTTTCATTACATACTCTTTACACCTCGGTGGGCCTCTGAAGGCTGCCAAGGAGGCAATGTAAATCAACTCTTTGGTTGAGTAAAGTGCACCAGTGTTGATGCTCAAAACATTCTGTAGTATGCACATAAACAACTCGCCCCATAGTGCTTTAAAGCTGGATGCATAATGAGGAACTCAAGTTGCACATTTTTACTGATCACCATTAACATAATATGATCATGTAGCTGTAGCTTATGGAGGTAATTAATGTACAAGAGGATGCGCACATGGTTTGTGGCCTTTTTAAACACCTACCCCCTGAGCAATGGTGTTGGGTAGTCAGTATTAGTCTAAAATATTTAATACCTTCAGTTCAATCTGCAAACATGAGAGATTAAATACTGTTAAAGTGTGTATTATCCTGTAGAGCAAATGTAAAAGAAAAAGATATGCTATGAAGCTGATCACTACATCAACACTGAAAGTCAAGCATACTGAAACGATCAGTTTAATTCTGTTAAATAATATAATTTAATATGAGAAAAAATCTATCAATTCTTCTAGCAGTTTCAGTCTGCACACTATTCATAAGGTGTATAATGTATTCGTCTTACTTCTTCTATCCTTGTATTTCTACGCAGCATGCATATTTCAGTAATAAGATGAAAGTCAGCGGAGATTTATGTTCGCATACCAGGTGCTGAGACAGGTGCTGGGAGAAAAGGTGGAGTAGAGGTCAAAGGTCTCTTGAAGCCTGACCTCACCTGACCTCTGAAATGACAACAACATTAGACTATACACCACAAAGGAACACAAGTGTTCTCTAAATAGTCTCAGCAACATGATGACCGAAATCTTAAAATTAGTCTTACACAGCAAGCCACAAAACAACAACTAAAACAAACAAATCCACAACTTTCATGTTTCCCCCATGATGAAGATTTCATACTGTTTATTAATGTCACCAATGCATCTAACGTACAAAAACAACCAGGGTTTGCCCAATGGCTAAACCATGACACCGGTGATGAAGTAGCATTCAATTCAGCCAGTCAGTTTGGTCTGCCTTGAACCCCTGGAGCTGCTTGCCCTAGAGAAACATTAAAGATTCAACAGAAATTAAACGCACAAATACCAAAGTGCACCAGGCAGCCATTTCTCAGATGGCCCCTGAGGCCCCTCCACAGTTATTAAAAAAGTTAACATTACAAATTCACATCACAGACGAGCTGGATTGCCATCTCTCTTATTAGAGCCGTTTGGGCTGATTGGTGAACTCGTCGCTGTCTGACAAACCCTTTCTTTTGTCACGGTGCTGAAATATTCATAGACTTTTTCATTATTTCAGCATTTGAATGCAAAGGCACCACTGCCTTGTTAGGAAGGAATCAGATGCAAAATGAGAAATGTTTCTCTTCGCTGGAAGCGTCTTATGAGTTGGCGGGGCTGCCTGTGAGCACTGGAGACAAGTGCAGCAGAATGAGAGAGCAGCAATTATATGACTCAGTTGTGGAGGCAAGCAGACCCATAGATGAGCGCCATTCCACTATGTCAGGGTGGCAGCAGGGACCAGAGTCTGCCTCCGCTTTGTCTGGTTCAGGGTTTGCTTTCCATCGGCATTCCTTGCCAAAGCACTAATGACTAATAACAGCTAATTAAGGTAAGTTAGTTTTCTAAGTTTCAAAGTGCATCTGAAAATCTAACAGAATTTAACAAAATCTAATTGCTGGAGTTTGGGCTTTTTTTCCTCCAATAAAATGCTACTAATTTTGCACAAATAGTTCTATGTTATGACTAATGATATTTTGTTGTAGAATGGTATAACTGGTATTAGATACTGAGTATTGTTTTGTGTTATCTGCTATTACAGAACCACCTTATTACAGTCTAGTAAACAAGCCAGCCCACCCTGCCACACAACACAAACATACACACGCACACATACAGTCTACTCTCTGTTCTGTACCATAGGCAAGGACAGCACGACTGGCCAGATGCCTACGGCCCAATCAAAGCAACCTTTTTCTGCTAGCACATCCTGTGTGCATTAGTACAGCACCCCACTGAGCTCATTATGTGGGCCTGAATCTACCCAAATCACCAAAGCCTGCTGCTGTTCGCAAAGTCTCCAATCTGTCTGCTTCATTATAGTCAGAAGCCGGCTCTTAAAGCCCAGCTAGCGGTACTGTCTATCACACTGGCTTGACTGGCAGCTCAGGGATGTATAGTTCCAGTAGTGTAAACATGTAACACAGGAGCCATCTGTATCCAAACCCGAGCTTCTACCTGGAAGTCGGTCTGGCATGAAAGGTGCCTAGTTATGCTGTCCAGACTCACACGTGGCTGACCGCCACACATGCTTCTTTACTGATTAATATTTTATGCTGTGTGGATTTAAACACATTAAGCTGACAGGGAAGAGAATGGAGAAGAGGATGACTATGAATTATTATTGCAGTGGAGAGGCAAGTTCAAAGGGAATTCTACTTTGTCACAGCAGAGTGTGTTTGCTAGTAACATTAAAAGAAAAGGACATGTCCCATAGGCCCTTAAAAGTAGAGTTGGGGGGAATGGTAATGTGTGTTCACTCAAATACAACTGTTCCAAATCAAAACTGACAAGCTGAGAAATCGTTCAGATCTTACATGACTGGACCCTCCCCAATGGCAGAGCATGTTTGAGTTCTAACAAAAACAGCATTTCAACTGTCAGACCTCGCTGTAAAGATATAAATTAAACCTAGTACTACACTAAAATGGTTTTTAGCAGAGAACCCCTGCTGATAGGGTCATTTAGGAAAACTGGCCACATCCGTGACCGCAATGCGGCCTCAAATTCAGTCAAGAGTGCTTAACACAAAACTGTCACCCAGTCATACACAGTCATACTTGTAAAGATGGTGTGAGTGTGCACAAATATCTATAGAGGAGATACAGATATGCATCAGGAGCAATGCTAATTCACTTGTCCCAAACCCCTCTTATCAGCTTGCCCTCAACAGGAGGTCAGTAGCACATGCCAGACTACAAGAGCCCATCCAGAGTTTATAATGCTCGTTTGAGCACACTGCCTCTTATAGCTGTCACTCAAGTACCCTCCACGGCTGATTTGATTGCTGTGCCTTTGACCCGCCACCCCCATCTAGCCTCTCCTCTAGAAATGATGCAGGCTTTAGTCACTGTGTTCTCCGCACCACTACACTGTGCTTAAAAGAGCCTCACGCACTGTACTCAGGCCGATTCAAATTGCTTGTTATATAACCTTTTATATTATAGCAATGTTTCATTGCTACTTCAGACAAGAGGCCATGCAAATGAGACATGATGATAAGCAAAGGTAGGAGGTGTGTGCCCGGCCAGCTGTTTGGTGATATGGGTATATGTGCAGCACTTTGAGGCCTTCTTTAATGCAGAAAGCCTTGACATGAGCAGGAAAAAGCCTCCAAAATCCAGAGAAGTCTACTGAGTTCTCTTCCACACATCACCGTTCAAAGTTCATAAAATGGAAGATGGCATGAAGCCATCAACTGAGCCTTAATGTAACCATTTTGCTGCTGAAGGAGAGCTTGCCAGTCAATGGTTTCATGTTCAGCAGTTATGTATCTCTCACTTTAAGGCCCTGTTTAACTATATTCCAAGGATAAATATTAAAGATGTTAAAGTACAATATACTTGGTGGTGATAATGACTATGACTGTGGGTTCATGGATTTAATAAGCAAAATAAACATAATATATAGAGCTGCATTCCCTTATGCTCAAGTAAACTTTTATTAAATTAGGCCTTGCATTTAACAACCCTGTGAATATGCATCTCTATTAAGCTGTTGCTGAATATGTACAAAACTACACTGGTATTTTATTCATTATTTTCCATGCAGTTCAGTTTGAACTAGCATGCGAATTCTTAATGAAATGCAGACAGATTTAAAGGAGGCTCAGAAAAACAGCTTCATATAATGACCCTCATGTGCAATTCATTTTGACTCTTGCAGAGGGGAAAGTTCAGAGTTCTCACTGGGAAGGGTGTAACTTAGAAGTAGGGAATAGTCATGATCGCTGCTGAATGAACTACAGCTGGTGTGCCTACTATTCAACTGAAATGAAAACCTGCAGGCACACTGGCCCTTTGCGGATAGGATTGGACACCTAGCCAAATCAGGAAACTAATGAGTTGAAACACAAGTCTAAGATCCGCAATGCTTCCAGAAGCCAGTTAGGGGCCTATTAGTGCCAGTCTACAGTAGCTGCAGCACTCAGCTCATTGTGGCTCTGCCAGTGCGAGAGCGTGGAATGTAAACAGGCCTTTAATCAGAGAATTGTTTGGGGAGATCCCCTTTTTAATCCGTGATTATAACACCAGATCAACACAATTCCAGCTTCAAGCTGAGTCTGAGATAAAAAGGAGGATTTGTATAAAATATTCATAAGCAAGTGCTTTCTAATGGCCCTCCATGTCAAGCCGATTTGGAAGCTTTATTATAGCATCCTGTTCTCATAGACAAAACAAAACCATCCTGCGGAAAACCGACAGACTTGCTGGACTTGTTTAATTACAAAGTGGCACAGATTTTTGCTCAGCCCAGATTTCAGTGGTTTCTTCCATTGTTTATTTAAAAAAAACTACAAACATGGTGCTTGAATAAAACAGTGTGTACCACTTGCCTTAGTATCATTTAAGAATATGCTGTAATTTTTGTATTTCATGTTATAGACAACAAGCAACTGCAACATTCATTCATTGTTAATTAGTTAGACACATCAGCAGTGGAATCCATTTCTATCACAGATATTCTCCAAAAAAGCAGAAAAGCACCAGTTTGGCATTTTGAATTTGTCACTCACCTTACACACTTTCTGCTTGTATGAATTAACTGAACACATTAATAGCTCCTCACCGGGGTACGGTATACGTCAGTGAAGTACTGTGGCTGTCAGGAATCTAAAATCATTAAAATATAAACCAGACTTAAAATGGCTTGTCAAATTGAATTAAATAAATGTTTTGTTTATATAAATGAATAAAGAAAGAAGTAATAATCAGCTTTAAAGAAGAGAAAATAGTCTAATGCCAAATGAACTCATTAGTCTATTTGTTGAGTGTTTTTTAGGTGTCCTTTCTCCCTCACTGTAAGATTCACATACAGACCTATCAGCTCTTGAGATATCTCATGATTTCAGGGATGGGTTTAAGGGAGCATAGTGCCTACCTCCCTAAATTCCTAAACTTGAACATGGGCATAAATGATTACTTAAAAAAAATTCTAGGTAAAAGTATCTGTCAGTTTAATGTTACCCATCTGACAAACTGAATATATAATACATTATCATAGGTATTGGTTGTTCACCAACTCTGATAACTTTAATATAAATAACGATGAACAGGAAGAAATTCAGGATCAGATTTTACTGTATGATGACAACTTAAAAAAAAGTCCACACTAAAGCTACATGTGTTATAAAGATCAATTCTATTTAAAATAACATCCAACTGAAATGTCATTTAAATGAGAGAAGAGAGCCGTCTTTAATGACTCAACTAAATCTCCTGTAATTAGTTTGGAGTAACAGATGTTCTGATTAAATTACACATTTAAAATAGATTGTCTAATCAGGTTTCAGTCTTCACTCTAACTGAATTATGAGGAAAGACTCTGTAGTGTGTAAATCATTCATCTTAACTACCGAACACTTCTAAGAAAAGTTACTCAGATAAATGTGCTACCCTATTCTAATAAAGCTGATTTATCAAAGCATACATGCTAGCCAGAGTAAAGCAAGCACAAAATGAAGGAAGCACATGCTAGGGCCTGTTTAACAACAGAAGGAACACTTGAAATCTCTAACACAATCCACATTAATAATCTCAGCAATGTTTGATTGTGTCTGCTTGAGAGCCAGCGCAACAAGTACATAATTATCAGACTAATTAGGCTGCCAAATCACAAGGCACACTGCGAGAGCACCTTCGGAACAGTGAGTGCACGATTCATTAGCATCTGCTGTAAGCTTATTAATCATCTAGCAGCCAATTAGTGCACTGTTGCCGTTTGCAGTGGATATGTAAATAAATTCCTTGGGTTAATTTCTTCCTCTGATAATAAAAGGAACATTATGAAAATTAGCCATGCCGCTGTGTAAATGATCTATGTCACTAATGGGGTAGCAGCTGATAGATGTTTGTGTTAGGCCACAGACCAGTGTCACATCACAAAGAAACATTTTATCTTGCTGTTGAAGTAATGAAATTGACAACTCACTCCCCAACTATAAACAGTGGCATATTGTGGTTCTGTTGGTGGCTGGCAAAAGAAAGTGTTTTGCACATTGATTAAGAACATTAAGTGAACAAGATCACTTTCCATTAGCAGATTGTCCATCAATACAATTGTCCATCAATACAATCAACAGTTTAATGTAAAGACTTCCTTCTCTAAATGAAAATGCATTTTATTCCACTTTTCTCTAGCAGTCTTGTCCTCATCTATATAAATAATGAAATGAAACCTTCAGGAAACCTTCTAGACATCATGCAATGCTGTGAACTCCTTATGATTTTACCTTAGGTTTAGATTAAACCTTTATGACTAAAATCGTGTTCCCGTCTTGAACAAAAGCGATGCTCTACTCAAATCACTCTAAAGACAACTCATCATCCTTTCCCTTAGAACATCATATATGTAACAGAATACAATTAAATATGCTGATAATCTCATTCTAATCTAAACTGTCATCATAATCTTGAAATCAGAATTTACTACATCTACGCATACGTGCAATTATGTAATCAGCCAATCATGTGGCAGCAGTGCAATAAAGATAAACAGACTTTATTGTCATTGTAGTGATACAATGAAATTTGTTTGGTAGCTCTCAGAGATGAGCAGCAATAAGGAATGTAAGAATAACAAAATAATAAACAAAGGAATAAACACAAGATAATGTCACTAAAATATAATAAATAAATATAACAATATATACAATGGAACTTTTGTGAAGTGGGACCTGGATCTTGGTGCAAACAGAAGAGTGCAACAGTACAACCATGATTGTCCAAGATAAGAAAATATTGCACAAGTTATACTAATAACCAGTAATGATTACCTTCCTGAGCTAAAATAATAACATAGTCCTGGGGTGAAGTGTATGGTGCAGTAAAGTGTCTGCACCAACAAGCTGTTTGTTATAGCCGCCTTCAGTTCATTATAAAATCATGCAGATATAGTTTGGCATGTTTTCCCATCAGCCATCAGAACCGGTACAAAATGTGATGTGAGTGATTTTGTGAATGGCATGAGTGTTGGTGTCAGATGGGCTGGTTTGAGTATTTTTTTAGAAACTGCTGATGTTCTGGGATTTTCACACACAACAGTCTCTAGATCTTAAACAGAAGCATCAGTTCTGTGGAAGTAAAATCCTAGTTGACGAGAGAGATCAATGGAGAATGGCCAGACTGCAGACTGGTTCAAGCTGACAGTAAAACTACAGTTAATCAGATAAAAAGACGTACAATCGTGGAAAAGCTTCTCAGAATACACAACACGTTGAACCTTAAGGCTACAATAGCAGAAGATCACCAGATCAGTTTCCACTTTTGTCAACTAAGAACAGAAAGCTGAAGCTTCAGTGGTCAGAGGCTCATCAATGCTGGACAGTTGAAGAAAACATGATTTCTTCTGCTGAGGCACAAAGATAGAAAAGTCAGCATAAATCCAAGGACCAAAGCTGCCAAGTGTCAAGAGTCCAGGCTGGACGGCCTACTTGAGTATTGTTACTGAACATATGAATCCTTTCATGACTACAATTTACCATCTAATAATCTCTTCTCCAGGTATGAAGATTCCAACTTGTCAGAAAACAAAGTCTCAAACTGGTTCCATGAGCATGACAGTGAGGTCTGGGTTCTTTCCTGGCCTTCCCAGTCACCAGATCTGAATCCATTAGAACTCCTTTGGCATATGATGTGATAGAACAGTAGCCTGACAGCATGAAAGTGCATGTGAAAAGTCTGGAGGAATAGCATTCTGCAATCATATCAACATGGAGCCGAATCTCAAAGGAATGTTTCCAGAATTTTGTGAAATCCTGCCAGGAACAACATGCTGTTTTAAGATCAAATGAAGTATTTGTATAGTGTTCCTAATAAAGTGTTTGGGGAGTATATAAATCATAACTTCACAACTTTCTAGACAGATTTGTTAGATACTACACATGGAGGTGAATGAAACAAATATTTCAGGAGTGGAGGAATGATCATATATAAAACAGTTACATTTGTATTATCCTAACTTTTATTAAGCCCACAGAAACTACTAGGATTACAAACAAAAGCTGGAAAAACTTTATGTAGTTGAATATGAACAGATTTATTCTTATTTGTCACAGGTAAACCCCTCTCTCTGACTGGAGCCAATGTACTGTGCTTGTTTAAGTGCAAAGACCTTTACAGATAAGCCAAAATCAGCACAGAAAAGTCCAGAAAGCAATTGGTAAGCAATAAATATAAACACATTTAAACCCCTCTGGACACCACATGTGGTCACAGTAAAAAGCAGTCCATCTGGTAGTAAAAATATAAACAGGATTTTATGTCTGCTGCCAAAATACTCAAACAAATTGGAGCTTTAATGGAGTCTCTGCCAAATTCTGTGAAAGTGACCTGTGTTCCACTTGACCATGGGTTTACGCAGATGACGGATTTTGATATGAAGTGTGGCGTTTATAGCAAATACATTGACTAACACAAAGGAGTACGCATATGGAGAGAAGGAATCTAACTGAGTGAAGGTTAATAACAGGTGTAATGAACATTACGTCAACATTACGTCTTTTACTAAAAACAAAAAAGATGGATACCATATGTATTCAAAGTGAAATAATAATAGCAGACATGACCAACAGAAATGGCCAAAATAAAAATAGAAACAGCTGGAAATACAAAAACTCTAAAAAGAAAAGAACATTAACTCATAAACACACACACAAAAAAAACAAATAATTAATATTCTGACTTAATAGAACAGAAATGTATCAAATAGCTTTATGATTCCTAATACATACAAAATGTTTTTTGTTTTCTGTTTTTCTGCACTATTGTAAACTGTGTAAACTTTAGAGAGAGTTTTATGTAACAGTCTAAAGCAATCAACAGTTTCCTAAACACTCACACCATGGTGGTGTTGAAGAGGCCAGTGTGTTTATATATCATATTATATAAACACTGTATAGTGACTTGTGACAAACTAAATCTCACCTGCACACTCAGTGATACTCGTCAGATTTCAACAGATTTGTGACACAAAACACATTTGGCCATCTGACGAAAATAAAATAAGAAACAAATTAAAACAGAGATAGACTTGCATCTCAAAGTATTAAAATGTCATATTATTATTGAATGTGGGAATATGATATTGCTTTAATAATATTAAAATCAAACAAAAAAAAAATATATCAACAATGGATTCAGCAAACATTCTCAAACACAGACACTGCCAGTTAATCTAGAGTGTGCTGCACCTTGCAAACAGGACCATTAAAGACTGTTGGTTAAGGAAAAATAAGTGCGTATACCTCTAACCATTTCTCAAGTATCTTAGACAAAATGATTTTTTTCTGTCTTCCCTCTTAAATGTTGCATTGTTTAATGTGCAGTGTCAGCGATTTTCATTTTTACAGTTTACATCAGATTAAACTGGCTGTTTTATTACTCTTTAACACTAACAAAATGTACAACCCAAGGCTTTTGAGATTCAGGTGATTTATTACTTGCACTGACAATAAACATCCTGAAATGAAATAAATTCAAACTAAGGGAAGGAGAGGAATGAATCCTTTCTCAAGTGAAATTTTGCTGCTTTCTTCTTCTGTGCAGCTCTAACAACAGTACGCTCTGGCTCAGGCTGTGTTTTCAGACAGAGAAGTCAGTAATATCCAGCTTAAGCATCCTCTTTCATCCACAGATACACTATAAAATCCTCACTGCACTGTAGAGCTTTTGGTTTATATTTAAGTTTTTTCAGAATTGAACTATCCTAAAGTGCAAACACTTCCTCTTCTATGATGGTGCTCTGGTGATTTGTCAACCTTCTGTAATTTCAAATGTTTTTAGCTAGTGGAGCTCACTTTCACTAAGAAGATATTGCAGTCCCTAATTCTGAAGGCAAATGAGATTCGAATAAATTTCCTTATCGTTGAGCAGAGCACGAGAACACAACCAACAAAATACAGTTAACATCTAACCAGAATCGCAAAACGTGTAAAGAGTGAAGAGAGGATGAAGCAGGTTGATGTTGTTTGTAGCTCCGGCTCGGTTCTGTAGATATGTTGGCATTCAAGTCATTCGTTTCTTTCTGTGTACATCATTAACCTTAGTTAATTTTGGAGTTTGCTGTCTGTTACTTAATATTCTCAGCAGAGCTGTTTCCACCTTCCCACCAGTCTCCTCCATTTCTGTCGCCCAATCAATTAACATATGAGTAATACCAGCGTAGTGAGAGGCAGCCAGTGATCTAAGGAGAGCTGTCATCCGTTGCTGGAACGATGGCTTAATATAGCAGCCAGGCTCAAAGGAGCACTTACTCAGGGCACAATCCAGTGGAATCAATAAGAACAGCTCTGGCTATATTGTTTCAAACAAGGAAATAGTGGGGAAACAATAAAATTGCTCAGTAGAAGGAAAAGGGCCAGAGAGAGAGAGAGAGAGAGAGAGAGAGAGAGAGAGAGAGATGCTAGCTCAGCTGTAAATAATAGAAGCTGTAACAGCTACCCAGGCTGTCTCTGATGGGGTGATAAACAGTATGACCTGCACAAAGGGCAAAAGAAGGGATGCAATGCACAGAAGCATTATGGGAAAAGGCCAGAGGACACATCATTGGGCATGTTGGGGCACAAACATGGCCCACAGCATGGGGGGAGTATGGTAGAGAAAGCTTCAGCAAGGATCCAGAAGGATGGGCCCAGCGGGTGAAGGCCACAGGGTCAGCACTGAGACCATTATAGTTAGATTAAACACAGACAGTGAGGGCAAAACCACAAACACTAGAAATGCCAGTAATTGAAGTACCAAGTGTTTAGCATTTAGCTGTAGTGTTATATAAATGGAAGAGAATACCAAAGGGAAATATAGTGCATTGATAAAGTCACAGATTTATAGCAATGAAGATTTATTTCCTCAGCAGTTGCTCTGGCACCAGTATGCCTTCAAACAAAACAAGATTAATCTCCACAATTAGAATCAAAGGGGGGCAATTATGAGGGCATTTGTGTCATTTAATGCCTCCTCCTCCCCCTCCTCCTCTTTGGCTTTTATCACTAGCACAACAGAGGAGGCCAGTGGAGTTAATAGGATGGCCATTTCTCGATGAGCAATACTCAGGCACCCCCTCCAGGGCCCAGTCAGTGTCACAGCTCCAAGCATCGCATCATTCCCTGTGCCAGGAGTGGGACAGGGGCCAGGTATCGATCCGTCTGTAATCAGACAAGCGTTCTGAAGCGGCGGGCAAAAGTCCTCGATGAAGTGCCTCTTGGCATGGCCGGAGAGGGAGAGTGCTTTTTTGTTACCTTGTCAGAAAGGTAAGTAATTGAGCAAGGGAGAGAAAGTGGAACATCACTGATCGCTGTGCCACCTTCTATTAGCATTTTATTGTCAGGTTACAGTGCTACAAGCTGATCTGAAACCTCCATGCCATCACATCATCTGAAAGCACATGTGAGCTTCGCCGGAAGTGTAATGGCATTTAATCCCAGAACACAGCTCACTTCTACAAAAGCTGGCAATAAGATCATCCCAGCCATGACATCCGTGCAGCAGAATGAGGGAATTGGATAAAACGCATTAAGCATGGAGTGTCTATAATTGGTAAACAGTGGGAAAGTGTGTGTTTGTTCTTTCTCCAGCATACGTAGGCGACACAGAGTAGTCTATAGCCCGCTTGCTGTGAAAGGCTACAACCCTGACCTGCAGACAACAACGGAGGTCAGGGGACTGCGACACAGAGGTGCCATTAAGCCACGAAGAGGCGGACTGGAGCTGTCAGAGTCAGTGATCTCACATTCCCAGCATTCTGGGATACATTCCTTAAGCATAGATATCAGCAGTATCAAAGAAAAAAGATTAACTGCTGAGAGCCAGATCAATACCACAAGTGTCTCTGCACAGAATGCATTTAAATATGCTATCCTCTATGAATGCTTCAGTACGTGCGTTTTAAAATATAAAATTCCATATAAAGATATGTGGAAAGAGATTACTATGCTTGATTTCAAGTAGCAAAATAGAGTGCAGTGGGTGTGCAGCGTTCCTATTTCAACACATCTGCTTTCTAGAGCATTGCTTTGCCATCTGGAACTTCGTCTCTGCTAGAGTGCGCCTGGCAAGCCTCTTACTAGTTCCTTATTTTCAGCTAATGATGTGTTGAGAAGCTGTCAAAAACAAAGCTGTCTTTACGTACTCTGCCAAAATGCTGCCAACAAATTGGAGCTATAAAAGAGTCTCTTCCAAATTAAGTCAAAATGACCCATATTTCCACTTGAAAATGAGTTTCGTAGATGATTGATTTTGATAAGCTGCGTATTATTCATAGAAAACAGACTAACATCAGGAAGGAGTGAGTGTGTGTGACTGTTAGGGAAAAGACGATATACCGGTGAATGTTAGAAACAGGTGTAATAATAAACTTTATGGTAAAAGAATTTATGAATTATTACATGTGGTATGTGTAATATTAGCAGAAAGAAATGGAAATAGAAAAACACAGAAGGGCTAAAAGACCTGAATAGGTGCAGAGTGGAACGTATGACTTTATTGATATCTAATAAGCCAGTATAAAATTTTTCTTTGTGTTTGCTCATTTAAAATAAAGAAACACAATTCTACACCCGCAGTCTACATAAGGAACATAGATACATGTCACATAGATACATGAAAGCCGGAAATACCAAATGTCTCTAGTTTAAAAAAAAGAAAGAAAAAAAATGAGCACTTACATCTATTTTAATTAATTTCAATTTTTGAGGTGCTAAAACAATCAAGCCAACAAATGAGCAGTGAGATATGAGGTGTCACAAATCGGTTGGAGGAATGACAAGGCAGACGAGACAAACAGACCCGGAGCATCACACCCACTGTGGGGTAGTGCTGCGTGGGAACATGCAAATGAACTCGAGACAAAAAGACACACGGACATCTATGAGAACATAAAGAGAGCTTCATAAACACATCACCTCAGGTCAACCAGCTCCAAGGAATCAGAGTGTGGGGGGAGACTGATTGAGTGATAAAAAGAGGCTCTGTGTGTGTCTGTGTGTATTTGTATGTGTGTGTGTGGGGGAGAGAGAGAGAGAGAGAGAGAGAGAGCGAAAAGGAGGGTGGGTGGGGGTTGTCCATCTCCATCACACAGCTCACCATGACTCCCTGCTAAAGCAAAGTACCTGCACGCATGGTTGCTATGGTGATGCAGCGTGGTGTAAGAACAGAGGGACCAACCGCAGAACTCATTGTGACTCTGAACCCGTACAGAGAGAAAAATACACACCAACAAAGGGAATGATATATTAAGGACACTGTATTCTAAGCTCCATTATCCAAGCCATCTAAAACCTGTGAGCATTTCAACTGATTTGATTCATGTCAAAAGCAATCATCCAGGACACTTTTCCTCTCCAAGATGGCTGCTTATCACCCCCTGTCCTGCTTGGCTGGGCTGGACACGAGAAATGGCGAGCCAAAGACCATAACCAAAGCAGTTGAAAAACACGGCAGACACTGGGTTGTATTTAGGTACAGATTTTTTTTTCTTTTCTTTTTTTTTTAGTAAAAGGGGAGAAAGAAAAAAAGGACATCATTTGCTTATAAATAATTGACTTCTCCCATGTTAAAATCTCCAGAGAGACTTTGGGGCTTTATTTGTGAGAGACCACTGCGGCATGCACTGCAAATTAGCCTTTCACTGACGTTTCGTTTGCCTGCTGCCGAACAATGCGCAGAGAGGCTCTTTCTCCTTCCTTTATTCCTGTCCCCAAGTAATAACCTTCAACTAACCTTTAAACCTTGGTGAATAATTCAAAGCCTATTTTCATATCAATGGGGAGAGTCAAGCCAGGCAATTATCTTTTATCCGTATACTTTGCTGTCAGAGGGAGGCATAATAAAGTTTTCCCATGTGATGGGGGAAAGAGACACAGAGAGAGAGAGAGAGAGAGAGAGAGAGACAGAGAGAGAGAGAGAGAGAGAGCGAGAGCATGGAAGTAAAGGATGGAGAGAAAGGCAGAGTAAGGGGAGCTAGAGATGCTATCTGAAGACATTAATGCAAGCATGAATTATTCAGTAATGACTACAAGATCTGTCATAAAAAATGCTGCTAACATCTGCAGTACGTTCAGGAGGGGGGCAGCGAGGAGCGGGCCAGCCACCGAGGAGAGGCGCTGAAGATAAACATGACAAATTGGCAGATCATCTGTTCAATTAGGACAACGGAGCAGGTGCACCCGGTGAGCCAAGCTGTGCCACACGGTGACACACTTACCATCCAAAAACCAAGGGCATGATGGGAAATACCTTGTTTGCATGACAGTGATTTAGAGCAGCGTACCATAAGGATATCCAGACAGAAAGAGAGAAAGAGTGAGGGGGGAACGTGATATTCCCCTTGGTGTTCATTAAAATTCGACTGCAGCCTCCACCCTCTGTTTTTCTCTCTCTCTCTTTTTCTACTCTCCCTCTCTCTCTTTTCCTCTCTATGTTCTCCCTCCTTCTTCGTTCCCTCAGCTGCCTCCCCTTCCAGGATCATCTCTTATTAATTCATAAAACATAGTGCTCCAGTGATTGGACCGAGGGAGCAATGGAGCAGCAAAACAAGAGATAAGGGAAAATATCACATGTATCTGCAGCCAGGCTCTACAGAGAGAGAGAGAGAGAGAGAGAGAGAGAGAGAGAGAGAGACGCAAAATGGTGAACAGGGAACGGGGAGTGTGTATGTGAAACTCTGAGAGGAGGGGGAAGAGAAAGTGAAGCAGGAAGAGGGGGTGAGAAACATGTTTTGAAATATTAATCCATGGCTCTGGCTGTAGGCTGGTACATAGAGATGAAAAAAAAGTGAACCTTTGAAGCAGAGAATGTTCAGTCTCAAGGCAGCGTACGTGGTCAGCCATGTTGGCAGTGTGAAGCCGAAAGGAGAGGAGTAACTCAGTCAGGTGATAACACTGTGGAAACGTATGTAGCAGCAGTAGTTTCAGTATCAGTCTTATTAATATCTGCCCACATGGGGCTTCAGCTTCCTCACACGGCCCATCATAAATGTGCCCTCACACAGCCTACACCATTGCCTACAATATCCACTTCCTGAATCTGGCATCAGCTGTAAGGAGGCTGAGATGTTAAGGTTGGTGCTCATGCTTCATGGACGTTCATGTTCACTACAGAGAAAACAATAGCACTATTTTGCACGCCTCCAAAATATTTTAAGTGCTCTAATTGATTCAGAGGGGTCTGGTCCTATTAAAAAGACTTTGGCAGCATGCCTGAATGTGTGCGAATTGCTTTAATCCAAATATTGCCTCGTAAATTTCCATTGCAAATGGGCGCTCTTCAAAAACAAATGTACTTAATCACTTTGAAACGATCGTATTGAGAAAAGTAATTATCATTAAGACACACTTTGCCGAAGCATCCTGATGAATACGCTGTTCTGTATAGGAGAGAGGAAAAAAGAGGCAGGAATAACACTGAAAGGGCATCCTTTCTTTTCGTTTTTTTTTCTGCTAGCACCCTGCTGGGGAAACTCTAAATTACCCTCAGTCTGGTTATTCTCTACTCATAATAATGATGAAGTTTCTCTTTTCTAATTATGCAAAGAACACTCAATTAGCATAACTCGTCCTCTGTGTCACTACAAACAGCAGAACGCCCACGGGGGGTGCCATGGTTTCGTTATGGCATTGCTGTTGTTGTTATTTTCCCTCCCTCGCTCCCCTGCTTTTTTGTGCGTGTTAATGAGGATATGTGTTAATGAAAATATCACGCCTCCCTTTCCCCAGCTCTCCTCGTCTACAGGTAGAATATTTATCAGTGTGGAGCTGGAGTCTGTGTATCAGCTCCCACCACGAGATATAATCTACAGCAGGACACAAGAAGAGGCAGTGACACATTACCAGAGCTGACAGGAAAGATTAAAGGTGTTCATCTAGGGGCAGATCAAGAAACAGGCAACTGTAAAATACATAAAACACACAAAAACAGAAGAAAAGGTGATACTGGGAGGTGAGGAGGGATGGAAGCTGAAGGAGCTTGAAATCCTGTTGGCATCTCTGTTCTGGAGTTGATAACGTCCATCACAAGGTGGTACATCTTCAGAAGTTTCACTTTCTCTCTCTATCTCTCTGTCTCATACACACAGACATGAGAAAACACACACACACACACACACACAAACTGGAACTGAATGATTTCCTCCAGCAATGACTATGTGCAAGAGAAACGTCTCTATGGATTGTGCAGCCGATAAAGAGAGAGAGATGAAAAGAGTGAGAAAGGCAGAAGGAGAGAATTTGACTAAGGGGAAGTGAAAGAAAACAACTCAACAAAGCTTATGTGATTATGCTGTGGCAGTGCTAATGAGAACGCAGTGAACTTCAGGGATGTTTTGGAAAGCTATCTGGTACCTGTGCCACTAGGGGCACAAACACACACACACACACACACACATCATGAACCATGAACTATGAAATCAGCACGGTATAGACTATTTACAGTACATGGTAACAGGAAGATGAGAAACGAGAAGAAAGAAAGCACTGTGTGTAACTATATATTGCATGTGGTATTGAAATGAGTAGACAGCCTAAGGTTCATAAAGCTATAATGTAAACTGTGTAAACAGACACGCCCCCAACAAACTCTCACTCTCCCACATCCTCTCTTCTGAGACACCTGTATTCCACCCCTCACAGGAAGCATCTGCTTTCTCTCTCTCTCTCTCTCTCTCTCTCT
>JAOTRN010000036.1:20312962-20323958 GCA_028566695.1 Bagroides melapterus
TCTCTCTCTCTCTCTCTCTCTCTCTCTCAATGCTCTCTGTAGGCTGGAGGTGCAAATCTCAAGTGAGCCATAGAAGAGCAAGCTGAACCAAAAGCTACTACCCCCAAGTGCCATGCAACCCACGTACAGCCCATTTTCCACTACAGGGGTGGCCAGTCATCATGTTGAGGGTTTGCCCATTGGATCTAATTTAGTGCAAAGCTCCTAATTAGTATCATTAAGATGCTGACAAGTTTAATCAGGTGGTTAAGAGCCTCGGCAGAGACGTTAGTGCCAGCCTCTAGGGCCAGAGCAGATCTTACAGTGTGCCACACTATAACACAGCTTTCAAAAATACTTCTTTTACAGCTCTCTAAGATGCATTAGAAGACATGTTTCTCTCTCTTTCTCTCTCTTTCTCACACACACACACACACACACACACACCCCCACTGATGACTTCATTTGAGGTGAACCTTGTGAGCATCATGAAATCCACTTTTCTCCACTTACCATTGCCTGGAGCAGTGAAAGAAGGGAGGGTGAGAGAAACATTGAGAGTGTAAGTGTTTGTGCATGTGTGAGGAAAAAGAGTGAGAAAGAATTTCACAAACGCCTCCATCGTTTAAATGGTTGTACTATCGCTGAAGCCTGCCATGAATTATTCAGTGAGATGTCTCCTTCTTCAAACAGACAAATAGAAGTGAATTATGCCTCCACCGAGCAAATGGTAAACATGACAATCAAAACAACAGAATTAATTAGGTAATTAGGGAGACAAAATAAATGTGAAATAATGATGAACTCTTCCGAGAGTACATCTGCAGCGCTGCTACTGTATGCATATATGCAGATTATGAGGCTGTGTACGCATAATTAGATCTCACTGTCAAGTCGAGTGGATGGCATCCAGTTTGTTCTTTCAGCACGGGGATTTAAAAGCTCTTCAGCGCTTCCAGTTCTTAGTGCTAAGAGGAACTTCAAGAGGTATTTTTCTTAGATTTTCAATTGTTTGATGGGTTAATAAACAACACACATGTTCAGCTCAATTTTGTACTAAAATGAACTTCATTTCCACCCCGACCCCGTCTCACAGAGAGTTGTTAAAAACAATGGGTGACATAAAGATGATGAACAGAGCGCCTCTTTTCAGACACTTGCAGTATCACTAGCAGCGCATTATCAGTCACAGCTTTTGAGAAATGAAAATGAGATAATCCACTTCACTCAGATGGGACACCACTCCACCACTTAGCACTCTGTCTGCTGAACCGATTAAATGAGTTGCTGCTTCAAATCCAGATTCATTGAAAGCATAGGAGTTTCAGAGTGGAGAGCTCTGCATCTGTTCACTCAATAACCCAAAAGTACACATGGATGTAAAAAAAAAAAAATAACAAGGAACAAGAGGTATTAACCTTGGAGGAAATTTGTTTGCTCCATGACTTTGAAAAGGTCAAGAAAAATCCTTTCAGCTCAGGCAATTAAAAGGATTCTGCTCATTTCTGCATAAGTACAGCTTGTAGTGGAAATCTCTCTTCTCTCTCTCTCTCTTTCTATCTCTTTTCCTGTCTGCACTTGACAGCACAGTCTCGGGGCTTACGTGAATATAAAGTATCCATTTCAAGCTGTATTTAAGTCCCATTTCCAATTTACAGCCCTTGAAGAGTGGCTCAGTGCATGCCAGTGAGGCCAGGGCCTAATGATGGCTTCTCCAGGGGCTTACGAAGAATGATGAACAGGTGGGAGGGGGATCGTCTGGTCGCTTCGTGCCAATCCATGAATTAGAAACAGATTATTTAAACTAGAATCAAATGCATTCTCATCTACACAGAGTGGGTGTTAAAAATGCAAATCAAAAGTCTATAGGGATGTTATATATAAATATGGCTGGTATATGTAAATATATACTCGTTTAAATTAGTTCAGGAAATGGTGAAATTAATTAATAAATCACAAACAAACTTGAAACAAGTGGGGTGTATTGGCTTTTAATGTTTTTTTAAACATAATATTAGATAATATCAGATTTTGAATATTCTGAATTAACATTAGAGAAAATAAGGTTGAAGATGAGTACAAGAACTGCTGAGACATGGACTGCTGAGACACGTGACGAGGACTGCTCTTTAAAATCTTCACAAGCTTGGTGTCTTACTCGCCTCTGAACAATGTATAGGCCAGGCTTCTCCTGTGATCTCATTCACCATTTAAATAGGTTATTTGTTTAAAACTGTGATTTATAGGAAAGGAGCTGCGAAACTACATCTACTGAAACAGAAAAAATAACAGCCAATGTAACAGAAGATTAACCCAAATCCCAAACTAAGAGCGTTGAAAAGCCCAAACTTCAAGACAGCATTCAGAGCAAATCATCAAAGAGCCTTAATTTGGATTGTCTGAGAAAGACACAATAGTGTGCAGGGAAAATAACACAGCACTAATAAATGAAGAAAATGATACAAAAAGAAAAAGATATCAGGGACATTAAAAGAACTATTCCCAGTGATTGAGTGAAATGGCTTTTTCAAATGGAATAGCCAATGAGGCGAAGCAGTCCTACAGGAATGCTGCTGTTGAGCACGGCCCTCTATTAGACTGGGTGCCAGTGTTGATTTGGAAATCTCATTAATGACAGAATGAGAGAGAGAGAGAGAGAGAGAGAGAGAGGATTAAACACAACCCACTCCTCTTTCCTCTCCATCTCTCTCTAGACTCTCCCTGTATGGGACCTGCTGAGCTCCTGAGCTCTCATTTCTACCTCTCACACACACACACACACACACATGTGGCTCAGTAATTGGGCACAGCTCATTGTTATTCAAAACCCTGTAGAAGCAATTAGCAGCAGACCTGGTGACCCTGCCACTCCTCTGGAATGGGCCCAACTAAAAGACTCTAAAGTGAAGAAGCCAGGGCAAAAGGTCCAGAAATTTCCTTTAGTTTCCTGATTAATAATCCTGTCAGAGCTATCAGAGATATTAAAGAGGAACACTGCTTCCCACTCCCTTTTCCCCCAGTACTGCTTTTGCCGTTTTTACCCACTGTCTATTAAAGCTTAATGATGGTCCAGGTGCTTCAGTTCAACTCTCTTGTCTGATAAATGTACAGTTAACAGGATAATGAGGACTCCTGATCTTCTAGCCTATCTACAGCAACAATAACCTCTCACCTCCTTACAGAAGAACAAATGACACTACGATCGATAGATGGATGGGTGGCTAATTATGAGAAGCAGGAAGCATGGCATCTGGAGCCTAGCAAGATAAGGAAAGTGAGAGACTGTGTGGGATATAAGTTACTACACCAGATTCTGAGAACTGTGTGAACAGAAACAGACATACACACTGGCAGTGGGAGGTGAAAGAAACTAATACTGAACAATGGAAAAAATTGTCATCTAAAGTTGGTGAGGAAACTCAGGATACTCAAAGATAAGACTATTTTCGGTACGGCTGATGCAATGGGACTATAAGGGTGCAGCACACCCAGTTAACTCTGATTAGTACTGCTGCGTTGCTCCATAACACTACAATTTAGGTTAAAATCTCAACAGTGTCTTGTTCATTGCTTACTGGAAGAGATGTTAACAAATGATAAGCCAGTTAATACAGTGTCTTTGCTGTCATATAGCAGGGTCAAGTGCTTACTATTCTCTATTAAGCATGTCTTTGTTGTGGCAAACAGTTCTGCATCATAGGATGTGTGATACTTCTACAGCAGTGGGCCTGAAGTACACTAACTATGCTGAAAATAGGAGAGAAACAGGTAGGAATCAATATAAAATGGGAGGAAGGATGGTGACTGACAACCCAATTAACTAGTACGAGAAAAAGGTAAGAAGAATGTAAATGGATGTGGTGCAGATGGAATATGACTACATCGACCTCACGCTCCCTCACCAATAAGTGCCCTCCCTGGAGCCTCGGCTAACACAAGCTTCTGTTTACAGCACAGACATGCACATATTAAAATGATAAATCTCTTTCATTATGTGATGTCTGCCTGAGATAGGATCTGATGTAATCTAAAGCCCCATCTTCAGACAGCTCAATAATTCATATTTCCTGATATCAAAGACTAGCCTTAGTCCCTCTTTTATTATGCTACTGTCTGACAAACTGACAGGGAAAGCAGAGTGGGGCTTCAGCTACATGGCCGGATATTGCAGTGGGAAGCAGTCAGAAGGGTTCAGTTTATTTAGTTTTAACATGGTTACAATACTCCAAATGTACAAAGGAACAGAATAACTGAGTTGGGGGTTAAATTGATTTCCTTAATGGACAAGTTCATGTGATTTGTTGTGATGTTTGTAGAGACTGCGTATGTGAATTTTAGGTTATCACTATAACAGGAACCAGGTGACCCTGACTGTTAAGAAGGGTTTTGTACTCAGACTTGAGATGCTTTGTGACTTATACAGGTCTTGTTGTGTTGTTGTTTTTTGCAAAAAAACAAATATTTGACATGAAAATGTAAATAAAGATATTAAATAGAATAAGCATTTAAATGATGTATTTTCGGCATAATGGGACTTAATGATCCTGAAGACTCAAACACAATGCAGTGTAGTTTATGTACACACAACACACAACTTCTTTACATATCTGCTATTATTATTATTATTATTATTTTTGATTTAGGTTAGATATGATGAAAGCCCTCTAAAAAACTTCCTTTCCCAAATAAGCCCAGGAGCTTCTTGTTAGCATCCCCTGTGTGCAGTACATCATGCAATAAACTACTTGCGATGTACATAGAAGGCAGATGATTGCTGTGTTGTCCAAATAAGGTGTCAAAAACTGTTGATGTGTTCTGCATACCAGCCTGGAATTCCTCCCACAGCAGGTAAAGAGCCTTTTATTAGCTCACACCTGTTTTGTGAAAGGCTGGTGAAGGCCAGATGTGCTGGTTTTTGTTCCTGGTGTTTAAGTGCTTGTTTGGATCAGTCCCCTCCAGGCCACTCTGATTTTACACCATCAAGAGATGCGTTCCTTCCAAAAAAGAAAAAAAAAAGCCTTCCCCTTTTTCCCTCGCAAGTCTGGCCGAACTTGCAGCCTGCCATAAATCCTTTTACAACAAACTCCATAAACCTCTTTTGGTGCCTAAATATTTATGGATGCCTGTGCTTCTCTCGAGGGCCTGGTTTGTGTCAGAGGCTCAGTCCAGAGTTAATTCATCTGGAGCTGCTCCAGGCCTCTTATCTGACTCTCGGAGTGAAGAGCTAGTCCGAGAGCTTTGGTGGTCTGCCCTGTGCAAACTTCACCACCAAGGCCAGCGGCTCCCTACGAAAGAACGAGGGAACACACACGAGGAGGACGAGTGATAAATGCTTCAGTGATCGAGGGGGCTGAGCCAGGCCCTGCAGATGTGCTCATCTTTTCGCTCCTTGACCCTCCCAGTCTCCCTGCTTCACTCGATTGACCTGGCAAACACACATCTAGCTGAGTGAACTCTGCTGGCCAAACAAACAAACAGGCTGCTCCTCATAAAAAGGGCCCAGGGCCACTGCCAAGGTAAGCAAGGTAGTTTAGAGATCTGTGTTTTCAGCTCCGTGGCTTGTGAAGAGCTGGAGTGAAATGTAGGATGATTTCATGCTTGGATTTTGCTTGGCCTGGACAGAATGTGAGAAATCGTGCCACCCAAAATAACACGTCAAGATATCCTGTCATACATTTTAATATAAATACGATATATATTGGGACATAAATTTAACTTCAATTATATTGTATAATTAAAATAAAATTATATATATGGGGCAGTCAGCTCACTGTTCCACAATGGCACAATGTCTGGAAAGACAAGTCAATCAATTATGCATGAATTTATATCTGTCAAACAGCAAGGTTTTTTTTTATACAATTAGTATTTCAGTGAAATTTCAAATGCATGGAGCTGTGAATGAGGACTTTTTTTGAATGGCTTTTCTCAGAAATCTGTTGGCTCTGCCTGACCTGCTCCTATAGATTAGCCGCCACTGACTCATAGGCATAAAATTATACATAATTTATTTCAAATATACTGCTGCTATGCAAACTGGGTTGCTTGATGAACTACCTCTCTGTGGACTAGCACTTTCTTGGCTAAATAAGTGGTGATGCAGTGTATTAACAACAGAGTGATGTGTGTGTTGAAATGAACAGAGATGCTTTCCTACTTTGCACCGTCATCCATATATTTTCAGTAGGCTGAAGACTCCTCCAGCCTCCTCCCCGAGCTGTGATTACAGCCGTTTACTCTCTTTAATATGTGTAATTCTCCTTTTCTCTGACTGGTGAGTAAGAGGCCTCAGGGGAAAGGCAATCTGTGGCAGTCTGCCAAAAGCCCTCCTCAAGAAACAGCTTTAGTCATCTTACTCCCTACTAAAATCACAACCAGCATGTTTGCATGTGACTGTCTGGATATGTTAATTGCAGTAATTGTGCGTCGAGAGTTGATTCCACGTGATCATTGTTATGGCGTTCACACATTTCATCAGTGTGACATTTGCTAAAGGTTAAGGTCCTGACAATGACAAAATGGCTGTAGATCTACCCAGAACCACAGACCAAAGGTCACTATGGGTATAACATACTGAATAGTTATGTAGTTTACATTGCATAACAAAAGCCCAGCAGGATGAGATGTCACAATAAAAAATATAAAAAGTACATCAGACCGCTAGCCAGAATAAACCAAAAGGACATTTGACTTTAATAGGGATGGATAGAGTACTTCTCGATGTCTCATCAAGAAAGTAGTAGAATAAACTGATGGCTGTTTTCTTCATATGACACATATTTTCCACATTTCACCCATAATTGGAAGCATGTGGTTCACAAATGTGGAATGCTCTGAAACACAACGGTCAGACCGATCAGCCGTTTTATGGCTGACTTTTAACACCAGTAAAATGGGGTGAATTTCAATAGCAATGATATGAATACTGATTTCCTTTTACAGTATTTCTAGGAAAGTCAGCTGCATGTATGATAAAAAAAACACCATGAAAGGCAGTATGAAAGAGGTGGTACTTTAATTCCTCTTCACGGCGTTTGTGTGTTTGAGCTGTGGTTTATATTATAGCCAATACAGAGCCTAGAATGTCGACCAGCGAAGCAAAACAGTGCGTTGACAGAGCCGCCAAGAATGTTGACCTGGCTGCCGTTTGTAATGTTTCACTGGAGTTCCCTTAATAAGGGAGTGAAATAATTTCCACCAAAGCGGTTAGAGGTGATGACAGCTCAGATGAATGCTTGCTGTAGAACAGCCAGAATAACAACTGCTCCTGCATGCATCATGAAAAAAAGGAAGGAAAAAAAGGTACCCTAGCAGGAGTGGGGGAACTGCCAGGTCTACAGACCTATGCATATTTGGGTCTGTGAACATCTGCCAGCACAAATAATTTACGCCTCACACTCCTCCCCTCCACTGCCCATCTCGCCTCCCTTCTCCTTTCTTGCTAATGGGTTGCTGAGTCCTTCAGAAGATCGAGTTCCAACTTCTGTGGTAAAAGCGTGTCACATGAACTCAACAACACAACAGAGACATACAAATGTAAACAAATCATGCACGGATGTAATAGCACATGCAAATTAAAATATCTAATTCGCATACATAAGTACTAGGTAGCTGAGTATGAATACATTACTGGGATTGAACAGATAGCATATTCTACATTGATCCAAAAACATATATGAACATCATAAGTGGGAGGTTTTGTAAGTGTAAGTGAGCATATCTGAAATTTGAAAGACATTGAGGACCATTGTCATTAACACAAATATGACACACTTAGAGCTTTCACTCAGTTAGTCATTTTAGTAACTAACTGCTTAGTGTCACAGGGCTACGAGTTTGTTCATACTTTTGGAAACAGAACCATAAAATACGTCTGTATTTTAAAGTGTATATGTGTTATGTGCCCTAATCGGCACAAAACAGTACAAAATTATGCTTACTACAATAGACTTCTGTGTACTCTCTGTAGAGACGTACTATAAGTTTAAGCTTTGTCCTTACCTGAGGAACTCCTAGCCGTCTCCCCTAACCTCCACAGACCTGTTGTTTCACGCTGTCTGGCTGTGCAGAGGTTAGTATATCTGCAGTGGGTCATATACACAGTGCAGAACTAATGAATCTGGAACCACAGAATGTACTCTGCAGATTAGGCAACCCCACAGAGGGGCCCATCTGTCCCCTAACACCATACGCTTCAACAGGAGAAATTAAACACACCCTCACAAACTGCAGGAGTCCCCGTTTCTGGGCAGACTCACTGTTCTGATCCAAAGGCATCTGATAATTAAACATCTCATGGGGATAAATTACTATTTCAAACGTCTCTAACGGCTAACAGGCAGTCTATAAATCATTAATAAGACCCTCTGATTAAATAGCTAGCGATGCAGTTCGATCATGCAGGAATTTCATAGTGCTCGCTAACATCAAGCAAAACAAGCCTACCTTAATCCCAACCACAACAGAACACTTTTTTAAATAAAGAGCCTTCCAGTGGCCACATGTGCCATGCTGTGAGTTAAAGTGCAGGACAGGCCATGGCATGCCCAATGGCACCTTTGCTAGTCTGTCATGGGTAAAAAAAAAAAAAAAAAAAAGGGCAGCCATTATTGGGAACATCTGGACAGTCCCTAGCTTTGTGGTGGTAGGGAATGTGAAAACAATACATCTAGCAGATGTTGTGGGGCAAAAGTAAATATTTGTAAAGACATCAGTGATTTCCCGACGAGCTCCCCTGGCAAGCCGCAGGGGAGGGCACAGACCGTATTACTGCTCTCCTGCTAACAACCTGTTATCCTGGACTAAGCTGTTCAATAAATCTGAGCCACAGCCACAAACCATCTAACAACAGCTTGCATAGACATACAGCACAGATTCAGCTGTTGAGTTGCAAAAGAAAAACAATGCATGAAAAAAAAAAATAATAAGTGTAAAAGTGTGTTTAATTTAATAGTCTTTTATTGGAAGCATACTTGGAAGTCCCACAGATGTTTACTCTCCCTCCCTAACCACATGTTTATTAATTTCTGATGCTCTCAACACATTCATTAGATCCCAGCTGCAGACTTTAACGAGTTCACTGGAAATCAGTGGGAGGGAAATCTCAGCAGATCTAAATGTTGTACTGAGGCTAACTGACAAACTGTCATCTGCTCCAGAACTATCCGGGTGTGCTAATCAGGCCACAGGTCAACTCTGGGCCAAACTCAGGGGGAAACAAAGTCTGTGAGAGCGCAGAATGACAGTGCTGAGGTCTGTGGTTTCCTCTAGGGTCAAGCTGCTGACTCATACAGCCTCGCTGCTAACGATCAGCTCTGTCACTCATTTGCACATGGTGGCAGAATGAGTTCAGAGCTCAGTCATCCAGTAGGATCGCTGTATATCATAAATAATAATCAGGTGGTTTTAATGCTAAAAGGTATTTCCATAATATTATGTTAGCAGCAATGTGGAGTTTTATGTGTGTTCTTTCCAGACAATTAAAGGTTTCTCTGTAAATGTAGAATGGTGAGGTTTATAAGTGACATGCTGTTTGAATTTAACCATCAGTCAGAGCAACAACCTAATTAAATGCAGTATTTGTTCAGAGCAGAGTAAAAAAACAAAAAAAAATCACCACAACTTTCCAAAGCGCCATCTGTTTGGATAAGAACCTTTAAAAACCTTTAATTATCTAAATGAAGAACAAGCCTGCACTCTGCCGGTTTGACACGGTATAGCAAGCAAAATCTTGAAGCAACCTGCATTAAAAAAAAATGTAACGTTATGAAAGAAAGAAAAAATACTCGTGACGCTTTTAAATGAAAATTTTGGTATTTAAAAATGAGTTTAGAAACTAAAACGACTTATTAAGCATGGATTAAGCATTGACAACTGACACCAAAGCCACTTGTACTGGGCACTTATTCAGTAAGTAATATGGGGTTTATTCCTGCCTCTGCCATGTGTCACACAGTTTTGTACGATCTCCTTGTGCTTTGTGGATTTTTTGGGGAATACAGTAAATGGATGGACAGATGGATGGATGGATGGATGGATGGATGGATAGTGTAGTAGTGAACTAAATAATAATTACTGAATCTTTTATATCTCCTGGAAATCTCTATAATGAATAATAACTTATCACATCAACCATGAAAGGCTGTCTTTCCTACCTTTTAAAGTACTAATAGCTGATTCAAAGTAGCCATCTCCTTCAGTAATAATTTAAATGCCTTTCTTCTTTAGTATTTGAAAATATATATATGCTCAGTAGAGGCAGAGGTCAGCACACCCCGTATTCACATCTATTGCTCCTGAGCTCTCTTTGAACCTTTCATTGTGGCAGTATGAATCAATTTATACACGACTACAAATGAGACTCAAGCTAACACACTAGTGTCACAAAGAGCTGGCTCTCATACACGCATTACACTCACGCTCTGTGTACGTGTCTTTGAAAGAGCGTTTCCAAATTTTACCAAAATCCGATCCATATTTCTCCATTAGACAAAAAATCAAAGCAACAAACAGACAACAGTAACTATAGCACACAATATTTCCTGGAAGACAAATATGCAATCGCTTTATCACCTGCTACAGTTGATGAACTCTGATACTGACCGTAATTAACTGTATATTATTGATCTACTGTGTACCTATTGTAAGGACAGAAGGAAGGCGGGGGCTACACAAAACACACAGGCCTTTAATATACAAAAGCTACCCATGTAAAATGATTCTTCACTATTCACAGGTAGATAATTGTGCCCTCGACTGATTTTTTTTTTAAAGGTGGGTTTTAGGAAGTTACTAACTAGAGAATTTGCATTTCAATGCACCGACCATTCTGATGCACAAAGGTGCAATCAAAGGCACAAGCTCACAATGGTGATCAAAGTGCTCAAAATCTCTGAAGGAGCTGAGATAAAAGAGGGCAGAGGACAGGTGCTTCAAAGGGTGACATTAGACACTGTTTTACCTCTATATTCAGCTTAATGCAAAAAGAGAGAGAGAGAGAGAGAGAGAGAGAGAGAGA
>JAOTRN010000036.1:20324058-20334744 GCA_028566695.1 Bagroides melapterus
GACATTAGACACTGTTTTACCTCTATATTCAGCTTAATGCAAAAAGAGAGAGAGAGAGAGAGAGAGAGAGAGAGAGATTCTCTTCACGTATTCACAACCACCTTTCACCAAGACTTTTTCACCTCACTTGCACATCAAAAGACACAGCTCCACATGCTGATAAGGTGGTTGTCTTGCTTATTTTAAGTCTCAGTGGGTTCAGTTAAAAACACCTTAACGCTTCTCTGATGCCACCCTGCTGAACAGAGTGCACGTTAATGCTTATATTCTGTAGCACCTGTGCACCTCACATGCACATGTTGCATTTTAAACTATCTAAGCTCACATTTTGTTCCACTGCGAGGAGAGCAGACACACAAACATCCTCTAATTCCTTCACAATCTTACCTTCCAAATCCTTCCACAAGAAATTTCCCAGAAGGTCAGAATACGGTTTCAAATTCAACTCTTCATATAGAGCCGGCTTTAACAGTAGGGAACAAGATTGGGCTGTGGGGACACGCAACATTCCAGACAACATGGATTTCATTAAATCCACATGTCTTTGAAAAGGCTGCATAAACATTCATCAGAGAAGGAAGTGATGCAAGACCCATGAGAGCTAAACATCTATGAAGTGTGATGAGGCCTCAGAGTATTCACATCTGATCAGGCTCTCACCATTGACGCATATCCCTCATGGCTCCAAAGCTCTACTGGAAACAGATGAGCAAAGCTGCCTCCCCCTTCTGTAAATGTCCTGATCCAAGCGATTGGAAGGAATTTTCAGTAAGGATTGCCAAATGTGGCCATCTCACATGAGACAAATGAACGCAGATGTCATTTTCCATTTTACAGGCTGTTTATGTCTGGTGGGTTCCTTCTCCAGAGACAAGAGGTTTGTTCTTTCATGTTTTTAATAGATGGTAGAGACCGCAGCCCCTTTTTGTGGCCGAGACATTTTCCAATACTAATGATCAACAGTCACAAACATACACACAAGCAGAGCTAGATGCTCCCCCACTGCAGAACATGGGCTCAGTGCCAACTGTGTAATTACGCTACCGCTAATTCCTGCTCTGGGGAAACATTCACAGCCACATTAAAAACCTCTGACACTTCTGGAAACCCCGTGTGGCCCAGCAGCTGGCATGGCTCTTCAGAAAGTGTTTAAAGGAAGTGTATGAACTAGAGTGATCAGAGAGCGAGGCAGTCTCAAACAGTCAAGGCTCTACACTTAATCTTTCCTGTGGGCTGGTGTGTAACTGTGTGTGGTGCTGGGATCATTTCTGACAGGATGCTGACTGAGATTTGGTTTGTGGTCTGCTGGTTCAGCTTGCTGGTCAAAACTGTCACCGTGACTGTCTGGAAGTCGCTTCACATTATATAATCTGCCAAAACATAGGCTTTTCGCTATGTAACTTAGATGGACTGGCTACTATAAATTTATTTCATTTTGGTCTTAGCTTTAAAGTCCTCGGGGATACCCTTCCTGAATAGATTAACAATAAGAAAGACTGAAACAGACTAAAGACAGATATCCTGCTCTAAATGGGCTAAAGCAATTGTTTCCAAGCCTCTGACAGCCTAATAGGACTAAACACTGTCAAATATCCAGCTGGAGCTGAACAAATTCTGTCTTTAAACCTTGTAAGCAGTTTGAAAAAAATCTTGTTTAATAAAACAGTCAGCCTAACTGACATATCAATAATCAGTACACTGCATGGATACTACAGGGACGCTGGTGCATAGAGCAACAAGCTGTGAATGCGGTTTCTGGCAGACTTCCACCCAGCTCTCTAACCGTCTGTTAAAGATTCTTTGATATCTACTTTTACACAGAGTGGCTCAGCACTTTGTGAAAAATGAGAATAACCACAAGGGCCTGTTCATTTGAGCTGGAGATAGACAGCCACAAGAACAGAGACAAGATGCGCTGATTAGAAAAAGACTAATAGTCTAAAGTGGGATGAGAGGTACAGAAAATTATACTGATGCATGTGTGTGCAGTGAAATAAGAGGAAATCACGATAATAAATACAAAAATGTTGGAAAATTAAAAAAAAAAAAACGTGTTCACACACAATATAATATATACATATAAAATACAGAGATGAGAAACAAATAAGATGATTGTTCTGTGACCTGACGTCTCGCCGGGACATTAAGGATACACAGCTGTCAGCTGGGAATAAAATATTATTAATCATAACCATATCCAAACAGTATACACATATAATCTGCAGGCTGTATTTACAGTATGGTGGACAAGGCACTGAAGAGTCAAAATGTCTTGCACGCCCTCTAGTGGATGGCTGCACTACCCAAACCACCTCCCATGTTAGTTAATTGAAATTGTTACGCTAATTACATGTGCAGCATTATATACTGTGATAATACATACTGCCTTCCATTCTATACTTTATTCTCTGCTGTTACAGTTGTTCAGTACATGCATGGCATGTGAATACCGTCTGGACATCATCCAAAATGTTGGTATTGTAACCTACAACATATATAATATATATAATGCAACATTCTTATTTAAACGTTTACAGTTTACTCAGGTGTAGTTAAAACCTGGAACACTGATGTGCTTCTGGCCTTCTTCCAGTTTGTGATTCTGACAGCTCTTCTGTGCCAGTTGTGTTGTATTTTGGTATAGCGCAGTGCCCACTGGCTCCATACTGCAGAACATCAGTGGAAGCTCATCCTGGTATTTCTCCCCTAGTGTTTTATGAATGCTGAGAATTCAGACATACTACTCTTTAGGGTTACATACAGCATAATATTTCAAATGACTCCAGTTTAAGTTGTGTTCTGTCTCATTGACACTGATCTTGGATCAGGTTTCCCCACTACATTATTTACATTATTTAGCAGACACCCTTATCCAGAGGGACTTACATTTTATCTCATACCCTGAGCAATTGAGGGTAAGGGCCTTGCTCAGGGGCCCAGCAGTGGTAGATTGGTGAACCTGAGAATCGAACTCACAACTTTCTACTTTATAGTTCAACACCTTAACCTCTAATCTACTACATCCGACTGCATGTCTACAGAACAGATCCATTACCATTTGCACAGGTTTTACCTTCGTACATTTTAATCCAAGAATCCCAAAGCATTTCACAAGTGTCACAAGATACAGCATGAAATGTCTGGACTGGTACAAGTGTGCAGGCTTACGTGGTTTAAATCAGAGGGAAAATTGACCGATTACAGCACAAGTTATAATTCTGAAGGGACAGGCCTTGAGTAACGGGTGGAGCCACATGCAGCCAGCACTTGTTAGGAGGCTGTTAAATGCCATGTTATGATCTTTAAGAGCACTAAAGAATATGAGCAAAACCAAACCAAATGCGGCCATCTGCTTCTGGTTAGGGCACTGGAAATCTGATTAAAGGCAAATCTCCAGGCACACTGAAAAGCGTTCACCATAATTACTGAGAACAGCTTTGACAGATCAGACCGCAAAGAACTAAACTAGAAACCAATGTTGTGGTTTGTGCTCCTTTTAAATATAAACCAGAACTCACAATAATGGCCAGAGCATGGAAGTGGATTTCAACTGAACAAATTGAGGTGAAGGGGTGGAGGAGGGGAATGTGGCTGGCTTGCCTTCAAAGTTAAATGGCATATTAAGTTTCTTTCTCCTGCAGAAAATCTCCAGCCTTGGGTGGAAAAAACATAGTCTTAATGCCAAAAGGTTTTTTTTTCTTTCACAAAATAATTCTGCTTTCACCAACTGCAGCTGCAGTACAGCCACCCAGGCCGAGAAAGTGAATAAAACCACGCTGGCCACAATAACTCTGTTCAGCCATGGAATGGAAAACACACAAATGTAGATGTGAGTGTGAGCACAGGGATTAGAGCTATACTTAAAAAAATAAATCTTATTAATAGAAATAAGAAAGCAGATGGATTACTGTGCTGGGGTGAACATGAGGCTACAAGACTCATTTCTCAGGTTACTGCTTAAATGAAGGCCATATGGGGAGAGGTTCTGGAGAATGTGTAAGAGGGTTCACAAGACAGGATCTTGACGGGAAAAAAATACCAGCATGACTCAGACGTGAAATAGAAATATACTGGATATATGTAAGAGGCTATGATTTATTGACTGTGCAGATATTGTATTTCTTGGAAAAACTGGAGATCATTCTAATAAATATTATTAGAAATTTGGTGTGACACCAGACTGCACTTCCCATTCAGGCCCCAGACGGGGTTCACTTACAAGACTCAACTAGTCCATGAAGGTTAGTTTTACTGCGAGTCAATTGTACAAAATCAGAATAGTTTTTTTTGGAGGAAGTAAATCCTCCATATTTCCCCACCCAAAATTAGCTTGCAGTAGACACCACAAGAGGGCAGTGTTGTTCCTCCAACAATAACAGCTGCTTAGACACCGGAATCAAAAATCATTACCAGGAGCAGAAGTTCTCCTAAACACAAAGCTTTATAATAAGAAGGAAATTTAAAGTTTACAGAAGCAAATCTATAGGAAAAAGGACAAGAGCTGTAATGAAAGATTTCCTTTAGAAGAAGCCATCGAAGGCAAAAACAATAAATCAATTTCTGTTTGTTTATTAAAGAACAGTTAGCAAGTTGTACATATTATACATTATATAAAACAATCGTTATTTTATATATTTACACAATATTTTATAAAAGTCACATAAATATCTTGTGTACAGTAGTTGTCACCTATATTTCAGAGATGGTTTCAATTCTAAACATTTCATCAGAAATATTTACACCTTTTCCCTCTCTGTCTCTCTATCACATGCACACACACATATACACACTCAGAAAAAAGAGAATAATGTAGACGGCCCAACAGTGACAAACAATAATCAACATACACACTCCTGTCTCATTTGGGCAATCTGAAGCAGGGCCAATCTGGCTTCTTCATCCATGTAGCCCTGGGGGAAAAAAACATTTAAAACTAATCATATTTAAAACTGCTTTGGTTTATAGCATTTAACCCTTCCAGCTTCAAGCATATTGTTTAATGATTCATAAAACATTCAGAAAATATTCAGTAACTACTGTGAAACTAATAGAAAGAGATATGTGGTGTAAAGACTGGAAAGTGGGGGTGTGAACCTGGAAAAGTGTTGTTATTTAAAGAAGTTATTAACTCAAACACATGGAAGGGTAAATATAGTAAAGATTTAATTCATACCTGTGCTGCACTGAGAAGACGTGAACGATATATACCAAGAACCTGCCTATAATGTCTTTCAGAGTTCTATTGACAGAGAGAAAGACAGAAAATAAGGATGCTTTTATCTATGTTTTCATTCATCTACAGCATTCTTTGCATTGTCTGTGGCTAAAATATTGGTGAATTGTCCCATTCAAACCACTCAAGACTCCTCTACTAGCTCTTATGTGTTGTTCAACAAAATTCCATACTTACTAAAACTAAAATAAAAATTCCATAAATACTTTCTGCATTAGCAATGACATCAGACTGTTGACTCTAAAGCAGAAATTCACAGATAAGGCAAGAAAGCTTGACCTTGGCACAAGTACACATAGAAAAGTAAGTGTTTGTGACGATGGAGAGCTTGTGAGATTCTATTGGACAGATGTACAGAGTTGAAACAAGGCAGAAACCCCACTAATGTCTGTTAGACAAATACGCGTCTGATAAACAAATAAGAATGGGATTTTAGTGTATCTCTGTCTGGACATCAAAATCGTGACATTTAGTAACAATGTAAACTTCTTAACTTGATTCTTTGTATACAAGAACAAACATTCCAACACGACATCAACAAGGGGCAAAGTCAAGTTCTTCCTTATCATAATAAGAATAAAACCCCTTCCTAGCATAATAAGTAATATTAAGATCCAGCATAAGGAAGTAAGGTGCTAGAGTCATTTAAGTGGCTGAGTTTGAGTTTTTGTCAGTCATTTCATCTCAATAAGCACTTGAAAATGTAATTCAGTTCAAGGCATCTCAATTCTCTTGATAATACAAGGCAATTTCATGGAAAAAAAACACACCAGCATGTGAGTAAAATTGCAAAATGCTTGTCGGTAGGAATTTGTGCGTCATGGACTAGTGAGGATCTCTCTAGACAACAGGCTCATGTGTACAGGTAGGTGTGAGGTGGCTTCCATTTTCTGCCACTTAAATAAACATGAGCTACTGTTGAAACATGCTGCCATCAATGTAAAGCAAAATAAAAGATGTGCTGGGATGCAGCGACAAAATGTATACGTCTATTCAAATGATTTCCTATTAAAAGACTGGCTTGATGTACTATTGCTGATTTCTCTTGCATCTATTCATCCAGTGGCTATTTGTGCTGAGAGCATTATGGTTTTGAATGACAGATTATTAGGTATAAATTTGAACAATGTTCTGGCTTGTAGGGTTTTGTATTGGAAAACTCAAACAATTTTCAATCCAAAGAGTCTAAATCAGATAATTCATTAGTAAACACTCCAAACAGTGTGGATGTAAAATATTGTGGATGAAATCCAGAGAATGAAAGCAGGACTGATTGTTAGTTCTGTATGTGCTGTAGTGCCTGTATGTGCTGAGAGCAGAGCAGCAGAGAGGTTTTTGAAACTACCCAGTTTGCAAGGGAAGGTGACTGACCTCTAGCTGTTGCTGTAGGCTGTTAATATGTGCCTGCAGGATGGTGCAGTCTGAGTGCACAAGGCTACAGACACTGCTGGGAGTTGATGAGCTGTTCTGAGCTGCCCTCTGGCCTTCTGCCTCCACTACTATATCTGAATCCTGAAATGGAAAACAGCTCGAGTAAGAAAAAAAAAAAATCGGAAACGCTCAGAAATACTGCTATAGTTATTACACTGTCCACTATTATAGGAACACCTGTACCCCCTGCCCCAGTCCAATCAACCAATCATGTGGCAGCAGGGTGATGCATAAAATCATGCAGATACAGGTCAAGAGCTTACTGTACATCAAACCTCAGAATGATGAAAAAGCATGATTTCTGTGTGATTGGTTGGTTTGAGTATTCCAGAAATAGATTTGGATCTATTGGGACAACACAGAGTGAGCAACAGTTCTGCAGTCAGAAATACTCTTGTTAACAAAAGGGGTCAGAGGAACAGTGGGCAGACTGATGTGAGTTTACAGGTAGTCTATATTAACTCAAATAAGCACTCTTTACACCCGTGAAGAAGAGCAGAAGAACATCTCAGAATGCACATCAAAATTGAGGCAGATGAGCTACATCAGCAAGACCACTCCTGTCAGTCAAGAACAATAATCTGAGGCTATCATAGATCCAGTCGACATTTTTCTATCTTTAACTGTTCTGTTTGGGTGAGTATATGTCCATGATAGCCTCAGATTGTCTTTGTTGGCTGAAAGAAGTGGAACCTGATGCATCCACCACCTCAAGGTTTAATGTTTTGTTCATGCTGAGATGCTTCTGCTAACTGTGTAGAGTAAATATTTTTCTCTGACAGAAGACATTCTTATCAGCAAGACATTTCCACCCACAGAACTAACACTCATTACATGTTGTGCACCATTCTGTCTAAACTGTACAGAATGTGTGAAAATCTATTCTATCAAGATATTAGCAGTATCTGAAATACTCAAAGCAGTACAACTGGCAGCAACCATGACATGGTTAAAGTCACTGTAAACACATTTTCCCCATTTCTAATATTTGATATTAGCATTAACTGAGGTTTTTGACCTGCACCTACATGATTTTTGCACAATCTGCACAAAAGAACAGGTGTACAGGTGTGACAAATAATGGAACTAGTGGATGGTAAGTGAATAGTGCTATGAGAAATAAATATTTAAATAGAAATATGGTTTGAATTTGTTCTTCAAACCTTATTTTTCTCTTCAGTAGCATTTAATAGCATGTTCTCCTCCTTACAGCTGATAGAGGTGGTTGTAGAATTTTCCCCCAGAGTTCCCTCAGTCTGTGTGTCTCTGTTGCTCTGTGATGTTTGTTTAGGCCGAGTCTCCTTTTGAGATTGAACACAACTTGCCTCCTTGCCTTCCTCCTCCCTCTCCTTGCTCTTCTCCATCTCTGTCAGTGCCAGCTTAAGCTGAGTTACCTCATTCTGCTTCATCTCCAGCATAGCCAGTGGCACAAACCGGGCCTGTAGGGCCTCCTGCAGGGTGTCCAGCTCTGCCTTCTGCTCATGTAGTTCTCTAATGAGACTCTGATTTTCCTCACTGGTTTTCTGCTGCCTTAACTGTGCCTCCTGAACCTGGCTTTGCGCCTGCTGAAGCGCAGTACTGAGTGAGCTTCTTACAGACTCATGCTCCACTAGACTGATGTAGCTCTTCTTATCCATCTCTCGCTGAAGAATCTCACTCGTAAGATCTGTCATGGTCGTTTTTGGAGAACAAGGCTTCCATTCCGAGGGGGTTTGGATTTCCTTGCAAGCCATTTTAGTTCTCTGAGCCTCCTGACCTGCCAACCTTTCCTGCATTGCAATTGTGTCCTGTTTCTTCAGCAGCTCCTCAGTGAGTTTGTGTACCTCCTGCAGAAGCCTGCCATTCCTCTCTTTTTGCTCCTCAGCTTCCTTCTTGCTTTGGCCAAGCTCCTCATGTGCTTGATTCAGCTCTGCTTTGGCCTGAAGCAGTTGCACTCTCAACTCCTCCACTAGGTTCTCACGCATGGCTACCAAATGTCCTTGCATTTGCCTCACCCTGGCCTCTGACCCAGCCATTCTACGTTGCACCTCCTCCAGGGCCTCCTCCAGCTCCCAAGCACGACTATGGGCCTGCTGCAATGCTCGCTCACTGCTTCTCCTCAGCTCCTCATAGTCCTGAGTGCGCATGACCAGAGCTGCGTCTAACCTCAGCAGCTCATCCTGGACAGCAGTATGCCTCCGCCTCATCTCCCACAGTTCCCTCTTAAGAAGGTCAGCCTCACCAGTCAGCACCTCCTTTGATTTGAATGAGACAGGAGCTGCTGAATGAGGGGCATGATGTCTAACCTGGAACAGATTTTTTTCGGAAATGATAAAAAAAAAAAAAAAAGGTGAAATGGTGAAATATTCTTTCAGCAGATCTCTTTGAGCAGACAAGAGCTTAACTTCAGATTACATACTCATAGCTGAGACTGTGTAACATGAGAAAATGTTATGATTTGCCTACATTACAGAAATTTGCCTTCTAATCCTAATCAAATTGACAGACAATGGTAGCGAGGGTATATAAAAATGGAATGGCTGAAAGTCATGTTCATCGTGTCATAATGAATATAAAGATTTGTGAATATAAAAAAAAGGACACAGTAGAAAGAAGAAAGCTACGTACCTGTGCACAATCCAAATGGTAACTCTGCAGGTATTCTTTTCCTTGAAGACACAAAAATGAAAGTTCAGAACTGCAGACTGACTGTGTTGTACTGATTACAATTCTAAAGTCCTGCTCTCACCATTTTCTGAGTGGCTGCCATATTCGCTCTGTAATTCAGATACAACTCATTAATGAAAGGTTATTGACAACTAAACATCTCAGAAAAAAATGTCTGCTGGTTTAGTGGAGAAAAATTGTGCCTCCATCAGCCACCATTCAATATTCGAGTTACTCACTGTATGCTGCTGTGGTGAAACTGTGTTAGAACAGCTGCCACCTGAAGATGAGCCTTTAGCAGGAGCCTTATTCACTGACCTCTGCAGAAAAAAACAACATTCATTCATTTTTTTATTATTGAATTTTACATGGCAGAGACTGAACATCTATTCTCACACAGGTGAACAAAACTGGGCTGTGTCTTCAACTGCATTATTATTAGAAGTTGGAATAAGATTAATAGACACAAGGATGAGAACCAGGAGAAGAGCTTTAGTTTCTTAGATTCTGTTTGTGAACCAAATCAAAACCAAGGAGCAGAAAGGAAGGTAGGACATGTCAAATATGCAGTTTGTTTTAGTAACTGCAGTAAATAATTTAAAATATGACTCGTAAATAACAATTCACCATTTGAGATTTTCCATTCCATTCTTACCTGCTGCTGTAATTTTGGAACGGCCTTAGAAGCCTCTACAGCAAAAAAACAAAAACAAAAAGCAATAGCAATATATTTATAATTCTGTTATCTTTTTCAATATATTCATAATATAGTTCACTGTTTTAGTAGCAAGCCTATAGTAATTACATATATGCTTTTCGTTATTTAATTTTCAGTTTGAGCAACAACTCTGATGGCTAACTACAGAGCCAGGGTCATAACACAATTCTTGTCATTTGTGGCTATGGTTCAATATCCTCCACTGAGGGTTTGTTTTATGGTGTTGTAAATTTCACAGCAGTCAGCACTTGAACAATACATCAGAATACTGATTCAGAAGAGAAACTACTTTAATGTACTTAGTAGGGGCCTACAATAAAAAAAGCCAGACAGATGAAACATTGATCCATCTCACACATTTTACTTTACTAAGTTCATTCATAGACAAGTGCCAACAACATCTAACAAAATACAACATGTGCCAACGCACACACCCATAAAGTCTTAAGGAAAGCAGGGCAGAGTAGAAAAGCTGGGATCAGTGATCTCTTATAAAAGGTGAATACCACTTCTTGCCAAATTCACTTATTTTCCAGCTTAAATCACTGATGCACTGTCATTCACTGTGAAAACCAACTCCAAAAGGTCAATGTACTTTAAATATTCTGGGCTTTCAAGATCAACTGCATACAGGTTTCTGATGATGTGTCTATATATA
>JAOTRN010000036.1:20336933-20350409 GCA_028566695.1 Bagroides melapterus
ACACACACACACACACACACACACACACACACGATAGGACAGCATAAACATATAGAGAGGTAATGTAATTGAGAACATATTGACCATATCAGATCTTCAGAGCACATTTTGGCGTCATGACCCATCTCTCATACTACTGGTATGTTTCATTCAGCTCTTTAGTTCAATAGTTAAGGATCAAGGAATCACCCATTTAAATCATTTTAATGGCTGTCTCAATCACAAAATCCTTTGATGTCATGTTGAAAATCCAAATGAAGCTTCTCAGCTCAAAAGCAAAAAAAATAAATAAATAAAAAGCAGATGACCTTTCAGTTAACTTTGTCTACAAATGTACATAGCTTGTTATCATTGTTGTAATAGAAATGTGGCAAGGCTATAACCTTGCCACATTTCATATAACATATATATAAAGATATCATTCCTGCCTGTTCATAAATGCCAGTGGGTTGAACTCATGTACATGATCTAGTAATTCATGATCTAGGGAGCTAATGTGGTGATTGAGACACACCCTATGACTTTTAGATAAATGTGCACAAAAGTTTATTCGTTGCCTGTATGCCTTTGATTCCCTTATTTAGGCGCACACCAGACAACAATGCCCTGACCTTGCCCTTATTTACTAGAGTTCCTGTGTGTAAAGGCTTTAGATAAACACACACTAACATAAAAAAAAAACAAAATGTTGTTTTATATACAGTTCTTCGGTTTTTATTTTCTGTGAAGCACACTTCAACTTGCTTCACCCTGAATATAAATCTAATGAAACTATGTCTTCATGTTGTTTGATGTCTCTCTATTCTCTAGTACTGATGGATGACCTCACTCTACAAACAAGTCTTCTTAAATAAGTATTATTAATTAGCCAAACAGGAAATACAGCTATTATAGGCTATAAGCGCAAATATTGATATTTCTTCTCAGTTTGGCCATATATATATATGTACAGAGAGAGAAAGAGAGAGAGAGAATGCCACTCCTCCCACCCAGACAACACAGACTATTTTGCTTTATAGTCTGGGTTTTACCTCAATATTTTGACATGTGATCATTTATCATTAATATCAGACAATGCAGATCTTGACCTGAGATGACACAAGCAATTCATAATTTTTCTTATTCCTTATTAACACAAAAGAAAACCGAAGTTGGTCATAGTCTAGATGTGTGTAGAAAATTCATATGTAATTCTACTCCCAGTTTCTCACATCTCACTTTTTATTGTACTTCCAATAAGCTTGTGCTATTTAATAATAAGCTTGGATTTTTTTCCCAGAATATAAATAAATGTAATATAAACACAGTGACTCAGACCAGGATAAAGCTGGTATTGTGTGAGCACCCAATACCCTCTAGTTAAAAAAATGAACCCTTCATTAACATTTTCTTGCCAATCTCATGACCGTTAACCTGCAATATTTACAGTACACATTAAAACTCCCTTTGTGCCAAATGTTCTGTATTTGCTGCAACACAGACTAAAGTTAATGTAGAGTACAGCCATGTCAGCAAAGAGTCATAACTGGATAATTAATTAAACATGTGTGTTTCCTGCATGAGTGGAATGAAAACCTGCAGCCACACTGATCCTTACAAAGATCCAGCATTTAGAATGGAAATAAGAAGGGTATGAAAAAAGAGCATACTTGTTTTGCTTGTCTCGCAGATTGACAGAAGCTCCACAGTTCAAAAGTTGTTGACAAGCTCGGCTATGACCCATCTGTGCTGCTACCATCAAAGGAGTACGATCATCCTGGTTTAAATACAAAACAGTTCATATAAGTTACCGGCTTATAACACACATTTAATAAAATGTAACCAAGTTTTTCTCACTAGCAAAGGTTCTGTGTAAACACTGACATCTTTATTTTTTGTATTTAAAAACAATTAGCAATTTCAACATAAAATCGATGCTATATACAGAAGTAGATTTTCCTCCCTTACATTAATCAATAATTTTTTTTTCAGTGTATCTTCGTTATAAGGATGTGGGCCAATATAAATAGATTCAAGCAGCCATCTGTAATGACTGCAAGTGTTTGATAATAAGGTGTGGCAATTATGGGAGATAGATACATAGAGCTTCAAGGACAGGGAAAGTCATTGTGCAAGTAAAGGGGATTTCTTGCTAAGGAAAGGCCAATGTTCTGTGTAATTAACGCTGAGTGAAGTTAGTTAGTGAAGTTATTTAAATGCATAACCACACAGATCCAAGTTTAGTTCATACCTTGTCGACAGAATTGACCGCTGCACCGTTGCCACATAGCATTTTGATTATTGTAGTGTGACCTGCAAAAGCTGAATAAACAAGCTAATATTAACAGCATGTGGTGTTCACCTACACTGAGTGTTTGCTTTATGTTTATCATGAACAGTAATGATAAACAATCTGTTACATATGGAAACATCATTACTGTAAACATGTGCTCAAATTAGGCAGGGTTTTGAATAATTGCAAAAAATGAAATTAACTGAAATATTATACCAGACTAAGCTAAATTTCATTTAAGAAAATGTTAGTTCATACACGGCAGACTTTAACGGTTGGTCCGGTCTGCTAAGGGCTTGTGTTCTTCCTTTTTGGTTAAAAATAAATAAATAAACAACACAGCCTGGTTACAACCTGGTTAGGAGGAACAGGGCAAGCATTCATTAATGTTAATATCCTCACCTGGTGCCCACTGGAGAGAGAATATATATGGGGCACCATCAATGAGGCTGTTATGTCTGCTACTACATTTGATTAAAACTAGAAATCACATGGATGACACATCAGGGTGCTGCTCATCTTCACTATTTATCATTTCTTTTGTTCTATTTGTAAAATGATCTACAGATCTCAAAATAACACATTCCTTATCTACACATTTATGAATCCCTAAAAACTGTGTAATCAATATGTTTCTTGATTTGAATTCATGCCATTTGTTCATGAATTCATGCCACCTCAGAGAAAAGCAAGTCCTATCCAGTATTAGTATGTTTTTTAGTTCCTAAAAAGTGGCTGTTGAGTGTGTAAAGATTTATACCGGACCTGGTCACAAGGTATCACAAGGTAAAATGGCATAATTAGTTCATGTATATTATTTTGCATTGAATAATTTAGCATTACATTTAATAATGTAGCATTTCCTGTCTTTAGTTCTTTGGAGAAATAAGGTTTGGGGAACATAATGAACAAAAGAGGAGAACGTAATGAACAAAGCTGGTGTAGAAAACAAAGACATCCAAGAGATGTTAGATGTTCTGCTCACCTGCTTCATGCAAAGCTGTCCTCCCTTGCAGATCTGTGCTTTCTACAGGACTTTTACACTGCAATGCAAAGTTTGGTTATTACTTTAATAGATCAATCAATACAGATTAAACACTCATTCCTTATACTTTTTCACACCACGGACAAGAAAAAAATGTTCAAATATTATTTAAAGACACCAACAATGATTAAACACTCATTCTGTTTTTGCCATACTGTAATATTTTTGTCATACCACTTTTGTTTCTTTAGTCAAGGCTATCATGTTTCACTCAGGAAGGAACACCAACGTTATCTTCCTTAACCCTGAAGTAGCTTTTTTATGATTCCTCACTGTTTACTATACACGGAGGAGGTAGCGTTGCTATGGTACAAAAACCTTCCAACCTTGCCTCAGCTCAAGTGTTTAATGTGAGGGAACAAAAGGAGAAAAGCACAAAGGCTGTACACAACCAAGAAGAACAATACAGCTGCCACTAGGTCTTGTTCAACAGGCTTTTGAAAAAGCATTTTTGGCAGGGCTGCTTTTATAACTAGCAAAAACAGTACAACCATAACTTGTCATTCCAAGGCAGCTAGTTCACGGACCTTTCTTCCTGCAATTGTTAGTACTGAAAGCAAAAGTTGGTGTACCTGCACCAGTCGCTGCACACAGGCAGAATGGCCGCCTCTTGAAGAAAGATGCAGTGCTGTTTTACCTGCAGAATAAGGCGGTATTGTTGTATGAGACATGCTCTACATATGCTCAGTCACATACTGCAGAGCCAGAATCAGCGAGAAGTAAAATATATCATGTATCGAGTACAATGGTTCATTTAGACTAAAGAATGACTCTTACCAGCGGCATCTGCTGTGCGTAGGTTGACACCGTGGGCAAGGAAAACATTAAGGCTATTTATAAGGCCATTGCTTGCTGCTAGGTGAAGCCTGTGTTGAAGAAATAAAAATTCTTCAGTTTATATTGTTCATATTCCTCAGTTCTTGGCAAATACTTAAAACGCAGCTATTTCAGAAGGTTTCAAAGTTTTAATCGTTTGTGACTGTACAGCATGAAACAAAAAAAAAAGACACAGGCCAAAAGAGAACAAGGAGACAGAAAAGGAACCATGAACCAAAAACAATCTAATACATAAATCATAACACAAAGTCCTTGTGTGAAATAACATATTTCAGCATAAAAATTGATATTCAGTTAGAACACCGTTTTATTCAGCTGTATTCATCCATATTGTGAGCTCCAAACAAGCTTGAGCTAGCTCAGCATTTTCACTTGATGAGAGCAGGGTGGATGAAACGTCATCATCATTCAGTCATTCATTTTCAGCTTGGTGATTAATTATCTTTATCTTTATGTCCAACTTTAGTCTGGTGAGGGACAAAGGTGGATCAGGAACCTATCCTGGGCCCACTGGACATAATGAATAAATATTAGTCAGAATAAATATCAGAATAAATGGACAACCCAGCAGCTGTGAGGAGGTAACCCTACCTGTTGTGCCACTATGGCATCGTGTTATTATCAGTTATTATTACTATTATTTTCCACAGCCAGGCAAGTATGTTGGTGTAATCAAGGAGTTGCTGTTTGCTTCAAATATAATGAGAGATATGACCTAATTCCTAATGCCCTAAAAAATTCCATTTTGATTTCAGCTTCAGGCCAGAATCCTGCAAAACAGGTTGAGCCTAGTAATGTCATTAAAATACTGCCTTGTCGTTGATGATTTACTATTAAAAAGTCAAAATCTTATTGTTTTTATTGATCTTTTTTCCCACCAGTTTCCAAAAAGAAGGTAAGGTTATATATTCAATAATATTATAAACATTACATTGTTTAAAAGAATTTTCTGGTTTACAAACGTGCCACCACAAACCATCAGAACAATTTCACTGCATCTTAGCACTGATTCTACAGGACTCTGAACAGTACACAATAAAAGATTTTCTTCCACTTGGTGTTTTGTTGACGTTGGTGGATGTTTCAATCCAAAATAAGTGTTCAGTCAGGTTTAGATGTGGTGAATGTGAACGCCACAGCATATGATTCTGATCATGATCATAATGAAAACATTCAGTGAGCACAAGTCATCCTGGAAATGATTACTCACATCACAATAAAAATGTTTTATGAGATAAGGATGAATAATCAGAAAACTTTGTCCTTATTTGTAGTGACCTTCCATCTAAAGGCAAAAATGAACCAAAACCTTACCAGCAAAATGCCCCCAAACCAGACCACCATTTTTTTCTGTAATTTGTCACCTATCTGGCACTAAATCTGCTAAAATCTTGCTGTCTTTTTGTGTTCCTTAACAGCTAGAAGGTACAAACATTCTCACATAAATCTCCATTATTACGTGTTACGAATCTAACAGCACCCAAGCTTGTGTTTCAAAAGCTCTGTGAGGTGTTTTTAGGATGTCGACTCATTTTCTAACATCGGGCAACTATTTATTACAGAGACTTCCCTGAGTTTATGCAGATGAAGATATGTGAATAGATCTTTGATTATAAAAAAGAAGCACTATAAAATTTTGTATGGTGATATAAGGCAGAGGTGTGAAAGCATCTCAGAAGAAAATGACATGAAAACCTTTTAGTTAAAAACAGATCTAACATTTCAAATACAATGAAAGTATGCTGTAAAAAAAACATGAACAGGAACCTCAAAAGTATCAGTCATTGAGCATCACAGAGGATAGATGAGAACAAAAAATCATCTCTATATACTCATTAAGCATTATCTGTACGCCTATCTGTGCAGTTGTAATTAAAAGCAGATGTGGGTGCCAAGAAATGAGTAAGATGAGAGAAAGTGAAAATATAAATACAAATGGTAAATGTGCTTGCATCACTTGTCCAATAATTCCGCTGCACAATCAGATCAGTAAGCATATTATTAGATTATCAGATTAATACATAGTATTAAAGTAGTGTTTAATTCGTTATACTGAATAAAATGTTCTGTGAATTTTATGGTAGACAAAGTAAAGAAATCAACAGCCTTTATTAAGGGAGCTTATTTAAAGGTGACACTCACGAAGAGCGGCCATCAGCATCCAGTTTAGTGGCGATTGCTCCTTTTCTGAGTGTGCTGGTGACTTTTTCCACATCACCGGTCTCTACTGCTTTCAGGAGACGCTCGTCATACTTGTTCCAGTCTGTCGTCTGTAACAGCAGGTAAACATGATAGCTAGATACAAAAGCAACAGCAAATAATTCGAGTGTACACGTTTTGTCTCGGATTCTGTCTTCTGTCCTCGTGTCCAGAGACATCAGATCCTCAGGGTAGAATTTTATAAGAATGGGATTTATGTCTAAATAGCTCTAAACCACTCAAATGAAAATGCATGTGGTGTTGTTAAGGGAATTAATCTCTAAATACCCAGAATAACATCAGCCTAGCAGAATTTAAGACAAGCACTTGTGGAATGTTTTAAGGGTAATAATATGTATACAGTTCAGGAACTGCAGATTTGTAAAGCTTCTCCACATTCTAAAACACTCAAATACTGTATTACGAGTGTATATTTATCGTATTTTAAAGACTAAACATGAGATTTGAGATTTATCCAGAATTTTCGGTTGGTTGCTACAGTTTAACAGTCAGGTGTAAATCTGACAGGATTTTTGACAGCCACAAACAATGCAGCCTACAGGCTTTTAATATACATATTTATTTTAAATTGTATATTTGAAAGGAAAAAAGAGTAAATCAGAGATTAAAATGAAATATACGAATTCGTTGCTTTTGAGGAACCCACACCCAATTTTTCTACTAAAGCCCCACCTCAGGACGCTAGCCAGTAGCCAAAGCTATTTCCTAAATTCCCCTCAGTGCATAAAAAAGTGCCCGATAAGACTGAATCTGCTAAAAAATAAATCTTACTCACGCTGTTTGACGCTTCGTTTTTCTTCAGTCTCTGTTTCAGACTTTTCATGGCTGGAGAACAGTGCTAGCTATCAAAAGCACGCAGCCAAGGCAGTACACTTGTTCGCTTGTACAGAAGTTAGGAGCAGCGCTTTTTCCTGTGTAGTCACTGAGACTCCGCCGCTCACACTGGCGTGTTTCCAACACACACCAACAGAGAAACACAATCCAGTATGCAGGTTAAAGTCCCAGTGCGAAGGTCTCAGACTATTCACATTTCACATGATCTTCCTTCTCACATCCAATACACACAATCGTGTGCGTGGAAATCTCAAGCTGGTGTCGTGTGATCATGTACTGTTGCATTGAGTCATATCCTGTACTACATATTTTAGATTTATTGGGAAACTTTGTAGACAGTCAGTTTTCACAGTCAGGGACCGCATTAACTATGAAAACAAACAAAGAAATAAATAAGCCAAAAAAAAAAAACTTATACCCGCATTATTGATTAATTTTAAAACGAACTATTCGAACAAATACTAATTATTCTACTACATAATTGTTTAAATGTCTACACTGAGTTTTGTTGTAATTATTATTAGTAGTAGTAGTAGTAGCATTTTTGAAGTTTCCCACACCTGGAATTAGTTTGCATATGACACCGTTTAACTGCACTTTAACTTTGATAACGTGGTGGCCAGCCCCATGAACCACTTACAAATAAAAGTATGGCTTAATATTTGGAGTATATACACATTTTGATGTTTTAGTCAGCTGTAAGAGCAACAGGAGAAAAATACAGGAAAAAAATGGATCATCAAAATCAGACAGATGTATTGAGCATCCAGTTCCACATTCCACTCTTTCCAAATGATTTTGGTGCATGACTGGTGGGGTTGAGTGCACACCATTCATGTTTTTCCACACCTATCTTAGCAAACCATGCCTATGCTAGAACAGATTAAGTACTTACTTTGAGAACTTAATGTGACTGTGTTCAAAGACACACACACACACACACACACACACACACACACACACACACACACACACACACACAAAATATACATTCATGCAACAAGCAGAACAATACATAACATGACTTTGATTATGGCATGGCTAGTGGGAGAGAGGGAAGAAAAGCAACTCAACAATCTTTACAAATGTGGTGAAAAGAAAAGTGTCTCAGTATGCACAATACATGAACCATGGATGGGCTACAGCATAATTATTGTGATCCAGTCCTTTCAGTCAACAAGATAGGGCAGCCTCAGATTCTTCATATTCTTCCCAAACCAGGCTGGTCATTCTCCTATGATCTCTCTCATCAACAATAGTTGATGTGTATTTCCATGATTATAAGCATTGTGAAACTGCCACATGATTAGCAGACCTATATATTAAAGTGGACAGCAACTGTGTGTGTTTTTTTGCACGCATGCCAAGAGGAAATTTGTAGAGGTTTTTTGCCAAAACACATTAAGTAAAAAAGAAAAAGAAAAGAAAAAGAAAAAAGTGCATCTTCCTGCATAAGCGTGTGTATACATCAGCTTACCTTAATAAAATGTAAGTAGACAAATATTTTATCATTAATTAATAATCCACACCAAAGAAAAATGACAGAGCCTTATTAGAGAAGGACAATTTATTAATAAACATACTATATATATTTAAAAAAACAAACAAACAAAAAAAAAGCCTTCTGCAGTATTTACCTTGATTCTGCTTTTCTCACACAGTATCAATGTATTTAAACCAAAATATTTCAACACCGGGACAGTGAGCAGCATTCCAATATGCCTTAGTATTAGTCCTGTTCAATGGGCTGTTATCAGTCTTGATTCACCATCCAGTCAACCAAACTGTGCTAGGGCATTCATTGGATTCTGGGGTTTCCTGTAGAAATGGGTTTTTAAAAAGAAATAAAAATAAAATTCCGTAATGAAACTTCAGCACCACAGATCGTTGTTGGCTTTGTGCTCACACAGCCTTGCGGTGGTACTCTGGTGGTGCAACCTCGTAATCACTGGCATTGAAAAGAGACGATGAATTCTTCACCAAATACCTGAAAACAAATGAATCACAAATAAAACTCTGCAACAAAGTTGGGTTTTTTTTTCTATCCTGAAGGATTTTTTTCCCCAACAGCAGATCATAGCCATTGCTGATCACATTTTCTGTGAGAAGTAGCTGTAATGGACAGAGTCTCCACTGTCAGCATTTTCAGTTTTCAGAAACAGGAAATATTCGACTTTGTGGTTCCTTGCTAACATGAAAAATGGCAAGAATTTTGTCTTAATTTCAAGATAGAGAACAAGTAGCACTTGATATCAAACATGTTTATATCAATACCAACAAATCTAGTCCTTCTTCTTACTAATTTGTATACATCAAATTCCCTTAAAACAAGAAGGGATCATCTGGTGGTTACAATAAAAATTACATAAATCCTATAGACAGAGAGACAGACAGAGCACAACTTTATGCCACCTAGTGGTGGCAGCAAAACACAAGACGGGCTAGTGAGGGAGACATGTTTCACAGCATTAAATGTAAAAAGATGGATGGTCTCTTACCTGAAATGAAGTGTATGTCAGTGTTCACAAAACTACAGAAACTCCATCAAAGACTTGTTTTACTTTTTCTAGCTAGTCATGACCCCAACTTATGACCGATTTGTAAATACGTTTTTTCTTTAATTATTTGAACAGATTTTTTTTTTTATGAAACCCAGAGGTACCAAAATCATAAGATGCAATATTTCTTAACCACTTGTCTGGCTTCAGTTGGACTTCCATATAAAACATACAAGTTACATTATCACACAGATTAATCAAAATCTTGTTTGCTTTGTGCAATACTCTGGCCATATCTTCACTGTAACTCTGGAGGCCAACACAGATCCAAGAGTTATAAATGGAGCTCCCTAAAGCACTAGAGGAGCTCTTTCCAACTCAACAGAATCTGTGATCCAATTAAAGTAACAATGTGCTCACAGTGATGTATTCTCCAAAGGGCCTTTACTTCAAAATTGAATTTCATTGTCCCCACATTGCATTCATCTCTGTACTGCAAGTTAATCTCTTTTTTAGCCAAGACAAAACACTACAAACATGCTAAATAGGACATCTTAAAAGCTTCAGTAGTATCATATGCACACTTACTTTAAGAAATCTTGCAGGTAGCTGAGCAGCAGAGCGAGGCTCTTCTCATCTAGAGGTGTGTACGCCAACATGGCCCCAATCCTCACTGTCATACATTTAAGAGGCACAGGAGTGAAATATGTGAGTAAGGTGCAAATACTGTTTCATCTACTATCTAACTGTAAAAATATACAGATAAAGATCACAATCCATGTCCTGAGATGCACTTTCTTGTCCCTTTAAATCATGATTTATGGTCATTGCTTACAATGTGGTTTCCTGCATGTTTACAATTGTTGAACCCCAGTAAAGCTTTAATGCTTGTTATGGAAGAGCAAAGTGAACTTGTTTTATTCACACACCTCTCCAGATTTCCATATATGAACAATTATCTAACATTAGCTGGACTTTATATATTCATAGATGCCTCAGCAGTTTTTGGGACTCTTTTCTCATGATTATCACAGCAACTATAAATCAAGGACCAAAGCATGATCACAGTGAAGAATTTGGTTAACGACGCATACCAAAAAGCCTCAGCAGGTGTGGTGCCCCGTAAATCTGCGACATTGACGTGTCTGGATGATTAGCCAGGATCTCTGCGTATTGTGGCCTCTCAAACTTGTAAAGGAGCTGCGTGCCCAACATTACGTTGAAGTACTCGCGGATGCCAGCAACCACTTCGTTCACAGCATATTCCCTAAATAAAAACATCGTTGTTAACTTCATCACAAACAATAAAACATCTGAAACAAGTAAATCTTCAAAATCTAATTTTAATCAGATGAATTTATTAAATAAGATCAGATTTTAAGATTATATTAAACTTAATTTTGACATTCTATCCATTTCCAGGACAGGTTTCAAAGGACAACACACTGCCTGTCACAAACTGCTCAAAATAACACACAGTTCAACATACCATAAACGTACATTTCACAAAGAACTTAAACTTCCCTATGGACAAAAACCAGTCAACCTTTTTTATTATTGGGAATCACAAAGATATGGCTATTCCATTAACTATATGCTTACTAACTTCACGCTTTTCTATTAATTGTGCATACTTGTTATCAGAGGTTCCTCTTGATTTCTTGTAACTTGCATAGTCCTCCAGTATCATGTCTACATTCTTCTTTCCAGGCAGGTGGAATAGCTACAGACAGATCAGAATGTGAAGATTTACCACAAAGCTTCATTTTACAGTTACACCTTCTACAAAGTCAGTTCTGTTTATTGTTGGACTCATAAACCGATCTAATTACAATCCATTTTCTGACAAGATCAGAAGGTCACATAATTCTACACAGTTTCTGGCACTGTACTAAAATGCAAGACATTTCTGATCAGCAGTACAGCATTTCATAAAATAGTAGAGAGGCTTTTAAATGTTACCTGCTTTTGTCTAGTGATCAGGTCCCAGTCATCAACCAGCCATGGCTTTAACTCCTCAGGAATCTTCACCTTTACTTCCACACGATTGATAAAGGTCTCCTCCTACACCAAGGACAACAGGTCACATAGTCCGTTTAACCTTCAACAGACAAACTCTCAACAATCCCACTGTTACATATCTTCTAATGATCTCAAAAGTAGAAAAAGCTGAAATAATTTAGCCAAATTCAAATATAAAATCAAAAAGGTCTACAAAGGTCTCTATACTTCCTAAATCAGCCAAGTTGTTTCTATTGTTTTGTACAGAAACTACAAAGATAATTCAAGTAGAACTGTTTAGCAATGACATCACATATAATATTGAACACATTAAAAATTATTAAAAAAAAAAAAAAAAAAAAAACACCCACATACTACATCATTCTAATTAAAACTTCACGTTTTCAACTTTGTCACTAATCTTTGGCCATTCAGATGTTGACTTGCTGGTGTGCATTATATAACAGTCCTGTTGCATGAATTTTTGCCCAATGTAAGCTGCTGAACATATGAACGGCCTCCAGAATATTCTGGTATAAAGTGGACTTTTATACTAACCCTAACCCTAGAAATAGTTACACTTCTTGTTTACCCAATTTTGTGCATTTAGTTAGCAGCCAATTGTGACTAATTACACTTTAAATATACCCTTTTTTCTTCCATGATTATTAACCCCCACTCAGACCTATTTTCTGACTGTACATTTAGGGATAAATTGACTCCATGCTGAAATCTTTAAGGTTTGTTTTTTTTTGAGTCACCTGAGGTTATTTGTTTGTTTATATAAGTTAGTGAGGACCACTCAATTTCTATTTAGGCCCTTGATAAATCAAAATATAGAATTTTAGTTTTTCCATGACTCTACACAAATGTGTGACCTAGTAGACAAAATAGAAATGAACTTACACTTTCCACAGTTGGGTCAACACGTGCCCTCTTCTTACGTGGAGGGTGAGGAAGTTCTCCAGTGCTGGTCCCTTCTCCAGCTCCTGGTGCTAGATGTGAACCAAAAAAGTTCAGTTAACATTGTTACAAATCAATTAAATTATATACAGTAACTCCCTCAGTGCTTTAACACAGAGAGCAAATGTAGTAGAAAATGTTCACCCAACTAATATAATCGTAGAAATGTTTTACTTACTTTTTTGTTTGTTCTTTTTTGTTTTACTAAAAAAATAAAATGGGAAAACATGTTTAAGTAAGCTTTTTTTTTATTATTTAAAAAATGCCATTTGGGAAAAATTAAGAGACATTCAGACTCACACATCAACATTTTTTTGCTGCACAGCAGCTATCTTCTTGTTCGGTGCAACTCCCCTCATCCTTCCCTCAACATAATGGTCTCTAGAAAACAGTCACTTTGTTTCATGAACATAATCATGGCTTTAAAATGTATTTCACAGCAAAATAAAGATTTTTATTGTACAGAACCTTTCATTAACACCGTAAACTATTCTAAAAGTACATGAAGGAATTTGCATATTAAAAAAGCAGAATAATCATAAAATAGGAGACAGAAACAAAGGTAAACTAAGAGAACTCACTGATTTGCCTTTTGAAGCTCTTTCTGTTTCTGCAGATTGCTGTCCACATATTTGAGTACACGGCTTTCAGGAACCCATTCGTCCCAACTAACAAGAACAGGAAACATTTGTAAACATTTATACTGAAGAAATAAACCAAAAGTATAAATCACCAGTTACTGCTGTTAATCACTCAGTTATATAAAGCTCTAATAAAATTATACTAGAAGTAGAAAATGTACACAA
>JAOTRN010000036.1:20377746-20387794 GCA_028566695.1 Bagroides melapterus
AATTCCTGGTATCCTTGCATATCTACAACACAAACACAGCATATAGACTACTAGGTTATCGGCATGTAGATATATTTACAATAGTTCTACAGACATTGAATATGAAGGAGGGTGTAATATTGTGCTAGTTTTCTGCTGTTGTGCTTCCATGTAGTCATTTGAGCATTGTGTATACAATGATCTTTAAATGAAAAGCTCTATTGTTTCCATGACTTATGGAGTATAACTCATTTTTATCCATATGCATTAATAACTGATAATTATTTAAGGTCTGAAAATGTGTGTGTTATGTGTGTCAAAATTTGCATAACATGTCCATGTTTTAAAAATTTCAATATGTTCATATCCATGAACTTAATTTGCTGCTTCATACAAACACTGTCTGATGTCCCTTAACACAACTATTGTACCAACACTGCTATTCTCCCAGCAAGTAATAAGACAATAGTCGTCACATAGTTTAACAAGATATTTTAATACACATTTCAGTCATCAGGTTTGCCATCAGCGCTGTCTATTTAAAGTGCTTTACATCAATTTTACATTGTTTACACATGAGAACAAACAACATTGATGAACAACATGGGTTAAACAAAACTGTTAAAAATACCTTAATAAATTAGTGTAGGACCTAATGTAAGAAAGTGCCCTAACAGTCACCAACAGAAAGAGTATCACAATAAATAAAATATATTACATAATATATGCATTGCACAAAGCCACCTATTACTTTTTTTCTTAACAGATTATATTTTTTCAGTGAAACATGTCAGGGTTTCTTATTGAGCTAGATTTTATAGAAATCATACAGTTCATACAATAAGCCTTTTTTATTTTGTAATAATTACAGTTTGAGAACTAGGATACTACCATACACACTTGCTCATTGCAGGCCTATAACTGAGGAATTCTGTTGGTTGTGAATGTTGTTTTTATTGGTATATCACTGTCCATGTCTTGAGCAGTCTTATTTGCGGAGGACAAGCCGAAGGCATCATGGTGGTAGTAGAGGAGGCTTGAATGTACAGGTCCCAGAGCAATGACGAGGGGTCAGCATCTTACACGAAAAATGATGGAGTGCGTCGTGAGCTTCTGGGAAAAAAGGGTATGGATCGCTTAAAACAACAAAGTCTCTGTGTGTGTGTGAGAGTGAGACAGAAGATCAAAGGGGATGTAGAACATAAAGTAGTACACCCCTCATAAAGTCTTGTGTTACGATGCAAGCAAAACCTTCCAAGCTAAATATAAGTCTGGGATCTGAGGGCAAATGTCTGCAACAGTACAGAAACACAAGTTCTTCCTCAAGCTGGCTGTTTTCTGTAGGCCTAACTTGGGTTTTATTATTTGCCTTTTGCTAGAATCATTGATTACCTTTTAACTTCTGTTGAATAGCATAACGAGCGTTTCTTTCATGGTCCAACTCACTGCACAATGTCTCTGAGCAGGAGAGACAAAGAATGACTCAGATATGAAAGGCTAATTATCCTACCTCACCTACCTCAACTACCTCATCTACTCATCTCCAGGTTCAGCTATTCAGATTTATAGTTTTTATTATATTGATAAAAACACCTGATAACCCAAGGATCTGCAGCAGGCATTTACATTGGATACCTTCCTCAACAAAATAATAATAAAAAAAAAAACTTAAATAAAAATAATAAAAAACTAAAACAAAAACAAGAAATACCCTAATGGCTTCTTAGGTAAACTCTAAAACTCAGGAGTTTCAAAACATAGTAATCAAGAACAAAGTCACCCTCAAGATTACACATTTGAATTCCTTTACTCTCACTGTGATGTAGTAAATACACATTAAATATAAGAAAAGGGCAGAAATTAATCAATTATTACTCAATTAATCAATTCCAAATGACCAAATGAACTTGTATTTTATTTGTAAGACATAGGATTTGGATTTGAAATAACTGCTGGTTATTTGTTAGCATTTGTTTTAACTGCTGATAACTTGAACACCTTTTTATTCATTTATTAATTTTGTTGGTTTATTATTACAATTTTGTTAATATAGCTATGTCACTGTTGTACATGTGCTGTAAAATATTTTCGAAAAATTATTGCATGTGAGTTAATATATTTTGGAGAATTGGGACCTCACCTCGAACTATCTGCAGTTGCTGTACCATCTCTTCTCGGTATGACAGCTCTCTTTTCATTTGATCTTGAAAGTTGTCTGGAAAGCAATCATTAATTTAGAGAAATTACAATATTATTGTGAAAAAAAAACATCATACAACGGTGTGACTCTTGATTAAACAGTCCATAAAGGCTTACATGAGGAGAAATGCCTGATCCTTAATAAATAAACTGATTCACTACTCTCACTTTACATTATTGTCTTTGATTGTGTACAGCTGCTTTGTGACAATGACCATTGTAAAAAGCGCTATACAAATAAAATTGAATTGAATTGAATTAAAAGGAAAACCACTGATTCATAAAAAATTAAAAAATAAATAATACATTACATGCCTATTAGAAAATACCTTTCAGACTTTGAAATTCCCGTTCCAGCTTCTTTCTCAGCTCCACTTGTTCCACTAGTTGTTTTTGTAGCTCTTCTGTTCATGATAAAATTTGAACAGTTTCATCAGCACAAATATTCCAAGAACAGTATGTAAAGTCTCTAGGGTAAATGATAAACATTTAAACAGTACATATGAGAATATATAATAATAATAATAATAATAATAATAATAATAATCACATATTTGTTTTCTTTATTAAATAAAATGGAATAAAAATATAGCTATGACTGTTAATAATTTTATATATATATATACGGATGCATTTTAGTACAATCTGACAACTAGCCCGTTATGCTCCATGAACGAATCATGCTTCTCCTTTCTTCTTTCTATTGTGCTTGAACGTTTTGTATTTCTAAAAATGTCACAAAGGTGCAACCGTTTAAATATACACGGTAATGCAAATCGGATAGAATACATATAAAGATGCAGACAGACTATAGCCAGCTAAAATCTACTGCTAGTTTGTTAGGTAACATATAAAATTTATGAAACTAATATAGCCCTGTTTAACACTGATCGTTGCCTCAACCACTATAGCTTCAGTAACGTGAACGAAATTTTAAAACATTTAAATTAGGGGGTACGTACGACATTATTATTATTATTATTATTATTATTATTATTATTATTATTATTATACTACCTTTCGCCATGTTTTCGATGTTTATTTCACTCCGTGACACTCTGCCTGCTTCACTGCGCATAGCTTCCACATCTGGACACAGAGAAAATAACATTTTTAATTATTATTATTATTATTATTATTATTATTATTATTATTATTATTGTTGTTGTTGTTGTTGTTGTTGTTGTATGTCGTATTATATTAACACTAATCTTTGAGCATTTTGTCCCCGTGCGGACACGAAACTCACCTTCGGGTTCTCTCGGGCCTCCTTCAGGAGCGCTGGTGTGCTCGTGCAGTGTTTTCGGTGCAGTTATTTCCTCTACTGTGGATGACGGCTCCTCTTCGTGCGCATCTTTAACTGCGGGAAACAAACATTCAAGCAAATAAATAAAAAAAATCCGTGCAAAGAGAAAGGCGGCTCGCGATGTGTTGACGGGATGAGACAAACTGAAAGTGGAGCGTACCACTGGAGTCGCGTTGATAAGTGGCTGTCGAGCCGAAACATGGCGCACTCATCTGATACAGGGGCGCCATCCTTTCATGTGCATACACCTGTAAATTAACCGGGCAATTAGTCGCAATTATTTTCAATTTCACTCTTTTTTACACCCCTCTTGAGACTGCAAAAAACAGACTATTTTAATAAATACTCAAAGGCAATCCAAATCTGCATAATCACTATTTAGAGAAAATTAAAGATCCACAATTGAAGAACAATAGCCATGACCTCTCACCAAAGTAAGCTGAATTAATTTGGAAAATGACAATTACAATTCTCACCGTATTAACATTAAAATGATACAGTTGTCATAAATGTAAGACTGATGCATAGTAGATAGATTTGTGCTGCCAATATACAGCATTACTATTTACGTTTAAAACACAAACATATGAATTATCTGTATACTCACTTCAAAGCGCGTTGAAGCTTTGTTGCTCTCCAGCAGCGGTTTGGTCTGCTTCTCTGTCTCACTCGTGTGTGTTGTGTGTGGATCACTCATTGAGACCGTTCGGCTGTTTTCCTCCCCTTGTCCTTTCCCTCCCTCGCCGTGCACGTGAACAGACAGAGTGGCTGGAGGGCTGTGGTGGTCGTCCACTGAAAGTTGAAGTCGTTCTTCATCTTCCTGTACTTTGTGAGACTCCACGTCAACATCCGGGTCCTCTGCGCTGTCGTCCACGTCCGGAGAGGCCGACCTGTAACTTGAACTTTCGCTCAGGAAATCAGGTGACAGGTAACCGGGCCTGGTTCCCGAATATGGGCCTCTGTTGCCGTACAGCTTTGCTATACTTTCTGTGTCTTTAACGACAGGCCTGAAGGCTGAAACATAGCTCGGCTTTCTTGGCAGGCTTTCCGTGGGTCTGGCCTCATCACCGGATTTGTCCTCGTCGTTGCGGCTGGACTGTGTGCTGGAGCAGCGCTCGTTCTCCATCAGGCTATCTTTGGGCGTGCTAGCGCTTCTCTCGCTCGCCTCTGATGCATCGAACTCGTGCTGCCGTGCGCAAAGGACCTCGGGAGGCGGTTTCGGTGGCGCGTGGTGATAAGGAGCCATAGGCAGGCCACCTGCCGTGGGCCAAAACATGGGAAATGAAGGGTAAGCACTGTCCTTCGCACCTGGCCAGAATACACCAGGCAAGTTAGTTTTGTTCTGATCCACTACCACGCCGTCGTCTTTCTTTTGACACAGTCCGAATGCCTGAAAACCGTATGGATGGGGAAAGAGGGGTGGCGGAATCTTCTGAAGCACCCCAAAACTCTTGCTAGGTACCGGGATTATCGGGTAACTGCGGATGCCACTCGGTATGGGTACGGTGGCTCTGTCGTCTTCACAGCGCAGGGTTTTAAGCGGTACCTCAGATGAACTGCCCTGGACTTGATTCACTGGGCCTTGTGATTTCAGTGGGGACGAACTTTCAGACCCATGTCCAGGTAGTGTACGCTTCCGGCTACCTCCGTTAAACATGGCCTTCACGTCCTCCCAAGCGTGGATCACATCTTCGGAAGAGCTTTTTTCGGTCAGCTTTAGGTGCCGTCTCCACGAATTGAAGTTTGCTGCGTCGGGTTGCATGTATTTGGACTCGGGCGTGCGATGAGAATGGAATATAAATTTGTTTGGTGAAAAATACATGTTACAGAACGAGCACTTTATACATTTCGCCCTCGAGCTGTTGTACCGGGCTGGTATAAAGCTGCCACGGCAGCCCCACGCGCACTCGTGTGACACGTCGAAAGCGAAATTTTCGGGCAGTTTGGGCGGGTTATGTTCGCCAAGGAAGGACTTGCAGAGGCGCTCTGCTTCGCGTTTGGTGATCATTCCGCAGCGCCGTGAGGAGATGGGCATGGCGCCTGCGCGCCTTAGGATCTCCAGCTGTACTGGCGTGCACTGTACACAGGTGATGCCCAAAGCCACACGTCGGTTGTGGATTTCGTTATAGCTATAGTTCTTCAAGAGGGTGTTGGAAATCTGGGCCAGACACAGTCGTTCTTGGCCATCGATGACCAAAGAGACGATGGGTATTCCGTACAAAGAGGTCTCGCTGACTTGGTTGGGTTTGAGTGAAGTGCCGGTGTAGGACTGCAACTCCTGCTTCGAGTTTGGTGAACAGGTGGAATCTCTTCCGGCTGATATCTGGCTCGATATAGATTCCATTCCTGGAAATCTACGGACACCAAATACTTGTTACAAAAGGCAAGGTTTAAAATATATAAGGCTAATATCATTAACAAGTGTGAAATTATTAAGATTTTTCTTACTTTCTTTCTTACTTGCGATTATCTTACTTTCAATTAAAAACATAATTTAAATGTACAGACTAAGAACAGAGGAAATACATTCTTAATACCCTTAATACCCAAAATAAACTATCTGTTCACAACAGACAACAACAACAACAACAACAACAACAACAACAACAACAACAATAATAATAATAATAATAACAACAATTATAATAATAATAATAATAATAATAATAATAGTTTTAAATGGCACGACACTAAAACATAAATGGGTAAATAGACAGAAAAACATAGCTGCTCCTCATAAAATACACCCAAAGACAAATAAAAAGATTAAATAAAAATAACAAGCAACTACAAAAAAACTATGGCAACACTGGTTATTTTAATCACATACACTTTTCCTAGACTATGTATGGGGCATTTAAGGCTCATAAGCAGCACATGATCACTCCTCTAGGCTTCATTAATTCAAATGAAAAGAATCTTTATACTGAGAAATTAGGCTAACTGAACTCGTTTTTGATTTATTTAAAGAATGGTAGTTTTTCGTTTTTATTGGCTACATATGTGCATTAGTTTCTTCATATAGTTCTCGTGAGAGTAAGAGTTTGTTCTAAAGCGAGTAATTGTGTCAGAACACGGATGAACGCGAAGCATAAATACTCTGAGCTATGCAAAACATCACGAAAAAAAATAAGAACTTGGCCGATTTTAACGTTGTTATAAAATTCTGCTACATCTAGGCGGAAATTCGCAGAAATATCTCACTTTTCAAGACCAAGAATTTTGACGATTAACTTTGACGATTATTTGCCTGTCAAATTTCGTTTGAATTGAAAATGTTTAATTATTGGACGAAATAAATATGTCATGGAAATAAAGATCTGAGCAAGGAAACTGTTGGAAATACGAACTGAATTAGAGGAAGACTATGTGGTTATGAATATTATGATTAAGGCTTACCTTATCTGAAGAGAAGCTCTGAGTCTTATATGTAGAGATCTCGCCAGCCAAGTCTAAGAAACGTGCGTTTATTAATTGATTATTTTTCTGTCTTCCGTGGTTTCCGTCTTGTTTTGGTTAGAGTCTGGGACTCCAGTTGCATGTATTCTGCTCTGTGGAGTCACACTATCCGCGTTTAAAGCGCGTGGCTCTGCATGCTGCAGTCCGCGCACAGTGTCCCCGTGCCAGCGCGCGCCTTTATCACATAAAAGCAGTGTAGATCGCGCGCGCCGAAGATCGACTGACAGATAAACTAATGGCGAGGCACTCCCACTTAGCGCCGGCGTATTTACATTAAGCATCCGCCTCCGGGACCAATGGAAACGACGGACGCTGCTGTCACAGAGGCCCGAGACGGTTTCTAAGGTTCACCACGTGATCTTTTAGCCTACCACGCGAGAGGGACGTGCATGTGTTTGTGCGCGTGTGGCTGTGAGCGCTGGGATCCTCTTTGACAGAATCTACATGTTACCATGCTTCCTTGTTTGATTGGATAAACTAGCAGAGTTTAGCTGAGACTCATCCGAATAACACTGAGATTTCCAAAAGCATCTCAAGTCATCGTCATATGGTGGAGTAAGCATCACATATAGTGCTCTCTCTCTCTCTCTCTCTCTCTCTCTCTCTCTCACACACACACATACACACACACACACACACACGCACGCACGCACATGCTCTCTTTCTCGCTCTCTCTATCCGTTAACTTTACATTGATTTTAAAAGCCTGAAGTTTAGCTTTAAATTACAAACGCATTTCTGCCATAAAGTGTTTATCAACAGATAACCGAATGATTTCATCACACATAAACAATATCTTATTTTTATTCTTGATTAGTTATCTTATTTCAGCATCGGCTATATTATAGGTTTATTTTAACCTTTATATCGTTAAATTTTATTAAATGTCGGGTTGCTCAGAAAGATGGCAGGGGACGCGGAACATGGGAATATAACATTAGCCAATGCCTGACTGCAAAATATTTGATTTAGCTTAGTAGTGAAGTGGTATAGGTATTACAGGCGTATTCATTATTTATAAGTATTTATAGCGCGATCAATGAGCAGTGCCTCACTACAAAGCCCAGCTCAGGGATATCAGTGGCCGGTGTTATATCATTGATCACTGTCATCTAAAGTTCACAAAGAGCTCACAGCCGGGGAAGAACGTGCAGACCTGTTTAAAATTTAAAGTAGTTCCCAAACTGCAAATAAATAAATAAATAAATAAATAATCAACGACAGTTTTTTAAAAACGTTTTCATAATCGTAATTTGTCTTTGCCATGCGTCGTTAATCAATAGAATATCTACTGTTTCAATTAAATGCGAACAAATGATAAATGACTTTGTCTTAAAAAAAAAAAAGAATGACACCATCGCCTTGAGCCTTTCCATCTGCATTCGTTTAAGAATAAAACATTGTTATTGAAATGATGTGCGCCGCGGGACTTAGTAAAAGGTGAGTGTCTCCAGAAGCGATTAGGAACGGTGTGGTGTGGGGGCTCTCTCATTTACACACATATGGTCATTTTCCCAGGACATAAGAAAACTTTCAGCTATACACAGACGTTATGAGGCTCGTATTCATTTTAACACGTGAGATTGAGCACACCAATTAGAAATTTAGAGAATAAAATAATTACCTATGTTAGTATTAAAGGAGCCCCACGCATGCAGAGAGACGAATGGATGCCCTGTGTTAAAGGTTCAGTGTATAAAAACACTGAAAAAAAGTAAATAAGTTTTGGTTGGTGTGTGACGCGATTATTGCTGCGCCTATTTCTCCTTTGCTTTCTGCAATATTGATGATGGCAATGGGAGTAATCCGACCTAGTGTCACGCTATTGACTTTCACAAACAAGAGACTTTCTTCTTCGCCGACAGTAATTACCATCTTGGACTGTAATTATTCACTTCTTTTAAATTTTTCATCAGTAAGTTGAATGCCGGAATGATATCCTCTTTTTGTGACCCACACGTCAACACGCGATTGCGTGCAGGATCACGATAAACTGACACTTCGATTGTGAACATATGTGTTTACAATCCGTAATTAAGTTGGCCCTAAAACAAGCGTACAATCCACAGATCTAGATCAGAATGACACTGTATTTCAAAACGCAGATTATTGTTAACAATGGCTAAAGATTTAGCCAATAGCACGCATGCAGTTAGTGGTTAATTAAAAAGAACCTGGCCAAATAATTAGGCTATCCTAGCAATTAATAAAACCCACTAACGGGTGTAGCATTCCATATTTTTCGGTGTTTATTGGGAGTAACTTTTAACCAATGACGGAAAAGGTTTCCTCTAATTGCATTTGGGAGATTATGCTACATTTCCATTTAGCAAATTTAAGCTGTACACCGAAATAATCAATTGTGCGTTTAAGTTGATGCAAAGATGTTTTGCACATAAGACCTGTTTCTTTAAATTATTTAAGGCAAACGTCTTAGTTACGTTAACTTACGTTACTTTCTTGGCTGTCGTTTTCTGTCTTTCTTTCTTTCTTTCTTTCTTTCTTTTTTTTACTTTTTTTCTTTACATTTGTTTTCTTTTCGTTTCTTTTTGTTTACTTTTGTTTTCTTTTCTTTTAGGTAACCATTATAATTATAATAATAATAATAATAAAAAAAATAAAAATAAATAAAATAAATAAATAATAATAATAATACATTTTAGAATTTGCTAAATTGTACCTAAGTTTGTGTACATCCTGTATATGTGGGTACTACATAGAGTATTGCCTCATGGGTAAGAAAAAGTTGTGTGAAAGGCACCTCCATCCCACTGGCTGCTGAGCTCTGGGTGATTGTGATCTCTCAGGTGGAGGCATTAATGAGTCCTGCTGATGGACACCACCGTAAATTAGCCCATGTTATAATATAACCGACTGGTTCACAGTACTGACTGGAACCTGTATTATATTTATAGGTTTATATTATATCTTACAGTAACAACAAAAACAACAACAGCATTATTAATAATAACAATAATAACATTATTGTTGTTGTTATTATTATTATTATTATTGTTATTATTGTTATTAATAATAATAACAATAATAACAATAATAATAATAATAATAATAATAATAATAATAATAATAATAATAATAATAATA
>JAOTRN010000036.1:20387917-20402617 GCA_028566695.1 Bagroides melapterus
ATTATTATTATTATTATTATTATTATTATTATTATTATTATTATTAATAATAATAATAATAATAATAATAATAATAAATAATTTTATAATTAATATATATTTTTTCTCGTTATTTTATATACGCTTGTTTTCAGAATGCTTACTGCAGCACTTTACACTCGCTCCGTCTGAGCTGCAAGAAATGAGGAGTAAAAAATATCTTAAATACCTTTGTTTAGCAGGACCGATAAATATAGTCATAAGTCTAATTTGAAACACTACGGAAATATCAGAGATTGATATGAGTCATGAGCGCCATCAGGCCTTATACAGGAAGGCTTTAACTAACGCAGTTGTTGGAAACAAATTGTCGTGGCAAGACCACAACACCGTGAACCCAATAAATTTCTTTCTAGCGGCACAACAAGGGCTTGCTTATTGATTTACCCGCTCGCTACGAGAGGCTGGGTCCGCCTCTCGTAGGTTCTTTTGTTTCACTTGAAAATAGCGTTTCGATTAGACCCTATATTAAGGAAAGATTGCTCTAAAAGTAGCAGCGTGGCCGAAACATTAAACGGTGACAATTTAATTACTGGACATTGACAAAGATGTGCTGGTAATAGCTTAACTCGTTGGGCTGCAATCAGGGTGTGCCCTTGTGCACTAACCCTGTTCACACTGGTCAAAGGAGACAGTTAGAGATCTGCAAGCTCTGTAGGGAAATGTAAGTGGAGAAACAATCAGCCAATCAGGTGCGCGACCTGTGACACAACTCATTGTTTTAAAATAGTACCACGAATCAACAGACAATAATAGACAAATAATATATATATATATATACACAGACACAACTGTACCATACTCAGTTTGATTCGGAAATAAACAAGCTACCAATTTCTTTCCTGTAATTTGTCCAATTTTTGTTTGTTGCTTTCCAAAATAAATGTACATTTATACCACCGAATTTCTTATCCTCGTCACGTGGATTAAGTAGAAGCTGAATTTCACAACAAATCTAAATTAGCCTAACATATTAATATTTTAAATAAAGAAAGCTGCTCCCATAAATAACAAATTTTGAAACATCAAAACAAACCTACAGTATAAACACAAACTACTGCTAATTATTAACCTCACAATTAACAAAAGTTAAAATTACTTTTAATATACGATTTTCAACAAAACGCATACACTTCACTAGGCTTCACTGTTGGAGCTGAATGCTATCGGCCAGGGTTTGGAGGAACACCATATTGCCTATAAATGTGTTAGAGGAGAGTCACTGGGAAGCCTGGTCTGGTTTTGGGAGTTGCAGCAAAACTAATTCTACATGGCAAAATTAAGACACACAGCAGAGATTCATGGTCCTCCTGACGAGGGGTCGTGAAACTGTGGGTCTATTGGAGCTCCCTATATGGTGGATACAATAATAGGTAATCGATCTTTTGCTTAAAATATTTGGATAATCATAATAGTAATAATAGTAATAATAGTAGTAATAAATATTTTACAGAATCACTATTAACATTTTAAATGTATTTACATATTAATCTTCAGCCTAAATTTACCTGTAATTTATTAGGTAGTCATGACCAGTCACACCTACTGACAAGTGAACAATGTTTGACATTTTATACCAGTTCAGCACACTGATTTCTATCCAAGACCAAACCGTAGTGGTGCTAATAAGAATTAAACTCAGACATTAACATTATGAAAATCATACCAATCTCAATTCCCAACACCAGTGCTGAGGACAGCTTTGAACGGCACCTAATACTTGAATGGGGTGGAGAAAAGCTATTCAGTCCCAAAGTTGGGAGGTCATTGTGTAGCTTATGCTAACCTTTTGCAAGAAAGAGCGAAAGAAAAATCCATTTAGTGGCCCTACATTAATCACAGGCTGCATATTAAAGTGTGATAATCACCTGAACACTCCATTAAAATAAAACTGCCAGCCCTGGGGAAATCTCACCTTACACTTTAATTGTTTTGAGGCTTTGATCAGCTTTTTAATTCAAGATTAATTTATGCATTTTTAAATAACTCTACATATGATTAATAAGCTTGAAAATTAAAAGTAGTCTGAAGCAATTATAACAAGTGGTTGGTCATCACCTCATTAGATGATGTTAGGAAGTTGCAGTATGTGTGTATGTTTGACAGCTAGAGAGAGAGAGAGAGAGAGAGAGAGAGAGAGAGAGAGAGAGAGATCATGGGGGGGCACTATTTATTGCAGCCATTTTAATCTTCATAAAGTCCTCTTTTACACTGCATACATTTTTACAATCTGCTGAAAGACTAATTACATCTTTGTAGTCACTAATAATCTAGCTATTGGACAGATTTTAGCCAATATATCTTTCTAGCAACCATGAGCAGCCATGGGCCCGCACGGTCACATTTATCTTTGTAGAGTTATTATTGCACCTAGTGGTCACAAATGGGGATTGTAAGAAGTGCTAATAGAAGCCCATTGGGATAGGAATCTCTCTGCCGCATGCTCACTTCATAAGTATTTTTTCAGTAGGTGAGGAGCAGTGGACAATACAGTTTATAACAATGATGCAGGGTCATGTTTTTAAGCCAAATTGGGTTGTAATTTACAGCAAACTTTCAGAATAATTCAGAATCTAATACATTTCAGTAACCAAAGGCAAAGTGTAAGTACAGCCAGACTGACTACAGACTTCAGGATGTACAGAGCTATTTCTATTGATAAATCTAAAGGCAAAATGTAAGTTTAAGAGAGTGAAAGGGAATTATTAGTGGGTGAATAACGTCTGTACATCAGAAATGTGTGTGCTTCACAGTGACCTTGTTTCCTTTATGCAAAGGCTTAGAAAAAAAAACTGTCTCTCTTTTCCAAATGTTTGACTTTTTTAGGCTAGATTTTAGTTTTTTGTTATGGAAATTTTGTGCAAAACTGTAAAAAGATGGTTAATGACATAAGTGCTTATGCTGAACCTGCTGTGCACCTGTTGAATAAAACTCAGTTGAACAATGGACAGTCTGTATGTTGTCTACTATGAACTGCTTATTACAGTTTACTTTAAAATTTCATTAGATAACACTCTACTACATGAAGCAAATGAAGCTCTTAGCATCTCAACGTCATTTAGTTTAAAGCTCTATTGTTATTAGTGTTGTCCTGTCTCTCCAAAATCTAGTCTGAAACTGATTCTGAGAGAAACACCTTACTTAAACATCCAACCATAGACCTTGTACAGCTGTTTAATGACCTGTTTGGTCTGCCATGAGGTCATTACATCCAGATCTTTGTTTCTTTCCACCTCTTTTCATATCCTTCAGCCGTCAAAGCCTAGTCCTGGTTTTTATATTAGTTGCTTACATCTTTTTTTTTTTATTCTTGGCTGGTTTTCTGTATTCCTTATATTGATATGCCTTAGTTGATGGTATCTGACTGCTTCATGTAAATATAACTGCATTTCAATTCAAGCATCTTCGTGTGTATATTCAGAAGGAATATTGCAAAGCCTGTGTACAAAATGAACATGGTGAATGCTTATAAATTCTACTGTATGTGTGGCACAAGTCAATGTAACAGAGGGGAAAATAGAGACAGAAGTGATTGGCAGAATGAGCATGGTTGCTAAGAAGGTCAGTGTAATAATGAGGACTTTACAGATTTACATACTAATAGACTTATTCCCATGAAAGTAAAAATCTGACCACTCTGTCTGCTGGCGGTGGGCAATTTCAGGTCTGCAGCACTGGATCTATCATTTTGGGAATGATGTCTCTTTTTAACTAATGGTGTCACTGAGTGTTGCAGTAGTCAGTTCTTCTGATAGCACACGCACACTCAAGGTCAGATGAGAGACTAAGGGCTCGAGAACTTCATCTAACCAGATGGAAGTCTCAAACAGAGCTCTTTACACATAGTACACTTGACTGTGTGTGTGTGCGCGCATAAAGCTTGAAGGAAACAGTGGTACCAGGGATATTAGCGGGTCCTCTTGAGGGCTGTGAAGAACAAGTGTGCTGAGTTAAAGCAGGAGATTCTCCAACCTGCTAATGTGTAAACAAGACATCACTTCTCTCCTGGTCTGACGTTTATCTGCCTCCTAAAATCCTGCCCTTGGGTCTCACACACAGACACACAGACACAGACACACACACACACACACACACACACACACATACACACACACATATACCACTTACACTGCTGCAAAGCACACATTTCTACTCAATGTGTGTGCACATATGAGACAGAAGAGCAGGAATGAAGGTCACCATCGTAAAAAGGTTGGTGTAGTGTGTGTTCTAATGTCATCAGAGTAAGAGAGAAGTGCGAAATGAGAGGGGGTGCTGTTGCTGCGTTTGATTATGGAGGGCACAGGGACCCTTTTGTCACAGGCAGGGGCTCATCTGCCACTGTAGGCTTCTGCTCTCATGAGGCAAGCTGGGAACAAAAGTGCTAAAAGGCAGTGTGACAGTGAGGGCAGGCTGAGGAAGGAGGAGGCCTGCTGCATACAACCACAGCTGTCAATCATTCTCAAGCAACAATTACACACAACAAAACACACACCTACATACACACACATGCAGTGTGTCTTCAACCATTCGACTGTCTCTTTATATCAGGATCTAAATTCTATATGCTGCAATGTTTCCTAATTCAGAAACGTACTTAATAAAAATATATCTATTCTGTTGTTTAAAAGCTAAAATAAAGCCTCAGGTTACAGTTCATCTCAAAATATAGTTCAATATATCCAATCAACATCGGAGTGTCCTTCATAAATAATACTTATTTCTAAAGCCCTAATCTACAAGAACACAAAGATTAGCTTAAGACAGAGACTCCTTACGTTTATTCAGAACAGTACAATGGAGGTCATTGGATGAAGAGAGAGAATAATGTTGAAAAGAAGGCTCCATCAGCTCAGCATGTCAGCCAATAGTGCCAATCACCGGATGAGCATCAGCCAGTGATAATGGGAATTATAGTAATGAAAACCAGCGTCTGGGCTCATGCTTCGCCTGGGGCATTTTCCATACTATAGCGGGGCATTACCATAAAGATGCGAAGTGCTTGTTTTTGCAGGGTCTATCGGAGGAGCAGTCCGCTAAGATAATAACTATTAGTAAAGGACAGAGCTTTTGTGGGATTCCAGCTGTGGAGGCTGCTGCATTTCCATACAGATGGATGTGCACCAGAGGGGTGATATGTATGCAGAGCAAAGCATTTGGGTGAGGTGACGCCATCAGCCATTCTGACCAAGAGTCCTGGTCATGACCTCGACTCTTCCTCCTTGTCAGTTTGCCCTACAAGAGAAGGGACCAAAAGCCTGGTGTTCACAAATTGCACAGAGATTGATCATGAGCTTTGTTCGATAAGCTGTATAAATCTGCTTTGCTATTGCACAACATTGAAGAATGAAGAAGCAGTGTTTAGCAGGTGTGTGTGTGTGTGTGTAAAAATATTTTTGCAGATAATCTATTTTGTATCCATATTTTCAACCCCAAATTGCATAGAGTACAGATTAACACTCAAGAGTCACAAGTGTTTGGACATATGTGGCTGTCAGAAAAACCCTATTAGATGATGAAGAATTCTGGGAAAGGGATAAGAAATTAGATTTTGATTCAAATTTGTCAAATACATTTTGACATGGAAATATTTTCATTTGCTTTGCGATATAATTATTATATAATTATTAGACTCATGGTATCTTTAATCTGTGATAGAGTATCGATTGAACATTTCAGTATAGACTTCAGAACACATTTGTACGTCATTCTGGATAAGGATCTCAGCCAAATACCATAAATGTAAAAATAAATATCATTTTGAAAAGATCAAAAATCTCTTCTGTTACGACCCAGTCTATGGTTGAGCCGAACAGAGTAAATGCTCAGGATTTAATGAATTGATATCTTTATAGAGTGGGCCAATGAATGAAAAACACAAAGAATTTCCACCAAAGTGTTGGTATATTTACAGAACTGTTGGTAGAATTTACAGTAACTAACATATACACACACAAACAACTGTACATGGCTCTTTAGGGTAAAAGTCAAGGCCAAAATAATAAACAAACAGGTCTAATAATTAATTAGCTATACTTGTTAGTCAGTTGTGCTGTAGTGAAACTGACAGAAGCCTAATCAAATAGGTTTATAATCAGATAGCAGCTGTTATACCATGCTTTAATGCCATCAAATTATCAGCAAAACAGGAAAAGACGTACTTACACACTCTGTTTACATGACAATGGACATATTTAAAGGTTTTAACAGTGGCTATCTATCCAACAGAATTCACTGAATTAATCAGCAATTATTTCATCTCTCTGATGTAAGAACAAACAGCTTAAACATCAAGAGTGATTTAACTCAGATGATAAGAGACATGGAAGTGGATCTTAAATGTATAATTCCTGGTAAAGTATAATTCTATAATAAAATTTAATAAAAACATATACAGTATTCTAGTTTAGTTTTTGCCTTTGCTTAAAATAAAAAATGATTAAATACAAAAAATACGGTTGCTTTTTTGACACTTATTGAATATTTAAATATTATTTTCTTCCTTTTCACTTTTGGAGGTGAACAGACTTAGAAATGCTTTAACTTCCGATTGTGATGCATATAAAAGACAGAAAAACACATTCCAGTTCTGGATAGTCTGTCATTTTTAGAAATATATACAGTAGAAATTTGAGCATGTGAATGGTTTTCCCAGGCTGCCACACATTTTTGGCATTCTTAGGTTTAATAGGGTTGCTGTCCAGGGTACTGAGATGACTCTCAAAGGTCCAACGTGCAAATAGATGCAGCCATGTGTGTGTGTGTGTGTGTGTGAGAACACAAACCAGACATTTCCATCATGCCACAAAAAAGAAGTGAGAAAGTGTGTTACATGTCTGTTAGCAACTCCATCAAGTAGCAAAAACAAACTTTTTTCAGCTTCTCACTTAGATTCTGTGCTTGCAGAGAGATTGTATATACACAAAGAAATGAAGAAATGATTTAATTTATAAAATAAAATTTATTTCTCTTAAATCCTCAGTGTGTTATCCCTTATTTGGACTGGCCAATCAGTGTTCAGTACAGAGTTCAATTGAATACACCAATACAGACTGAAATATGAGTCACTACATATTGATCTTTTGTTGTATTGTGTTTGCATAAGTTTGTATATGACCCATATTTTGCATGGCCATGACAGCCAATATTGGAGAAAGGAGAGGGAATGAGAATTTAGGGCTAAGTATAATGCCTGTTTGCATGTTGATGAATTATGCATGTGAGGGTTACACTAATAATAGCTGTGGAAGAGAAGGGCACTGGTTCTCCAGTGAGCAGGCCAAAGGCTTGCTTAAGGCTACCAGTTTGTGTAAATACGGCCAGCAGTCTGTAAACAGCATCTGCAACACACACACACACACACACACACATATCCACCAGGTGATGAGAGCACAAAAGCTCCATTAACATGATGGGATTCAGACTAATGACACTGCAAACATTCATTCCTCTGGTGTTGTCCTATCACCCTGAAGTGAAGGCTCCTGTAAGAGTGATTTTGTTTATATTAGCAATCCCTCTGCTGCACATTAGTACAGCAGGACATTAATATCATCATGCTATACAAGTCTCATTAGTATTCTTAAGTCTACAGAAGAATAGAAAGGAGTAAATCCACCAGCACTTCAATCCTGCACCATTTGACTAATACGAGAGTCCTGTTTATTGTAAAATCCTAAATAATAAATAAAAAAGTCAACATCAAAAATCTCTTCAACAGTCACAAAATATTATAATGCTGTGTTCAATGATGTCCACAGATGTATTTCCAAAAATACTTCAAGTTGTAAATAGATTGTAGATGATGCATAGCTTTAGCAGCTTGAACCTCTTGCTGTCTTTATACAACAGAGGGCATATTTACATTGTGATCAGTGGGGGAAAAGAGAAGCAGATGTACAGAGTAGACTATGAAACATGTACCAGTATTTAAAGATTATTTACTGTATACTGGTTCACTATTACACCACATAAGTCCACTAATGGGGTAGTGATGATTATAGTGACCCACAACACAAAAGGGGCCAGAAGATTCCAGAAATCCTTACTCTGGCTGAATCGATGTAGGATATTAAGATTAGTCTTACTAATTTAAAAAGAATTGAACCAAAATTTCATATTTTAAACCAAAAGCCCTTCTCCAAAAATGATTTAGTCATCGCTTTGTGTGATAAAGAACAATGGACCTATAGATGAGTTGACACTTGTCAAGAAAATGATAAAACAATGATAAATTTTAATAAATGCCACAAAAATGAAAGAACTATTTTAGGTGAAACAACTTGTAGCATGTTTGTTGTAAAAGCCTTTGCTGCTTGGTGTGTAACCAGCTAACAGACACTAGTAACAGCTGTAGTAACCTTTATTAGGTTACTACAGTATGAAAAATGATTGAGGTTAAATCTCAATTTTCCAAGAGTGACCTGGGCAAGAAAGCAAAAAAAAACACAACAATGCTCAATTGTTTTATTTACTGGGCTTGCTTATCTTAAGTACACTCGTTGTCACATTACCAAGTACACTGAGGCCAATGATCTTAAAAAAATCCAGTTTGATTCAAATCCAGCCAAGCAACAGAATACCTGTTCACTATTGCTTCACTATTGATCTTAAACTGTCATTAAGTGGAACAATGAAATACCCCATGGTTCATGGTACATGAATCAACATAACATTAGATTATGTCATATTTGCTGTTATAGTCCATATACCTCAAGGTTTTGTGCTAAGATGCTTTTCTCTTCATAGTTTTTAGCCAACAGTGACCTCTCTGATCTCATCAGCAGTGTGTAAGGGTTCCAGGGCTTCATGAGTTCAGCAGTTTCTGAAATCCCCAAACCATCCTTTATCTGGCACCAACAACCATGCCACGGTAAACGATCGCATTTTTCCCCATTAAGTTGTTTGACATGGATAACTGAAGATCTTGAGCTGTATCTGCATTCTTACATACAATGACCTGCTGTCATTGATGGGCTGATTAAATAAAATTAGATCTGCATGAATGTATGTTGAATGAAGGTGTATAGGTGTTCCTATTTAAGTAGCAGGTAATGTGTGTATATAATGAGTGCTGCATGCTAATAGCTCAGATGTAGAGCCACATGCTGATACGCTGTACCAATTCCTTTAATCCAGGTGACTGAGTCGTATGACGTTAGGTGCCCTAAAACACAGTTCAATATGTTGTAGCAAAATAAGGAAAGAAGTCGGCCGTGACAGCAATCACATTGGTGTTTCGTAAAAAACAGCCTGGGAGCTGCTCTCACAACAACAACAGCTACTACAATGTGCAAGCAATTCTGTAAAGAAAAAAAAAAAAACAAGGGCAAAAAGTGCAAGCGATCAAGCCTCACGTACAATCTAATTGAGACTTAGAAAAAGAGCCTTTGGCTGCTTTGCCTTCATTGCTGCTACCTGCCATAATGCACTGGGCCATTTAAATTAACTCAGGAGTGACTTGTTGTAATCAGACTCTTCGTTTTTTTTTTTGACAAGGGGAAGGAAGTGGCCATTCAGATGAGCAATGTATCATTACCCAGAATCTGAACCCCCCTCCTTTGTAAGTGCAACACCGCAGGCTAGTCAGCGTAGCGTGAGCCTTCATCTACACAGAGCCAGGCAATCTGGCTAGCAGACATGCATGTATTCATAATGGCAGCAGCCTCTGATGTAGTGTGTGTGTGTGTGTGTGTGTGTGTGTGTGTGTGAGAGTGTGTGTGTGTGTGTGTGTGTGAGAGAGAGAGAGAGAGAGAGAGAGAGAAGGAAAGTGGGTGAGTGAGTAGTGAGTAGCTCGATTGAAGGCCAGTGAGGCTAATCTTTCCCAAATACTGAAGACAGACCATCACACTACAGTCACACACAGTGACTGGTAACTATACATGTAATGATTATGTCCCAATTAGAGGTAGAACAGAGAAGAGACTGATCAGTAATTACAGGGGAGAAAATTAAATACGCTTTTTATGTGTCAGGGATGTGTGTTTATGCCTACTGACACTGGGTCAGAAAGTGTTACAGAGTGAGCTGATGATCCACAATGGAGTGAAAAAAATAATAACGACAATAACAATCAAGTGTGCACAATCCCATCTCCTCTTTATTCCATAATATACACAGCTCAGCCATTGGCAACTTCTTTCTTTTCCACATTTCTCTCTTACACTCATTCGCTTCAAGGGAATAAAATCTGAACAGGATTACTGAAGAAAGGTATTCAGTGGGATTTAGTGGCTTTCTGCTCTCTATGGGACTGAAATTTTTAATTCAGTCCAGTCCCCTATTAGAGCCCTGGTCAGCTGAATATAGATGCTGAAATGGGTGTTCTCTAGCCAGCGGGGGGAGAGACCAGAGAGGGGAAGGCAGGAAGGAGGTGGAGTTTGAGTGATGCCTCTGTCGTGTGAGTAATGAAAAGTTCAGAGAGGTTAAGCCATTACAACTGCAGCTGTTTAATTATTAATTACACACCTCCAAAAGGGAAAGGACACTTTTAGTCATGGGAGTGCGTGTTAACCCTGCACTTAAACCTCAAACACACACACATATACACACAACCCAAAGTTTTGATTCATTAAAAAAAGATAGCCGCTGAGGAAAATTGAAAGATGGAGCATTTTAGGATAACAGGATACCAGTGAGCATGCACACTTTATCAGATCATATTAGCTTGGCTTAGTAATTACACGTGGAGACACAGAACCACACTTGGCTCACACACTTACTGACTGTAAGCAATTAAAATATTATTCATTACCTTTTAAATACAACACTGGCTCTGAGATCCCATTAAATTTGTGATAATTGAGTGTGTTTAATTATCAGCTGTGGTAGGCAGATAGTTTGGGTGAAAGTAAAAGGCAGAGAGAGACAGAGAGAGTGAGAGTGAGAGAGAGAGAGAGACAGAGAGAGAGACAGAGAGAGGTGACCTACTTAGTGTCAGAAACGTTGTTTTAAAAATGACCTTGCTCTGGAAGCTAGGCTCAGAATAACTCTTCTCTCAGACACCCAGGACATTTTCTAATAATGTTCAGATTCCAGGCCTCCTTCTCCTTCCCCTTTTCACTGCCTGACTTAAGATACAGGCTTTTATATTATACATCCTTTTCTGTATCTGTATAACAATGACCTACACCAAATATCAGCTTCTAAATCCAGCCTGAATTCTAAAATGAATTACACCATCAACGTAAATAGGCCTTACCTACTTAGGGTTAATCTGTCAATCTGTAGACAATATGCTGCCTAAAAGGCCTGAGCTAGCATGGCCAACTTTACCCATCCATACCCACCCTCGTGCTGTCCTGTCTGGTGTTCTTGGACCAGGCTGTGAGCAAGGACCATAGCAGTCTGGTATTACAGAGCAAGCCTGAGCGGTGGCAGCAGCCTGTGCCTCCACCGTGCTTCATTAGGAAACAAAATATAAGCTTTCCACTCCATTACCAATGACTTTAGGAGCTACAGCACATAAGACGGCGACTCACCTCATCAACAATGCATTGCAATAACTGCACAGACTTGAACAGGCTACAAGGAGAGAGAGAGAGAGAGAGCAAGACCAAGAGGGAGAGAGAGAAGGGGGGGACGTGAAAAGAGAGAGAGGAGAGGGGGGAAGAAAACAGCATTAGCCTACATACGATGTCTTTACAGTGGTGCGGTGAGGGAAAAAAAAACATTAATGCAATAAAATGTGCCCAGATTAATCAAACGCATCAAACTCTTATGAAAATATCACAGGGGTAGAAATGTTCTATTACATCTAATGGTGTCTAATCTAATACAGGCAGTTAAGGGCTTGGGTATTTCTTCATTGTGAAATGCAATTTGGGAAATTTAAAGGGAACCACTGAAGCGTGGGCCTCACACTGCCGTCAGGAACACAGGGAGCCGTGATATTTTCTTTTTCTCCCCCCCTTTCCTCTCCGCCTTTCCTTCCAACTCATAAAAGATTACCATTAAAGATCCCTGGATGGAGTGAGTCAGAAAAGCAGAATAAAGCGCAAGAGAGGAAACGGCGAATATGTAATTAGCATGTCATAATCAAAACGACTCATTCGGACACATTATGATCACTGGGAGGAAATTACAGCATGGCTGGTGGCAATCTGTGGGCATGTGTTAACACCATTTCCATAATGAAAATACACCACTGTTAATAGACCGCGCCTTGATTTGGAAAGGGAATGCGGAGAAGCGTGCACTTTCACTAGGTTTTAGGGCCAGGCAGAGTTGTAACACATGTATGCTCCATCCATTTTGCAAATGTTGTTTTTCTGATTTTGTACGCAGAGCTGTGACTTTTCTTTACAGAGGAAATAAGTACTTTTCCCATACCACTCTTCTCTAGAGAAGCTCCATGCTATAATCTCGTTTTCAATTAAAATCCCATTTAAATTGATGTTGAGTCTAAAACCATATAGAGGAATTAACATATTTGGAAGCTTGCCAAAGTGTAGGTTTTATACCGTGCTTTAAACTATGATGTAGTTTCATCCATTTACATCATAGAGGCAGTGATCGATGAGAAGCCTCTCATTATCAACACAATGCAAAATGATAAAGTCCATGAAAACCACATTTTATCCAATTTAAAAGCTCTTCTTAATTCCCAAACAAACAAAAATTTGCATACTCTGACTTGGAATGGAGCTGTTTGGCAATGTGACACATACGCAACAAGACATTTTTCCTTAGGCATGAAAAACTGGTACTGAGAAGCAACAAAATATATTAAATACAAAATATTGAGGAATTGATATAAATTACACAACATCTACACAAACCCACACAAGTCATTTTTTGCCACATCCCTAATTTGGATTTGTTCTGTGGAAATAAATTAACAAATACTATAAGAATTTCATTCCAACAAGGCTCACAGATCAGTCACAAAAACAACGATTAAAACGGTTTCATTCCAGATTGTAATGGCTGTTATGCAGTAGTGTGTCATAATAATGTAGAAGTGTGTTTGGGAATATTTCTACTTTACTCAAGTGTTCATTTTTCTGTCAGCATTAAGTTTCACTTCACTTCATTTCACTTCTAAACAGTCTGATAAAATTCCCCAGAAAAGTTTGTTAATTAATGCAATATTTACTAGTTCATTTTTGCTTCATTATGAACAAACACCTATACAAGCGAATCAGCAATAGGCTATATTTCACAGCTGCCCTAACACTGATTTTATTTCCTAAACCTTCATTTCCAACATTGTGAATTGAGAAGAAAACAGAAAATTGTGAAGATATGTTATTATTATAGATTATTCATATATTCATAAACTAAATAATTTAGTCTGAAATGAACTGGTGCTAGTTGGTGAGTCTCTCTCTGTATCTTTCTAAAATAATATGTTATATATCATTATATTGTTTTAGACAGAGATGGGAAAACTATTAAGCTACATTTTGTCAGGCACTGTGTTCAGTTATCCTGTACAATACATGTAGTTCAACATAACAGTTTATCAGCAGAAACCAAAATTCAAACAATGATGCACTTTGGTCTGCTAAATGAACCATTCAGCATAATGATATATCTGATAGACAGCAGCAGCAGCCTCCATCCTGAGGACAGCTAATATTAGCATGACTGCCATTACTATGCTTAGATCACAATAGAATTAGAGTTATTTTATTTGTGACTAAAATAATTGTGCACATTCGTATGAACTCACTGTTCTTAAAAAAAAGTGTAGGTTTTGCAAGCAAACAAGCAAAAATGAGTTTTTAATATGAATTTTTCTTTTTGGTGTATCAAAGGAAAATCTTGCTTGACCCTACTGTTGATAGTTTTATTTCTCTAACACTTTATTGCTCAGGATAATTTTGTTATACTGTTTATTTTTTTTAGTTTTTTTTTTTTAACTGTTTACTGTATATAACACAGCTGGAAGCTCTTACCACATTTAATTATTTTAAATATACTTAAAACTTCTACCACAGTAGTTTTTTGATGGTTAACCTTTAGAATATAATAATAATCTTCAGCTATTTTTTTACTCACAAATTACTAGTTTATAAAACATTGCTTCACTGCTTCTATCTGATATTTACATAATACTGCAGCTAAAGGTCTGTGATTTACAAAATAAAACCAAGATAAACCCTGTGAGATCTTTTTCAACCAAACTGAAGTGACAAACAAAAAAATTTAAGGGGAGAAAAACAAAATAAAACAAAACAAAACAAAAGTGTGCACATTCCTTAACTAATACTTGGTTAAAGCATGTTTTGTTTGTACTACAGCCGACATATATTACATTTACTGCATTTATCAGATGCCCTCATCCAGAGCGACTTACAATCATATCTCGTTTTTTATACAACTGCGCAGTTCATGATTAAGGGTCTTGCTCAGGGGCCCAGCAGTGGTAGCTTGGTGGAGCAGGGATTCAAACTTACAACCTTCCGTTTGTTAGACCAACCCCTTAACCACTAGGATACCACATAACCCCCCTACAACATAGTGCATCTTGAATCAGTAATTTTATATAACTCTTAACTTTTATAACTCGGGACTGAACTGTCAAATCGTGCCTCTCTCGCACACACACACCCACACAGGACTGAACTGTACATAACACTCTATCACACACACCCAGACTCACTCTCTCTCACCTGTTTGAATACACTCACACACCAAATACCTCTATTGTTAAAT
>JAOTRN010000036.1:20424520-20447271 GCA_028566695.1 Bagroides melapterus
TGATTTGTAACCTTTGTTAGATGCTCTTGACCCCAGCAAGAGAAAGATCATGACCTTACACACATCAGCTGCTTGAACTCTTTTGAAGGATTTCTATAACACTCGTTACATTAAATCTTTTCATAAATCTTTTAAATCACAGGACATTAACTGCATTGAGCTATGCAGGCTGCAGAGTTTCATCAGTACACATGAAATTAGTTTAATAAAATCGCATGCTAACGACTGATATATAACCTTTACTGTAGGTCTGAATGGTGCACAATGGCTATAAAAACTCACTGTTTATACACACTGTATAAAAAGTCTGAAAAGCGATGTAAAATTCAATGGTAAGCACCAAGTATTCTAAAATAAATAATTATTCCATAATATTCTTATTATGCTTTATGAAAAACAGATTAAACGCAGCCCGTGGCGACAGGAGCATCAGTACAAGCTGGCAGGGGGTAAAAGGCAACCTAGAGGGGGAGGCAGAGGGTGGCGTCTGCCTTTTAATGACCCGAAACTTTAAATACTGCATAATATATAACAAAAATGGATAGTTCATTTAACTCTCACAATAACTCACAGAGAGACCATTAGAATCCATTACTCTTAATGTCAACACTGTAAGCAGTAAATATGGATGAAGGGAACATGAGATGAGCACCAAGGGAGAAGTGAAAAAACAGAGCCATAATCAACTAGCACAGGGACAGAAAACAACATGTTAAGCTGAATTTTTAAAATTACTACGAGACATTTGAAATCCAGAACAGCCTGTGAGTGCATGGGCTAAAATCCATCTCACGGTCACAGCAGCTAAAAGCAAGTCCAAAGTGACAATAAGCTGAAAAGCTGATGTTTCTCAGCGTAGCTAAACTACATCCAAATAGCACAGACGTAAATATAGGACAGACACAAATGAAGGACCAGGGCAATGATCCAACCCTTCTACCTCAGACTAGCACCCGTGCGTCTGTCTATGAAGTGGTGATTTTCATACAAAAAGGTACAAAGAGGAAATTCGCAGGAAAATAAAAAAAAGAAATATAGAGCCACTTGTCATCCCTAGCAATCTGCTTAGTAATGAGAAGGCTTTCCCCCTGGGTGAAAAGATCTGCTATAATAGATTTTTAATGGCTTTTCCCCTCTCCACAAGAACCACTTCCAGCACCCAATAGCAAGCTGGAAAAAAATCAAGTAATTCCAGCCTCAATGGTGTGAGGTCAGCAATTATAATCCATTGAAATCACTAAAGCTTCTAACAGTCTCAGTAAATCTATTTTCCAGTAGTGTTTTTTTCATCTTTTCTTTTTCTCCTGTAAGATGATAAAAAGAGTAAATTCTAAATGAACTATATTAGGAATTTACTAACTGCTGGACGAATTTTATTATTGTGAGCCAAAGTGAAATGGTAGGCTGTTGATGTAGGTACACTGAATACATTAAAAAGCTATTTCATAGTCTTTATTGTAATTGCACAGCATCTTATCAGATATTAAACGGACAGCATTTCAGGCCATTCTAAACTTTAGACAGAATGTATTTTTAACATTAATAAAATAAATGAATGAATAAAGGTTCAGGAATTTCTGCATACATAGACATTTTTGCTTACAGAATGGCCTCAATTCCAGTCTGCCCACATAGACGTATAGAATGTCAAGGCAGACCTTTGTAGTGATGGAATATACAAGCAGAAATCAAGAAGCAAAGTGACATTTGATTCACAGAATAAAAACTGCAATTAAGATGCTGTCCAATGTGTGACATTCTGGTGAACATCCTCATGAATGTGATTCAGTGGCCCATAATTGCTTTTCTTGCTGCCTTAACTTTTTGTTAAAACAGATGTAACGAAAAAGACTTTATACATGTAGCATATACTCATCAGCCATAACATTAAAACCACCTGCTTAATATTGTCTACAGGAGGTCAATACATCTCTGACCCGATGACACATGGACTCCACAAGATCTCTGAAGGTGTGCTGTGGCATCTGGCACAAAGCAGCAGATCGTTTAAGTCCTGTAAGTTGCAAGGTGGTGACTCCATTAATCAAACTGCTTTGTCCAGCGCATCCCATAGACACTCGGCCAGACTGAGATCTGGAGAATTTGGGAGTCAAGTCGGGGGTGGGGGGTGGGGGTCTTATTGTAAACACACCTGGCGGTCCACATGATGTAAAAGAATACGTGATTTATCAGACCAGTCTAGTTCTGATGATCATGTGGCCAATGTAGGTGCTTTCAGTGGTGGACAGGGGTGAGTATGGACACTTTGACCAGTCTTTGGCTATGCAGCTCCACACGCAGCAAACTGCAATGCACTGTGTTCTGATGTGGTCACTGCTTCACAGGTTGTCCTTCCTTGGACCACTTTTGATAACCCCTGCATAATGAGAACACCCCCAAAACCTAAGAGTTTGCGATGCTCTAGCCCAATCATCACACAATCACAATTCGGTTCTTATCAGAGTCACTCAGATCATTACACTTGCCCATTTTTCTTGATTTCTGCATATTAACTTCAAGAAAAAAACTGTTCACAAGCTGTCTAGTATGTCCCACACCTTGACGAGTTCCAATGTAACCAGATAATCAACATTACTCGCATCACCTGACAGTGGTTTTAATGTTACGGCTGATCAGCATATGTCACAGATCACAGTGCAACTGATGTCCTCCTGCTGCTAGAGCACTGTGAGAAACAAGAGGTCTGTGGATGGACTCAGCACTCAGTGATAACCTCCAAAGAGCTCACTGCAGGGGTTAGTCATTCAGTAATTGTTTCTGCCAAATTCATGTCTCCATGTCATAAAGTAATGAATGTGTTTTTTTTCTTGTTAAATAATAGACTGTCATAAACCTGAAGTCCTGCACAGAGAGAACATCTTAATGTGTCTCAAGGGTAAATTAGTTTTTTAGCCCAATTAAAAACAAGCACAGCATTTAAATTACTGTAGTTTCAATTAGTTACCTAGAATGTAAATAGCATTTGTATTTAAAGATTTCACCTTGCCCTCTTTCATTATCATGTAATTGAACTTGCTAATACAAATGTTTAATCCTTTGTTGATTGGTACCTTTTATTTAGATGGGGTAATTTGGTCCCTCAATTACAGACACAAGTCTGGATTGCGTTGTCCTTAAAACAAGGCATTGATCCTTCAATGTGGCACTGCTAATTTTTTTCTCCATTAATTTAAAGCAGCCAATTTGCTGCTCTGTTATCCTAGATAGCTGACCGAGGTGAGGTGTAACAGTAAGCACCTGCTTGGGTTATGGCAGCCTCCAGCAGCTTGGCTCAGGCCTCCAGGCGCCTGGCTGAAACACAGGTACACAGCCGTCTCAGCTTAGGTTACACGTGGCTCAAATCACCCTTTCAAAGACCTGAGAGAAAAAGAAAAGCCTGGCCTGTTACTGCAATGAGCTGCAACTCATCCTGCCACAGAGCTACAGTATCAGTGCCAAGGGTTGGGATCAAAAAGTCAATGAGGAATTAAGACACGGTGGCCTGAGCATTCTCCATGCAGAGATGCAGGGTCTGATATCAGCTGACGTAATAAAGGCTGAGCAGGTAGGGCTGAGAGCCTAAATGATTTCCATTAAGTTATATTATTATCTTATTTTATTTTATATTTATTTTTTAAGCATGCTGTTTGAATGTATGAGCACTTACATGAAAGCTTTTTTAGAGGTTTGGAGAGAGTCCAGCACAGTTTGTTCATTTACCTGCTCTAATGTTTCTAATAAACCTAGCTCTGGTGTCTGAGTGAATAAATCACCTAACTTTTACTGCTCTAGAACTGCTCACTATTTTTGACTATATAGCCATCACATTCCATTCTTTGCTTTTATAACAACACTGTTCTGGAAAGGCATTCCACTAGATTTTGGAGCATGGCTATAGGTCAGGGCTTTTGGCAGGCAACTCAGTATTTTACACACATACCATGTGTTCATGTAGCCTGTTTGTACACAGGAGCATTGTCAACAGGTTTGAGGCTCTTAGTCCCACTGTTACAGGCTGCAAAGACATTCTACACAAATGTTGGCTTCCAGCATTGTCCTACAGTTTTGGGAAGATACACACATGGTCAGGTGTTCACAAACATTGGGCCACGTAGGGTACATTATACAAGAACTGCCGAACCTTGATCCTGACTGGACAGAAGGTGTTGATTCTGACATAACAGAAGTGCCACCAATGGCAAACAAAAACAATACACTAAACTAAGTGAAAGACAAAATAATATAACATCAAGTGCATGAAGACAATCAGTGCAGTCAAAGTGTAAATGTGCAAAGTTGTACCAATGAAGCTGAAAGTCATATTCATCATTTGAACATGTAACAGGGATGCAGTATAGTTATGGGAAAACATTAGAGCAGTACAAACTAAGAGATGCAGGGACTAGTAGCAACTAGCAGTAACTTGTAGCTGCATCTGAATGATGAAGTGATGAGTTCACTTGTATGGTGCATGCTCCACATAATCTATGACCAATAATAACTGATTTTTTTTGTTGTTGTTGTTGTTTTAACACATATTCTTTGATATGGTGAAACTTTCTGTAAGACTTTTATTTAAAATTTATGGTAAAAAGGTTTTCTGCCACAGGAGTCTTCAGGACAGATGACTTTCCATACTCCACTTTCTTGGTAACAGGACAGGTGAAAAGTGGCACTTTTTGACGTAAAAATAAAGGATTGTGAGGTAACTATTTATAACTATTAGAAGAAAAATGAAACAGGAAGTAACTTGTTTGTTAAACTTTCCACAACATGAAAAAAATTATAAATGCCTAAAAATTGTGATTCATTAACAAATACAAAATTGTAACCTTTGTAAATTTGCCAGTATAAGAAGAATACTTAGAAACTTTGGCCCCATCATTCCAGTCATTTGCTATTTTATAACTGTATTTCATAACTATAATTGTATGATGTTTTATCAAACCTGATGCTGGAGTACTAAGTATTCAGCACATTTCAACTCCGCTCCTCTACACATGGCTGCCTTACATAGGTACGATTACATTAACTTCACAATTTGGGCTGATGTAATCTAATTTAGAATATTGTATTTAAAAAAAAATATAAACTACTTAAATAAAAAATACCTAAAAAGTTGAATATGCTAAAAATGTTATGATATAAATGTCATAATATTGGTAGTGTTGACAACAGAAGAGAGAGTAGATGATGAGAATGTTCACAATTAAGCACTGGCCCTTGAAGAAGTCTTTCCCTCAAAATTACTCAATGCTAAAAGAAAAGGTGACAGGGTCCATTGATTTGCAAGTAATACATGAAATTATTACTTGAGCCTAATTGTTACTAAAAGAAGGGAGCAAGAGCAAAAATCAAGGCCTCTGATAAATGGGCTCAGCAGAATGCTTTAAGGGGCAGAGAGAATCAATATATCAGTTTGTCAAACTCAATCTCAGGGGGAAAGTGAGGGCTTAAATTTTGCAGTAAAGAACTAGAGCAGCATCGAGTCAGCAGAGCACATTATCAGAAATCAAAGGGCCCAAGCGTGACTGAGGGAGGGAATTGGGGGGGTGACCACATGAAGGCCACACTTACTCTATGGTAATTAAAAACCATTTTATCAAGACTGTCCTCTCAACAACCCCTCTTGCTTCCTATTGTCAATATGCCTAGACGAGAGTGAGCACTAATTTGACTTTAAATAAATGAACTGGAGGTATTTAAAATTCCACATTAGCAGAGGAGGACACAAAAAGCGACGAGCAAGCAGACTGCAGCACCTGTAAGCTTATTCTCTATACATTCAGTACACAGTGTGTTTCACAGTACATGGGGAAATGAATGGTGGTTTATTGAATCATATACAAATATACTGATTTCAGATATTTTTGTAGCAAGGACATAATGTTGCAGTAATCCAAATAGCTTTAGGAGCATTAGTACTTGGCGCCGTCTACCTCTTTATACGCAAAATAAACAGTGACTGGGCCAGCTGAAGTGTGTACAGTTTCTGTTACCCTGGCCACCATCCATGAGCCTAGGCCATATGCCAGACATGGAATACCTACAAACAAAAAGGAGGAGGATTAGAAATTTCGGTATCCACCTTATAATTTCCGTATCCACGTTATAATTCCGAATAACTGTGTTGGTATATAATAATAAATCTGTTCACTTCAGGTTTACAAAGAATTTGAACTAACCCAAGTTGATGACTTTCAGTATGCCAAAGAATTTGTTTTCAAAGTCAAGGTCCTGTGGAGGTGCTTTGGTACAGTGGTACTTGATGAAGGGAAAGGCTCCTGTTCTGAGGATTTGATAGTTGGAACCTTGTACCTGCCAGTTGAAGTTGGACAAGCCGAACTGGTCATTGATTACAGCACTGTAGCGCACACAAAATGATGTCCAGGGTGGCAGTTTGCGCTGATAAAGATGACATGTCAAAACCTCAGAGGCAGCTGGAAGGGCACGGTTATTCCGAAATGTACTTGGGAAAAGCATAAGCCTCAAAAAACAGCTATGGATCTTTCGCAGAATTCCTATCATTGCCCCTGTTTGAAACAGTGTAACGATGCATGTACACTCCGTGCTAATGCACAATTTCCAATTTTCTCCACACAACAATCTCTGATTACACAAATACCCCAGAATATTTGTAGATAAACGGTTCAACGCAGCGGGATATGTTAAATAAGTCCCATACGCATGCGCATTCCTTCAAGATCAAACGGAAGAGCACCAGAGACGCAAAACCAGTTATATTAAACATCTCATTAGGACAAGTAGAGTAAAGTAAAGATCCTACTAGAGCTTAGAAAAGCTAAGCCCTGTTTAGAGTTAGCTTAGCTGGGCAGCTCGACAGCTAACAAGTTAATAATGCCAGCCTCGGCGAAAACAACACGCACCAAAACATTACGTTGCTTTATAGGAAGCTTGAAAAAACGCATAAAGGAGTTAACTTGACCTCAAGAAGCTCCGTCTAATAGCTGACTAACCATATTTTGTACTGCCGCTATACTGTCCGATTAGAAACAACGGCGTATCTTTGGTTCCGTTTAAATTCAATATATACTATTACCGTGTCTTTAACTGCCCACATTCGATATTTAAGCAGTGGTCCGTAATTATTTATATTTCTCATTCGGATTAAGTTAGTATCTGTTCAGTATACTTTTGCGATTTATACACGACTGGACTATCCAAAAGTCATGCCCTAAGAGAACACACTGTACACGCATGCCTGACTGACATCAATATTTGTGATAGAAGGACATTCGTTGGTCATATTCTCCATAAACACTGCCATTAATTGCCAACAGCAGCATTTCATTCAGTATTTCATCATTTCATATTTCGTGTGTGTGTGTGTGTGTGTGTGTGTGTGTGTGTGTTTGTGTGTGTGTGTGAAAAGTTAAACATCTGTGCATGACTCATTTTCTTTGTGCTCCTTGTTGGTGTTTTGGGTTATTACATCCAGCACCTCTTTGATATTCTTAATCAGGTCCTGTAAAACACACACACACACACACACACACACACACACACACACACACACACACACATTAAATAGACCTCAAATAACAATTCAATATCAATCAAAATCTCTGTGCATATAAAGAAATATATTTCTAATCAATACTATACACTCGTTGTCCACTTTTTTCTCACTAGGAACATCTATACACCTGCATATTCATGCAGTTATCTAATCAGCCAATCATGTGGTCGCAGTGCAATACAGAAATAAAACCATGCAGCTACACACTAAAAGCTTCTGTTAATGTTCACATCAAACATTAGAATGAAGAAAATGTGTGAGCTCTGTGATTTTAATCATGGTATGGAGGTTGGTACCAGTTGGGCTGGTCTGAGAATCTCAGATACTGCTGATCTCCTGGGAATTTTCACAAACTAGTTTGCAGAGATGGTATGAAAAACAATAAACTCTGACTGAGCTGCTGCTGGTGATGCATTTCTGTTCACCACAGTCATAAAGACTGCTTCTATGAGTTACTTTAGATTTCCTGTCAAGTCAGACCAGTCTGGTCATACTCGTCTAATCTCTCATATCTACAAGGTGTTTCAGCCTGCAGACCCTACTTACACAGCTTGCTTTTGAACTATTCTGTGTAAAGGCTAGACTGTTGTGTGTGAAAATCCCAGGAGATCAGCTGTGTCAGAAATACTCATATCACCAACAACCAAGTCACAGTTAAGTCACAGAGATCACAGATTTTTCCCATTCTGATGCTTGATATGAAAATTAACTGAATCTCCTGCATCTGCATGACTTTATTTTGTGCTTGAATGTGCAGTTGTTCCTAATAAAGTGGACAGAGACTCTTGTAGTGGTGGTCCTAATACTAATAATATTATATTATGAGACATATTGTTTATAACCCCACCACCATACCTCACCTTAACAAACATTCAAATCTGTTTGTCTATAGATTGATATGAACATATACCCTAATAAGGACATCTGCACTGTTACATCACAACATATTTCCACTGCACCTTAGCACTGCACTCAAAATATGCTGCAAGATTTTTTTAAAACAGGGGATTCTTTTTTTTTTTTAAGAAAAAATATACCAATATACCAACATATTTTTTTTAATTAAGAAGGTAGCAAATAAGATATTACTTTCATTGTAGTCATGTCATTTAACATGATCATTTTTGATAATGAAAGAATGATATAACCAAACCATAATGTTGAACTGAATGCTTAACATGCCATGTTCAAAACTCAAAATGCCTGTACTTGGGCTCTAAGAAACAATATTGTAAATGGAACAGCTTCAAGTTCTCCAGTCATTGTTCCCAAGGCTATGAGAGAGTCTAGTTATTATCTCACAGTGCGCTTATCACTCTAAATAGCTAATTGAAAAGCAAAGCATTTCCAGAGGGATAAAATGTAATTCAAATATGTGAATGTAATTGGTGCTTGGCTGTACCAATCAAAACTTTTGTTTCCTTTACTCTCCTAACAACCAAAGATACTTCATTGGGCTGATGACAGGACAGTGTTTAATGAATGATTAAAGTGTGTAAAGGATGCCATTAACAGGTTTCATGTTTAGAAGAGAGGTTCAATTCAGGGGAAAAAAGCACACAATCATTAGTTCATTAACACCGCACCTTAAAATTGGTCTCTCCTTGCATATTTGGGGCTGATATTTCTTGATGAATGACAGTGAGGTTGCGAGCAAAGGTCAGCAGCGCTCCCTGGAGATCTGGTGAGATTGTTCTGTTAACGAGATGCAGAGACAAACGAGCTTACTAATGATCCCCATCTACTGCCATCAGACGGAAAACTAGAAACAAAATCACCTTGTTTGACTGCCGGGGCTGCTGGGAGCTTAATGAGAGCTCTCAGGCTTAAAGAGGGCTGTTGTTCTTCAGGGAGAGACAGAGAAAGAAAGCAGGGCTTGAGTGGTTAGCCATAGAAGAGGAGTGATGAATGTGTTTAATTGTGCTTGGCAGTATATTGTGAGACTATACTTTTTATTTCAGGTATTTGCAAAGATGCGTAGGTGGTAAATTAAGTCCTTGGAGAAGCTGATAGTTGTAAATACAGTGAATGATAGGAGAGAATAAGCACAGAAGGAAAAAAAGAGAAAGAAAATGAAGATGCTTCCATGGGCTCTATACAGAACAGTGGTTAATAGATGATTAAGGGCTTAGTGCACATCTGTGGTAACTTACATCATGCCAAGGCTGCTCCTTTCTGCACTGTCATGAAGTGCAAACACAGAGCCTTGTCTTTCCTGAAATTTTGGTTGGCACTGAGTGAGAATGACTTAACATCATCTTTTTCAGTCATACAGTGGAAATGAAATCTCTATGTGGAAGATGTTAATGGATACAGTGTATTTAGTGACAAGCTACAACAGTTGTTCAATTGTCAGTAATTACTACTTCTAATGTGCAATCTAAAAAGCACAGGTGTTTTACCTTGATGTCAAATCCGATGCCGTGTGCCTTGCACATCTGGAGCAACACATTGTAGTGGACCATAGAGAGGTTGGTATGAAAGAGCCGGCTGCTCATCACTGCAAAATGACTTCTTGATGGTGCTGGCTGAAATGACACAAAGAAAACGCTACATCACTAATCCAGTACTACTATGTAAATAACACATTTTGTTGTACACATGTTAGCTTGATGTGGTATCATTTGTGCCATGGAGCCTTTCTGAAATGGAGACTGACATGGTGCAATTAAAAGATACACAATATCATATGCCCATGGTTGGAAAAGTGTTTATCTCTCATAAATCTAGATAGTGATTTCAGGAGGGCAATTCCTGGATTGTTAGTTTAACGCTTAATAGAGGACAGAGAGATGTCCTCGGAAAGTAAAACCACGTGCACAGCAAAAAGAGCAGCTAAATGTTTCTGAAAGCATGCTACAGAAGCTGAACAGTTGAGAGTGGCAGTACTCTGAGGACTCTGAGCTGGCATGATGCATATTCTCTCTGACAGAGGTAAGGCACGAGCAATGGCTTCAGCACACTCTAGAGAGCCAATGTAATTCTTTTTGATAGAACTGTGCTTTGAGCTGTCAAAGGCACTGTCCTCATCCAACAATAAAGAGACTTTCCTGCCGGGATTTAATTGTGTTTGTAATATTCAGGGCCCAAGTGATGGCCAAAGCTAGAGCCATTAACCACGAGCAGGGCAGGAAATACACTCAGCCACACACATGCATACACAAACTAAATGAATGTTTGATAAAATAATACAAGTCTCAGATTAACAAGCGTAAACTTGGGCTTGCTGCTAATAAAGAAAGTCTATTGTTTAGGGGGCCGGCATCAGGTTGATGAGGTGCTCAGGCATGCATACACATGCATAATGAATGCTGTATGAATTATTAATGGGTTGATTATTTAGGCTCATCTATCAAAATGATAATGAATTTAACATCTAAACACCAATCAGGTCCAAAGCATAATTACAGTGTTTAGTTGTATTTAACAAAAATAAAACAACAAACCTTCAGCTGATCACTCTTTATAGATGCAGTGATATATAGAGATAATATCCTGTTGAGAGGACTGTTATTGCTCTCTAGTCCACTCACTGGCAACAGATGTGGGATAATTACATTCCTTTGCTACATGGTCATGTTTAACAACCCAAATAGCTAATGTATAAACTCTTCCCCCATTTCAACAATGTTTAGCTACCTTGTGCCAAAGTCAACTGATAACATCATCATGTACCTGACCACTTAAAACCATTCTGAAATGCAGTTGATTATTCCTAACAGGAAGCTAAATGGAAAGGAAAGGATAAGTGTATCTGAGCAGTACGGCATTAGCTGTCGAAGCTCTGTGGCGTGCAGTGGGCTTGCTGTTTCGGACTGGAGAAGGAACCTCCAGGCGTCCTGCATGGCAGTTCAGTGTTCCTCCTGTGATATGGAGCATAATCTGGGTCATAGCCAGCTGATTGCTGTAGCCCAGATCCAGATCAACAGCCCACACCTAGAGATACACATATACACACAAACACACATGCACATTAGCATTCTAAACATATAGTGCCTTAATGAGTGCCATAAATTCTATTAACTCTCCAACATTAGATGTGCCTACACGGATATGTCACAGTAGTACGTTACATGTAATAGTTTGTTGACGGTATATATCTGGGGTTCTCAAATGTTTTGTATTCAGGAAGTCTTTTATCTGTAAAATAAATTCCTTGAATCCACCCAGAGCAGATGAACATTTATTTAAATGTGTACAATAATATTCTGACTGTTTATTATCATCATGGAGCTTTTGATTCCTGAACCTTCAACTGGAAGAACACATTATTTTATACTATTAAACGGATGGAACCCTTTCTTCATATACAACTATGAGAGCTCTATAATAAATGGCATAACTTTGATAATGATCAGTTGTGATTTCTACTACTGTATGAAATTAATAAAAAAAAAAATTAAAAAAAAAAGAACAGGCACCACTGGCCTATATTAACATTGTAAAGTGGTTTCTTTACTTGTGAACTGTAGAACATTAAAATACCCCACTGTGTGCATGTGCGAGCAAAAGAGAGAGACGGGAACAAGAGAGAGCATGGCATGAGTCTGTATAACAGTGTGTCTACCGCCTGATGGGCCACTCTCTCCACATCTGTATGGTTAATGGCGTCATTATAAGGATATTAAGGGGTCAAGCCCCGTTGTGGCCTTATTCTTAAACAGGGCTAATTTTCCCTGATAATAAACTAATAGCTATGCCCCTTTTCAAACAGTGGGAAATAAATCACCAGTGAAAGAGTTGTTAATAACTAAGTGGCAGTTGGCAGCCTCTGCCGTCGTCTCTATTTGTCAAGCTAAACGCTCCTGCCAGGGAATGCAAATGGCAGCCCAGCTTCTGATCTCTGCCCCCAATGCTTTTAATCGGAGCTCACTAGAGCTGGGTCACATCTTACAGCTTCAGTTCTTAAGCTTAACCCCAAACTAAGGCCAGTCTATGGATGCACTATAATAAAGACAATAAGAACAATACAATCTGTAGTATACCTTTTCTAAATCTAGATCTTTTTAGAATTGCCATAGATATTTTAAGCACCCTATATATATCAGAGAGGAAAATTATGATGAACTATATTAATATGCCATATTTCACTTCTGTATTTGAATTTGGTCAGTATCTTTAAAACATTTGTAATGATTTCAATTGATTGCTCTTTAAATTATTGTCCTTCCTGTATGAAAAACTTCCTGCATCTCAATACATTGCTTAATGCAAAGAAGAAAAAAAACAACAAGATTAAGATCCATGTCCAGCTGTGAGTCTAGCAGTGCTCAAAGAAGGACCTAAATTTTGTTCTGAATCGATCCAGGCATGTCTCCTGTCCACAGTTAATACTGGGGGTTTGTGTGATGGGCTAGGCTCCAGAGAGCTATTTAGCCAGTCTGTAAGAATCACCCAGGCCTGCCTCATTGTCAGCTTCCACAAAGGCGTCTGATATATACGCCCAGATTGTACCTGTTTTCTATAGCCTCTTTGCTTTCATTAAAAACTGCAATCCTGCAGCTGAGCCTCCCCTTACACACAATGTGAGGCAGACCTACAAGGGCAAACACATGTGCCCCCCCTACCACTTTGAATCCCTTTAAAAATGCACCAGCTTTTAGCAACAGGTTTGAATGTAAATTGATGTTCAAATAGAGACAGGTTTTGCTCTGGCCGGGCTCTCAACCCCCCCAAGCTGCTTGCACACTGAGAGAAATGGGACTGTAACGCCCGTAATTCTCTGTCTGAACCCCTTTTGCCTTCTCATCAACACTCAGAGAATCAAATTCACCTTGTGCATTTTTATCTTGATAATTGCATTTCACTGGACAAGTTCATCACAAAACCTAAAAATATTCTCTTATTTTCTGACGGATGAATTTCTATATATGATTCATTATTACGTGCAGATCTGGTGGTTAACTTGCCCAGTGGTTTAAAATATACTACATAATGTAGCAGAGAACAATTACTGCTTCATTTTAGCAATATTCTCTATAGAACTGCACTATATAGTATGTCACGGCTAAAATATCAAATATTTGCACAGCACAAAAAGATCTCTGTAATAAAATACACTAAAGGATGTGTGTATTACGGTAGCCTACACTGCAGGCTGCTATGGACTGTATAGGCCTTCTCCAGGGGGCTTTTGGATCCATCAGCAGAGTAAATGTCTTTTTTTTTTTTTTTTTACAAGCTCTAATGCCTTTAAAACTGGAGGAGATCAGATCAAGGAGCTCCCCCCTGCCCCATGCGCTCCACAAGGGCAGTCCACACACCACTGGCTTGGTGTTCTAAACCACCAGCCTTTCCATCTCTCAACAGGCCTTACAAACATTTAGGGAATAGCAGAAGGCTTTAGAGGCTCTTTTTAAATGGAGACAATTAAATGAGAGTGCGGTACTTCGCCCTCTAGTGGCCAAGAAGTATAGTCTGAATTCAACACGGAAAATTCTTTTTATTTGATAAATTTGAAAAATGTAATTTTATTTTCTTTGATAAATTCTAAATATTTTGAATAACAGATTCATTTAAAAACTATGCCATAGAATTCCTAAAAATTCAACTCAAGCTTTGCCAGTGGTAAAACAAGCTTCATCACAAAAGGCCTGGTTCATACTTACAGCATTTGCCGCTGGTGAAATTCTAATGTATTAACCCATACTATTATACCCTAATAAATAATGACAATCCAAAACAAACACTTGAATTAATCAGTGACAATTTAACACAATATTACATTATTTGTTCTGTTAATAATAGAGATATACTGCCAGAGAATGCAACGTCTGATGAATTTGAGTCTACGGCCAGACAAGACACAAGACAGCTATCACATGGTTGAGGCATTACAAGGTCAGAGGCCAAGGCCCTAAACGGGGAATTAGTTTATTGACACAATAAGACCTGACAGTTTATTAGATGGGAGGGAACCCTCCAGGAGCCGTCCATCTACCTAGTATCATCTCTTTCTCAACACAGTAGACTGAGCACTGATAGCAGCAAAGTGAGAGCAAAAACGCCAGTAAAAAGGCACTAACTCAATAGAGCCACACGTCTGACCTCATCTCAGCTGCCTGAAACAAGACTTGTTTCACTGACTGTAAAATCTACTGCTGACATTGATTCATCAATGCCTCTCTCAGGGCTCTTATTTCAGAAAAATAGATTGAACAGGGACATCTGTGCATTAAAAAGGCCACTGAAGAAATATAAGATTTATTTAATTAATTTATTTTATACTGTTTAAACTGTATATCAGTTAATATGAACAAATCACATGACTTTAGGTTAACAAACAAGCGTATCTGAATGGGGATCTTTGACCTGCTGTTCCAGCGTGCCAAGCTCCAGAAAGGTGACAAGGTCCAGGGACAAATGGCCCAGGATATGCCGTTCCTGGCAGGCTTTGCCTATCCGCATGCAGATGGAGTACACAACATCGGGGCAAACAGAATTCTGTGGTACAGAGCAGCCTGGTACCTGCAGGAAACCAGACCCATGCAGCTGATCTCCACAGGAAAGCATGGATACTCCTCCACCCGGCTCTACCAGCAGATCCACTGTCATACAGGTCACACTGTCTGAAGGAGGATAAGCCTCAATCACACCACCTGAGAGATGACAGAAGCCGTTACATACAAATATGGTGAAAGCACAATTTATCTGAGCTTGATACCAGTAGGTGTAGTTAAATTTTCACCCTTTCTGAGAAAGCGCTCCAGGAAACAGCTCCAGGTTGGATAGCAGGACGAGTCACAAGGCTTGGCATGAGCGGCCAACAGAGCAGGCACGGCATCCAGAAACTTTTTTAGCACGCGTTCCTGTGTGAGCAGACAAATGATAAACTTCTATGCAACACTAATCTACAGAGACACACATTGTTATTTAATACTTAGTTGACAATAATTCCCTTAGTTCTGGAGTCTAGTGTGAATCAAACACTAGACATTGTAGTGTAACTGCTAATAAATAATGGGGTGATTGGGGGAAGTGGTGATTGACAGCTAGTCAGAGTACCACAGTTACATAATGACTTTAACTGCCTGGCCTCTGATTGCACCTGCCACAATGAACTTAGGCCACGAGCGAGCTGATAAATGCCTAAGCAAGCCGATCAATCAGTGGATCAATCACGGACAGTCACTGATCAATATATCTCTTGTTTCTCTAACTAGAAAATGCCATATTGGCTGTGGCACTTGATTATGTTGTTAATTGCACAGTTTGACTTTCTGTGAGTGGTTGTTAAAACCTGATTATTACAAAGCATATTGCTCCGTAATGCTCTCACTACTGAGATGAACAGAATACAGTGCAATTCAGCTTTCGTATATCACTTCATTTTAAACAGAAAAAGAGCTAAGGAAGAAGTTCCTACTGGGTACCAAAAGACATTCACTCATTTTAAAAGCATAACGTTATTTATTAAATCCTGCCTGATAAATGAAGTAGCAGCAGGAGTTTTGGAATAATATCGTGAGATGTTGAGCATAATGCAAACATCTTCCGTCATAAATTCTTTTACATTTCTGTTTTATGCACATAGTTTATAAAGCAAATGTGTTACAACTAACTCCACTGAGCAGCGCTGCAAGATGAGAGATGAGGAGTTTGATATTCTAGTCATGAAACAGCCATCATCATATTCAAGTACTGTAAGAACCAGGGTCAATCACTGCACAGTGATTTCACCCTGTCACAAGTCATAAAGCACACAATGGTGCGTCAAAAAGCGTACAAGGAAGCAGCCCCCTGTTCCCCCCAGAAGAGCACATGAATTTGCCACTGCACATTCACACGAAAAACAGGGGAGAATGAAGGAGGAATTTTCTGCCATCCTTTATTTGGATTTAAACTGCAGGCTGTGCTGTGTGAGAAGAGTCTAGTCTTGCCTGGGATTCACATAAAGACAAGCAATCTGACAATAGAAAAATAAAATGATATACACTGATGTCTGTTTGAGCTCTCCATCATAAAGCGGAACATTTACGGAAGACTTTTTATTTTATAAAATATTCAGCAGCAGCAGTAGGGACATGGAGGACACTGACTTGTTTCATATTCAGGCCATGTTTTTATGGAAGTGTACAACCATTTACAACCATTTACAACACAAACATAGCAGTAATTTGTGAAAAGTCAAAACTATTAATCTTAAACACTTTTTTATTAATTAACTAAACATTTAACACAAATTTGGAAAATCTGGAAAAAGCCTCATCCACAAGTCCAATTACAAAATAAGTGTTTCTAATATTTTCCAAATCAAACTATTAGCAAACTGCCCATCTGTTGATCCTATTAAGCATAATTTCACACTGTGTATAATGACCTGTGTTGACAGTATGAGAAATGATGTAATGTGTAACATATAGCATTCATGGGCTCACCCAGCCATTCAGGGGCACGAGAGCCATACGTCTTTATCTCCTCTTTTCTGAATGGGGTGAAAGCTAAGAGACTGAGATATTGTGCCTCAGGACATGGGCCTCCCATATACCATTCATCCTAAAATGACCAAATCTTTCATTATACACCCTCCAGGTGTGTTCTTTTACTTGCCTGAGGGTGACGATGGCTGACTGTTTTTCTAAAAGACCACATTCTGTGTCTGAGTTCTGTGTCTGTTAATTGCCCATGCATTAAAGCACAATCAATAATTAAACAATATGCACACAGTCTGGAAAATAGCAGGAGATTCCCACATGGTTCATCACAGACAGAATATTACTGGGTCCACAATACTAAAAATATTCACTAAAAGACTATATTTAAAGAATGCTTGTAACAAATAGTAAATTAGTGTGAAGTCACTGAGATTTGTAATTGCAGCCTGGAAGGTTCACTATAACAGTTTGTGTTCTCTGAGATTAGTACATTTGGGTGTAGGCGTATGCTTGAGCAGAAGACTGTGTATATACTAATCCAATCACTCATTGAACAGAAGGCAACATTTACCCATTATTCCTCAGAACACCCTGCAATTAAAATTTAGTCTGATAAAACTGAACCGGAATATGTCAGTATTCGTACTAAACTTTTATTGGTGTGCAGTCATAAAGATAAAATGCAGAGGAGCAAACAGTCTATTATAAACGGTATGCAAATAGCCCTACTGTAAAAATAACTGTTCAAATTTGACAAAATCCATGAACCTGGCATGAGAGGCACTTAAACTGGAACAAGTGAATTAACAGAAACATATGAATACAGATCTATAGAAAATGGATGACACGCTGAAGTAACCTCTACGTTCTCTGTGCTGTTAGCGGGGCTTGCCATTGATTAAAAGGCTGGAGTGGTGGAATAAAGGCCAACGCTTGCTTCCATATGGTTATAGAGCCCTAAGGGTGTAGGGCCAGCTCATCAGGCCCCAGCTCCCTCGCCTCTCTCAGGGACCCCAGCTGGTGAAGAGCTCCCCCCTCTTCATTTAAACCTCCTTCACTTGCTTTTGCCATAATGAAGCTTGGCTAGGTCTCAACCGCTTACCCCTGTAATTAACAGCACCAATGCTGCCACAATTACATCCCCTCACTCGGCCCTCACATGAATTAAGGACTGAGCTAATTGCTGAGAGGCAGGGCACTAAGCCTCATCCGTTTAAAGAGAAGAAGTCTATAATAAAAAAAAAGCCTGGGCCAGGTCTTGCATGCCTATATAATGATAACCTTGTAATTAGTTTACACAATGCTTACAGTTTAATGGCAAAGAATAGTAATTAATGCATGACAGAAAATCAAAAGACCTATTATCAGCCTATGAGGAATAAAGGAGTGTAAGCCAAGGGAGCTACACGTAGCATTAGAGATATATCAAATCAATGTTTAGCTGCTTAGCAAATGTGTTTATATTGATGAGAATTAGAATACAATCCAATATGCTAACACCCAGCCAACTCAGCTCACACATTGTTGACAAATTCACATTAAACAGTCTATATACATTAAAAGAGTATTTAAAACTGTAACCATGGTCAACAACAAAGGAAATAGTGACATAAGAGCGTGTTCTACATACAAAACGGGAAAATTAATTCCCAACAATGAGGAAAGAAAGGAAGCCTAGTATAAGGGCCAGTGTATAAGTCTAAAGTATGAGAGAGTGTGAGGCCCTCACCTGAGCCCAAGGCATCCTCCATATCTGTGATCCATGACGATGATACTCCTGCAAAGCCCAGGGTCGGAAGCTCACCTGACAGACGTCACAGTAGGCTGTGCCATGGCCACCCAAACCATCATCCATTTTAAACAGCCAACGCTGCACCTCTAAATGGTCTGTCATCAGCTGGGCAAAACATTCATGCAACTGAGAAAAGAAAACATGATGTGCCCAGTAGATTACCAAATCAGACAATGTTTAGACTATAATAAAGACTGTTAATCCATACTGTTTTCTATGTGTTCTGTGATATAGAAAAGGTAATAATACATTTAATTAAGATAAACACATGATAAATTGTTGAACATTTAATATCTTAGGCATAACAGCATACTTATTCCTGAGTTGTTGATTACTCTAAACTACATGCCATAACAATTAACCAGAAGTTAAATTAAAATGATTCAGGAGCTTGATATAAACCGTTTGTATATGTGCACTTGTCAGGCAGACCTTCTGGAGTGTGTATACGTCATCTTGTCCTGGGGGTATGTTAACACCACTGCTGCTGAAGATCCTCCTGATTCCAGACTTTGTTCCGTAGAGCTGTGCCACAGCAGGCTCTGGGCCTAGGACTGGCACTCCTAACTCATCAGCCACAGCCAGATCATCCATGTGAGGAACACCACTGACTAAATAGGCTTGCTTCCCTTGGATCATGTTCTTAATACGGTGCAGAGTGTGTGGGCTGTACTTCAGCAGTGTGGACACACACATGGAGTGACTCTGTAAGAAAAGAAATAGTATATAACTGGGTGTTTATGACTGATTCCAAGAAATGTCTGATAAATTACAAGACGATATTAAATTTCATGTTATAGAGAAAACAATATAGAACTGATACATAATAAACATTGACCATTACCAACATCATGTTTACTGTGGTCAATTATAAAAATATAAACACAACAAATATTTAAGTCCTCATAAAACACCAAGTCAGTTAATGCAGTGTAGATAATTGTATCTAATTCTCTTTGTACACAAAATTTGCCTACATTGCTTTTTGTACATAAATAACTGTCCTTTCTTTTCCTGCCTCTGAGGTATCCCTTTTGTCTACAGTTATAATTTATTAGTGTATATACAGAGGTCCCATTAGGAGCAGCTGCAGGGGTCGTGACCTCTCCTGTACTCAACATCAGGTTAAATTGACAAAAAAACAGCAAAGGGGAGCCACTGGCTTGTGCACTCCCTCCAGCCCATCTTTTCTGCATGCTAAGCGATGGGTTCCTTGGGACTCGCACTAATTACTCAACATCTGTATTTATTTGATCCATACGGAGTTCTCCCTTCTGTCACTGGCAGTGGGGAAGAGCGATTCATCCCACTGACAGGTCTGGCAGAGTTTACACATCCCGCCAAGCTGGGCAATCGATAGGGAAAAGTGAAGAGGACAACCTGGTGCCCGAGTTTAGCTGCAAGTTAATGGCAGACAGTAAGTAAGGCTATAATGCTGGCTTCTGTGTAAAAGTGGGCAGGGTCACTTACGCCGTATTGATATGCAGTAAACATGAAGAGTTGGATCGAATGTACACAGGACCTGGCCTGCTAAGCAGCCTTTTGTTTAATCACGTTTTGAGCCCACTGGTATTAGATATTGGATTGTGCTGTACATTATAATACAGGCTATTGCACGCGATTACAGTGATTTGCAGTAGCAATTAAAACAACCAGAGGTAACCTTTAACCTGAGTAAAAGCCATAGTTGCAGTTCATTAATAATTTACATTTTAATCTAATGCCCTTATTTATTTATACACATTTCATAAGCACCTATAAAATGATAATAAAAGGATAGATGGATGTAAAACATTCTGCTCAGATAAATATGAGGAAAACAAACTTTTCATCATCAAGCGTGCATAACAGAAGGGGGGGACAAGTAAAGTATTCAGTAGACTACAACAAAACAATATGCCTCACAGACACCCCCTAGAGGGGAAAAAACAAAATTGCCAAGCACGATTCTTGGTCTGCATCCCTAATTTGACATGAAGTGAAACATTTTGAAATTCAGAACGTGGTTAAGGTATAACCAAAGGGCAAAAGATTAGCATATGGACTGGAATTGAGTGTGTATATGTGCTGTGACTCATACTGAAAAGTGCTGATGTGCCTCAGGTGTGAGGATGGTGAAACTTTTGACACAGCTGGAAGATGTGGGCTTTCCTGTCTCGCCAGCTTCATTCAGGCCCAGTAGATGAGTGTAGTAGTGGACCAAATCCTCTCCCAGATGCACCGGACACACATAGATCACCTCCACATTCTTGTCTGCCATTAGCAATGTGAGTGAGTTAAAACAAACTAAATTCATATAGTGCATTTCATTAAATATTTAAAAAACATGTGGTCAGCACTGCAGCTTCTACCTCTAATGTCACACAGCCGACCTATCTGAGTGTTCTGCAGTATGTCAAACCTTCTTAGACAGTGACGCTGTTCCTGGGAGTATCCTAACGTGCACGCACACACACAAACACACACACAAATAGTAAATACATCAATCTGTCTAACATGAGATGCACAGATTTTGAAACAGACTGCTACACTTAAAGCACATAAAGGTAATCGAATGATTAAATGCAGCTGAACTATCAGAGTGTGGCAATAAAAACAATAGGGTTCAACTTCTTAATTATCCCAGCTCACACAGCACTCTCCTCAGCCACCCCCAGTGTAAATACACCACTCCATCTGCTGCTAATTACTATTCGCATTCCTCCCTTTATTATTTGTATCTGCTCACTGATTGCAGGTCACAGCATAAACAGATTTAATTGCTGAACTGTCTGTTGGGAGACACAAAAATTCTGAGATCCCCATTAGGATTTTATATGATCTAAATCATCTAAATCGAAAATCTGTATTTGTAACCCACATTCCTAAAACCAGTATTCTTCATTGAATTCTTCATTCATCTTCAGTGAGTATCCTGGTTTAATAGTTAGGGTCACAGTGGATCAGGCGGCACACTGGAAACACTGGTCATGAGGTGGGAATAAAAGCTGGATGGCCCATTCCATCATGTAGCACCATACACACTCACTCAATCACACATGGGGTTTTTAAGTGTTTTAAGTTGGTGAAAAGAGACCAGAGTGTCTTCATGGAGTACATTTCCAGAAGGAAAAGCAATACCTAAAGAAGGTAGGTGGATAATCGTCCTCTTGGAGGTGATGAGGTGGTTCCAGTTGGTGGCCAAATGCTGTCCAATGCAAAATACACAACAGAAGATAAACCAGTACAATGCAGAAAACACACACACACACACACACACAAATTGCTGGCCCATCATGAGCAACAATCAGACAGCAAATTACACTCATCTTTCTCTCTGGGCTTTGCGTTGCCAAACCAAGCATAAATCCTATTCATTAAATCTGCTAAGCGCATACTTCAAAACATCTTCCCTCTATTAATTCAATTAGCAGGTTACATGATGCTTCCTGCCAGGGGTAAATTAAGACTTAATTAACACAATTTGACTGCTTAAAGGGTGGAAACACACACACACTTGTCTGCTCTTACAGACAAGATGGTAGAGTGACGGTATGAACAAATGAAAGTGTGCATCCTAATTAATAAAGATGTTACAGGGATGATGGCACAGGAAAACATCTGCTCTAACAACTGGATGTGCTGATGCTTACCATGTGGGTGTGAGAGGCACCTGAAATCCCATTGCTTCTAGCATGAGCATGTCTACACAGGAATTCAATTTATATCAGTCTTGTTGAAGCAGTGGCAGAGCAGAAAAAGTGGGTTTATAGTGATTAGTGGACTTTAAGTTGTCTCCAAGAAACCAAGCTTGGGCATGAGTTCACATACAGTAAAAGAATCTTAATAAACACAGCTAGACTATCTATCAATTCAAACTTAAACGTTACCTTCTTGATCAGCCAGCATATATATTTTTATGTACACTGTGTTTGTTGTCAATCTGTAAATATAAGCTTGCATCATGGAATATAAACCACAGAAAGTCTGCTTAGCTTCAGAAATAACATCTTGTTAACACTAAGGCAACCATTTGTATGGTTACATTCTACCATTTGTATGAGCA
>JAOTRN010000036.1:20583985-20601963 GCA_028566695.1 Bagroides melapterus
ATATAGATATATAAAGCACGCACACCCAGTCACGTTGACGTATCTCTCAGTGTTGGCTTGTCTCCTGACATACTACTCCTTATTGTTCATGACTGTTTATCTGGTTTTCATCTTTCTTTCGTCTCTGGTTTCTATATCTAGTCTTGCCTTGTCTTTCCCTTTTGTTCATCATCTGACTGACGCCTGTTTATATGATTTTGCGTCACGGTTTGGATTTGTTTGCCTGCTATTAAAAAAAAGTATTTTTCTTGCACCTGCAACCAGCTCTGCCTGATATCATATTATTTCTGAACATATCCACAAGCATCCCTGTCACTGAATGCCCACATTCAGGCACAACGTTCAGTCCGGTTTATTATCTTTTCCACAGATCTAAATGCAAATGTCACTTTAGTTATTGTTGCCTAATGAAGCACAGCAAGTTTACTTTACAGAAGCTCCTGACATCCCAATAATGAACCACCTTTCAGAGTCATGTAGATGTTTTCTTCTCTAAAAATCGAGGTCAACTGAGCTAGCTCAGCATTTTAATACATTTTCATAACTACCACAGAGCTTGGTAGAGTGTTGCTTAATTGTATCATGCAGTGCACCCATCTGATTCTGCAGTCGTTGTTTCTCCCATCGTTTATTCTGTGTTTTATCTTCATTCCTCACATGTCTCCTTATTGTTTGGAAAATTATATTTCCCTTTAGTCTTTTAGGTTCACAAGAACCTGGTGTAGGTTAGAAGAGGTCTTGTTTAGTTGAGAATGTGGTCTGAATGGAGTGGGACCACTGGGTTTTCATAGTGCATTTGCTTGTATTTGATATGCAAACGTATTGTCATGAGCTTGAAGCAGCTTTCTATGGAGCTCCTGCCACACCTCATACCAGAACTTTCAAAAACAACACTCCAACATAGAATATTTAAAAGATTAACAGCTGTTATAAGTTTAAATATTGTGATATAATATGGGTGTAAAGGTGTGAGAAGTGTGGCATATAATGTACATTTACCATTTCTTTATTAATAATGGACATGAAGATGTATGATGTGTCTCAATTAGTTCCCTATTTCAGCAGTCTATCAATCTACCTTCAAAAGGTTCTTGAGCATTAAGAATAACCGATTAAACAAAAGCTCAACAATAGATGATATCTTAATGATTAAAACTGAACAATTGGGCGTGTTTTGGTCATTTCAGACATGTAATAGTTTCTTTTGTTTTATAAATGGTTGTATGCAGATTCAAAGCACTCTATCATGAAATCCTTAAGGAATCCATTTTTATTGGTGCATCAGTAAATCCCTGTTCCGTTCAAAACAGTAAAGTGTCTGTGGTTCCACTTAACTGAAAAGCATTTTGCCTTCTTAGTGTTGTGTGTTTGTAGTTTTTAGTGCTATTGAATACTCAATAAAAAGAAGAAATGGTATTCATTAGTGAAACTTTACTGCCAGAGTTATTGTCCTCCCTTCAGCAATTTCCCACAAGGTTGTTCAGGTACCTTTACTTCCCTCTCACATGGAGACATTGAGCAGTTCCAAAGCTGCTGTTAATTGGGCCACATTATTAAGTTAAGAGCGGTGCATGCGGTTGTGCTGGAGCTAATGAGCAGAAGGAGGCTAGCTGTGCTTGGCTCAGCAATTAGAAAAATGACTAGGTGGAAAATGAGTATAGTGCTTGCTGAGCAAAAGGGGCTTTCTGACAAGACTGCATCCTGACTGGACATAGCACTGGCCATTTATCATTACTGAACCTACAATATTTTTAAAGTACCAGCTTTTATTTCCTTTGAGAGCAACAGACCACTTGAGTACAGAATAATGGTATCTATTATAGCCATCATACTTATTATTGGTCCATTTTATTGTTTTCTCTGACATTTACACTCAACTCCATCTCGGAACACGACATGAGGGAGAACTTGAAAATTAAAACAACAAATCTAGACAAATCTAGACATCTAGCACAATTCCGGGCATTTTTACATCAATGTAATTAAACACAGAATTAGACCAAATATTTAGTTTTTAAAGTGGGATTAAGTAAAACTGTAAAACTGAGTGGCACTGATAGAGCATGAAGCAATGTTTCTAAAAAATGTTGAGAGAAATATCAGTGTGTGTGTGTGTGTGTGTGTGTGCGTGCATTAAGTCTGTCAGAGGCAAGAGGATTTGCACAGGAACAACTGGTTACAGGAACAAATGTTACTGTCTCTTCCACAAGCACAAATGCCAGATGTGGACATGCTTTCATTCTGATTCCATTAAAAAATCAAAGTCTCTCTGAGAGGACACGCAAACCCCACTTTTTGAACTATGGCTGGCACCTTAAGCAGAATACATCCAGGGAAAACCACAAGTGTGCAGGCATAGAGGCTTTAAGAGGTTTGTAATGGAGAGGATGGGTACAACATGTTTAGCTGTTTTCCACCCACAATGTTCCACACCACATCATGGGAGACTTAGAGATGAAGATTTAGCAACAGCACTGTGTAGATGACTATGGATTTTTTCCCCCATTCAGACGCAGAAAAAATACCACGGTGGCATTCATTTGTACATTATCCCTCTTTTCCTTCGCTGGCCAAAAGCAGCTTATCTTGACCGCACAGTGACACTGTTGTTCCTGAGAGATGCCTAGCAGATAGCTGGTCCAGCTTTGGAAATTCTGCCCTGCTCTCTGATATTAAAAAAGTCTGGAAGGTCGGTCGGGTGTCTGGGGCTGGCCAAAGCTCTGGAAATCAAACCCATGGACAAAGGTAAAGCACAGAACAGAGACAGTATGAGTCTTGGTTGGTTCATGTTCAAGCCTTAAAAGAGGCCCGGCTTCTCTGATAGACTATTGTGTGTATACATTTGTTGCTTTCTTGGCTGAGAGGAGATGGTAATTGAGCAGTAATTGAGTGTCACAGCCTTTGAGCACCCCCACATCCTCCAGGCCTCCTGTCTACAGCGTCTGAGAGTACTGGGGGCCCAAAGGAGATCCTCTTCCTGTCACAGCATTGTCCTTCAGCCGGCCAGCCGCTGATGGAGAGCACTTAGCCCTGTTTACAGCCGCCCAGGTTCAAAGAGAGGCCAGTGGCAGTACAATGGAACAGTGTGTGTGTGTGTGTGTGTGTGTGTGAGAGAGAGAGAGAGAGAGAGAGAGAGAGAGAGAAGGATCCAAAGCTAAGCCATTTCTCCACACATCGTGGGAACCACCACATGGCCCCAGCAAAACAAAAGGATGGCAGAGAAAAAGAAAAGGATAAAGGAAATACATGTTCTCATATCAGCCTCTCACTTCTACATCATATTGTGTATAAACATTTTGCTATTTTTAACAAGCACAACAGCGAGCTCTTTTTTTGTCATCTCTCAGGCACTTTTCATTACTGAACTTTATCACGAGTTGTTGTGTGTATATAAAATAAAAATTACACAGTCCTTCTGTATACCCCTGAGAACCTACTGTATAACCATCAAGATTCAAGAAAAAAGCATCAGTATGAATTTGCTGTCAGAGTTGGATAATGATAGACATAAAGAAGCCATGGAAAACACTGGGGACTTGAGTTATTGTTTGGACTTGCTTTACCACATGGCTGGTGATGGTGTAAACCCTAAATCAGTGTTCAATGTACAGTAGTTCTGAAGGAACTTCCTGACACTTCATCAACCACTGGGACATTTTTTGTTACATCTTGCTCCGGTGTCATGCAGCTCTGCTCTGCCTGTAACCTAATAGATTCATTAGCTGCCTAAAAAAAACACCACTCAATGATGCTGATTCAGCGAGTCTACAAGATCAGTACTGAAGAAAAATTAAGTAGAACACAAAAGTTTACAATGCTTTTAACTTTATTGAGAATGATTTTCTCAATAATTCAGCAGCTAGAGTCATGTTTCTGACATCTCTGACTAATACCACAACGTTGATTTGCCTCTAGCATGTAGCTGCTAGTTCAGCTGCTACGTTCCATGCTAACTCAGTGACTAGCGATAGAAGAGTTGGGTATATCAATATCATGATATTGGCAATACTGTGCTGCCCGTGACCTTTAGATATTTTTAAATAAGCCACTTATAAATAGAATAATTTTAAAGATGTTTTGCCACAGAGCTATTCTCTGAACAAAGCCAATGGCTCTTGTACCTTCTCACTTCAAGAGTGTCATCTTTTAAGGCTGACATGTAAGATTATTTGTACTTACGCATGCGCAAACCTTTGCGCATGTGAGTTTAAGTATAGTGCATCAATTTTATACAGCATCAACTATTTTTGTTACAACGGTGACCCCGGCCTTCAGTCGTGTTCCCCTTTGGAACTGTAATCATGCTAACCTTGTTAAAGCTGCCATGCTTCATTCACAACAAGCGGATGACTCTCAGAACGCCAGAGCCTGTTATTAATAGCCTACAATGAGGCCCAGAGAGGTAAATGGGGTAAAGACTGTAAACACCAAGCACATTTGTAAGCATTTAAGGCTGAAAGAGAGGTTAAAAAGAAACAGTGTGTGTGTGTGTGTGTGTGTGTGTGTGTGTGTGTGTGTGTGCGCGCACCATAATAAAGCACAAACGTGACAGTTTATGACATCTGCACAGCCACCTTTAGATTAAATGTCAGTAACTATTAGCACATGCAAGCTGTTTGCACTAAGAGCCTTGCTCTGGCCTGTAAAACAAACTAATCCTCATTTTAAAGAAAGACATAAACACTAGCTGAGTCAGCAGGCCCAGGTTATCAGCATGCAGAAGACAGGCTTGATTCATTACTCATTAATTCTGCTTACTAACATTGATTTACAACCAGACTATGCCCTACACCCACTCTAGCATACATTTAAAGATCTGGCATGAAAACCATGTCTTCCCCCCTGAGCAGGAAATAAAAAACATCCAATATTAATCAAAAGAATTGTTCAGCAGCTGTCAAGTCAATATTTTCTCCTCTCCTTAAAATAAAATAAATATTTTTTTTCTCTTTGGAATTGCTTAGATGAATGTAAAACTCTTGTGTGTGAAGATATGAACCCATTGGCCTCATTATTAGCCTTTTTCTTCACTTGCAGATTAAACATCAAGCTTGGAAAGAACACGATGGATCTCTTATGTAGACTGAGAGCCAAATAGAGGGAGTAAATCAGAGAGAGAGAGATCAGGGATTCTCTTCAACTACTGGCCTGTTGAGGATAACTGATACTGATAGCCAACCATGAGCAACAGAAAAACTAAAATCACTATATCTTTATACTAACTTTATACTGTTCTCCCTTCTTATCCATCTCATATGATCTTTAACATGTTCATGCCTTAAGACTTATAAGACTTATGAGGATGAGGTTCCCTTTTGAGTCTGGTTCCTTTCAAGATTTCTTCCTTTTCCAACTAAGGGAGTTTTTTTCTTGCCACAGTCGCCACAGTCACCTCAGGCTTGCTCATTGGGGAAAAATACAAACACAATTATATAAATGTCTATTAATCTTGATTTTTTTTTTGTCATTTTTGGTATTTCCTTGTATAATATTATACAACCCTTTGTATTATGTGCATGTTCTGTAAAGCTGCTTTGAGACAATGTCCATTGTTAAAAGCGCTATACAAATAAATTTGAATTGAATTGAATTGAATTGAATTATATTGAGTAACTCCATAGATATGTATACAAAATGGTACATCTGATTTTATTATCTGAAAGTGTGAAACCCTCCACAATTTCTCCCCAGCACTGTTACAATGTTCAATAAATATTGAAAATGTTTTCTCAGGAAGTTAGGTGTATTCTCCTAAAAATAATTCATCCATTTATTTTCAGCATCTATGTGTTTTCAGAGTCTATCCTAGAAGTAAAGCATGGAGAGAGAATACCAGTCCCTCACAAGGCACCATGCAATTTAGACACACATGCAAACAGTCCATAGGATCAGGCAGGGCAGACCTTTTTCTTAAACTTCATAAATAGCCATTCAACAAATATCTTCAAGCCCTTATTCTTAACCCACATCCATTTAAAAATATGAATTACTATTTTGAGTGACCAGTGACTTTAAGTTTGCTTTTTAGGAGCAGCATGCTAAGGGCCTCATTGAACTACAGAGAGTTATTATTACATCTACAGGTCAAAAATTAAGAAGAAAAAAGTACTTATAGAAAGAATTCATTGGGGGCAAGAATCACTCTGCCTCAGGCATGCATTATGAACATTTTGTTTATGAGTGGGAGAACAGTGCCATTTTAGTCCACAGTTTTTATTACTTTCCTCGATTAGAAAGAGCTATGTAACTAGCTAGGATATTCATGTGTCAGAATCCATTATAATTGCACCAGTTGCTTATAAGAAAATTTGTTCATCTGAAAAGTCAACAAGCTAAATTTCTTTTTTTCTAATATTTTAAAAATTTGTCTGTGCTGGGAGCAGTAACCTTTATACCAGACTAGTTCATCCAAGTTCATTCAAGTTGTGTTAACTCCCAACTTCCTCTCATGGGGTTGCTCTAAAACATCACTAGGCAGTATAGCACAACATAAATATGATAACATGTTAGCCCCTATTTAATATTTTTGGCAATGATGTCATTATTAAGATCATCCTGCAGCACCAAAATCTATGGTTCATGAGATGTTCATGCTTACAAAACTCCACACTGGTCAAACTGGGGACCCTGCAGCACTGAGTCAGTGAATTTATCACTCTAAAAATAATGCTTGTCTAATTTTCTAACATCTGTTGTAATAACAGTTTGCTTCACGATGTTATTAGAATGTTGTCACATTATTAACAATACTGTAATGAACAGTATAGGCTTAGAAAAACCACAAAACAGACATTATTTACACCAGTGCTCAGGATATGTGCTCCTAACCTAAAACCTAAAAATAAAGTTTTGATGGAGTTATTAAAGAGTCTAAAATAAAATAATTGCAGTAATACTCAGAATATTAAGGGGCACAGATGGGCTCTTTCAGCAAGTGGCAGAAAAACAAGGAGGTGCTTCAAGCCTGAAGGCAATGATACCTGATCAGCAAACCACCACCAATTAGAGCATTAGGAGAAGTCATTTATTTTGCCTATGTTAAAAAAGGTGCTAAACTCTGTGAACCATTCCCTCATACCCTGCTGAAATTTCATCCACACTGAGAGCGGCCCCACAGAGTGAGAGACAGAAGAATATTGAGGTGCCTGTGTGTGTGTGTGTGTGAGAGAGAGAGCGAGAGAGAGAGAGAGAGAGAGAGAGAGAGGGAGAGAGAGAGAGAGAGAGCATCTCTGGCAATTTGAGCCAGTGGTAGGGACCCTGCCAGGTTTAGGGAAGTATGAGGAGGACCATGCGCTTTCACTCTCTCCCTTCCTCAGTCTTTCCTTTTTATAGGAAGGTACGCTTCCCCATCCCTTTTCTCTTCACATTGATTAGGACAGAGAGGACCTACAGTACAGATACCACTGTTAAAACCCCTGGCTCACAATACGCTCAGTGAGACCATCAGGAAGCACATCTATAGTCACTGCTGAAGGAAAGGTTTGGTCCACAACACAACATATGTTATATACAGCCAACAACAGACAAAATGGTAAGCTAAGATTATTAGATATTTATGTATGACTGGGGGTCTTATGGCTGATTAGGAGGAAAATGTACAGTACATCTCCCAAAATAATAATAATAATAATAATAATAGACAATTCATGATGAATTGTATGACAGAACCTTAAAATGTGATTATTTCAGATCAGCAGAACCTAAACAGCTCTATTTTCCCTCATCCATCATCTTGTCTCAGTACTTTCAATAACACAATCCAGGCAATGTGTTAGGCTCTGTACAAGAACAGAACAGTGTTGAAAGGGTAACTCGTAACTTTGTCCCATTGCAGTCACTCCAGAGAACACACATCATAAGTCTTAAACAGCATAAGTCTCAGTTGAAAACAACTGCAAACATTCAGGGCATTCGTGAGACGATCCAGTGACCTTAAATTCCGTCAGTCGTTTCTAAAAAAGCACACTAGAATGCTAGAATCATTATGCGAATATTAACACAACCACAATACAAGTTCATACTAAAGCGAAGAGATGGAAATGAAAACGAGGGAAAAATATTTGCTACTAAAAAAAAGAGAGAGAACTTTTCTCATGTACAGAGTAAATTTAAGTCATACAATCCAAGTCATAAACACAGAGGTTCTGAAGACTAACTGAGACAAATTATGTTCTAGTGTAGACTACAGTATATGATATAATTTTACCTCATGTCACAGGATGTTAGTACTGGTTGAAAAAATAAGTGTTTCAACTAGTCTGTCAATAACAGTCTTGTAAGTTATGCATACTTTTTCTTTGATGCAAAATGCAATTCAAAAAGCAAGCAAAACTACAGGCCACAGCAATGCTCCAAATCACTCACAAATCTGTTTGCATGTTCCCTGTGCTTTCGCTGTGCGTAGTGTTTTCACACTATTTGCTGGTCTTTGCGCCCTGTGTCTGCCAATGTCTTGCTTAAATAAATACTCAAGAATTACCTGGCAGTAAATGAGCTGGTGCATGAAACTTAAGCCTGTTTGAAAATTATTGCCATCTACTGGTCATATTGATGCTTAAAAAAAGCCTCTGTTCTTTGCTTTTTTTTTTTAATTTATTTATTTATCTTTACATTTTTTTTAAAAAATGTCAGTTATTTTGGCTACAGTGTGAAGTGAACGTTCAAATGAGAGCATTACTGAACCCTTGAATCTGCGGTCTGCTTTTAATTGGAGCAGAAATCATTGTAAAATCTCATGACATGTATTACAACACTGTTTCTGAATTACTGCTAGTAATGTGAGTGGATTTAAGGAAATAACACAACAGTAGGGTGATTAGAACATTTCAAACATTTGGTGATCAGTTTAGATAAGAAGTAAGGAAGCTGGAAAATAACTTACCAGCTGGCAAAGATGGCGTACCAGCATAAAAAGCTTGGCCTGTGTTTTGGCAGTTGGGCAGACCGAGGTTCATTTTTCAGCAGGGAAATGAGTTTTATTTCAATTCAAACATAATTCAAAAAGGATGGCTTTAGAAGAGTGAGTACAAAAACACACACACTTTGGCTAGTCAGAACACTAGCTTAGAATCACCAGTCTTTATTTTGAAGAAAAAGCCCCCCTTAAATCCACTCTTTAATGGAAAACATAAAAAAAAATTAAAGGATTTTAAAAAATGATAATAAATAAATAAATGAATAGAATTCTTAATAATACTTATAGAGAAATAAGAAAATTGTCATCCAATACAGTAAATGTTTGAGAGCTGCCTGAGCAGTAAAAGATACCAGCTAACAGGATTGGCCGGCGTTTTGGCATTTGGGCTCTATAGAAGACTAGCTCTCAATCCATTAACACCAGTCTTTAATTAAAATATTAAACCACTCTTAAACCCACTCCTTAATGAGTGCCTCAGCAACAACTCAGACGGTTCTTATTTGTATTGGAAAAGTAGCGTACATTAACTCAGAACTCTAAATACTACAAACATTCTAACTGTATTTATCATAATTGACTAAACTAAAAGGACAGAAGCAACAATCATTTGCTATTACCTTGTGATGAATGAACCTACAAGGACATGAGGTAGTATGTCATACTTTTATGCTAGATAAATAAGATCCATGGTTCCAAAACTGACATGGTCCAAGCCTGAAAGCAGTCCCAAGAACTGAAGAAGGAAAGAGAAAAGAGGATATTTCACATGACAGCTATTACCTGCCTCCAAAAACAACACCTCAGAACAAGGAGGAAATTCCTCCACCTTCAGTGCTCTCTGCTGGAACACACCAATTACTTAATCCAGCACTTGTAATGAGCTCATTTCACAATGTCATGAGCAGCTTTTTTTTTACACCCCTCAGTTTTGACATGTTGAACTCTACTGCCTCCTGGGTTATACCAATATAAACCACAATGGTGATTCTATTTCTGTTAAAGGTCTCTTACATGGACCTTCACTGATCGAACGTTAGCAGTTTTTTCTGTTATTTTAATGTGTTTAATGTATTTCAAAGGTTGATGATAAGTAGGTGGCAAATGTGAAATGAACCAGACGTTACAAAAATGGTTTCCTGTCCAAAGCTGACCATGATGTCATCTGCCAAAAAGAAAGGGGCCCCAGGTTCTCATGCTTTAATTGAAGGTGACAACATGACATAAGGTGACACATCATAAGTCCAAGGAAATTGGAAATACAGCATGCATTCTCTGCACAGTGGTGTGCACAGAGCAGGAAATAAAACTGTATTTAAGCTGATTATCCATCCAGAGGCCAGACCCTCTAAGCAGCTCCACAGCAGCCTGCCTCCAACACAAGCACTTGCTCTGGGGAGAAGAGAGGCAGCACTATCCCCCTGGCCTGAGAATTATTAATGGCCGGATGGAGTTGGAGAGGGGCATAAGGGGGCTCTTAATTGGACCTGTGTGCTCTATCGGTGGCTGGACCGAGTGCTTCTGCTGATTGCTGTGAGCAGGTGGCAGTCCCAGGCCAGCCTGTCCATTTTCATCAGGTCTTGGAACACTGAGCACATGGCTTTCTACAAACTGCCCCCCACACCACCATTAGCGACTTACTCATTACCCACAATTCTGCACACTCCCTGTCACCTAGCAACAGTCCGTTTGCAACACTTCCTCTGGCAGGGACACTATGAAGGCCTCAGTGCCCATGGATGTTCTCCAAAGCTGCCTGCTTTTATACGCAGTGGAACTGCACGACTGTCTTTACTGTAACACCCATTCGCTATGCCCTCACAGAGGAGCTCGCAAACATCATAAACCTCTCTGCACATTATAAACATACTAACTATAGCACCTCTTTGTAGGTTAAACACAAACTTTTCGCCCTACCATACACAGACAAGTCAGACTTCTAAGAATAAATTATAGCTCACACAGAAGTACCACTACAAGGCACTTGCTGAAGAATTAGAGCAGGTCACTGAGAAGAACCTTCCTGCATCACCACTTTTCCTGTGCTGCGAGCATGTGTAGGTGTGTGTGTGTGTGTGTGTGTGTGTGTGTGCGTGTGTGTGTGTGTGTGTGTGTATGTAAGTAAGTAATCTGCTTTTTCTCCTTGAAGCCTGTGCACCTCCAGGCATGCCAGAACTGGAAGTCCTACTCCATGACTTATGTGATTGTGATCTGGCTGATAACAGCATGTCAAACACATACACAGGAGTTGTTAAAGATCTTGAAGGCATTCTTGTAAAATCTGGAGCCATCTTTTCTGGCGGTCTATGTCTGCAAAAAAGAGAGGGGGGGAGAGAGAGAGAGAGAAAGAACTCTCATGACTTTACACCGCTGTTCTGACTACAACCGCAGCAATGAGAAAACTCTATAGGACATGTGGTCAGTTACAAGGCAGGATGACACAAAGAGCCATGGCATTGTTTAAAAAAGACATCAGGCCATGTTGCCAAATAGAGAGGACCACAAAGCATTCTTCCAGTAAATGCAACAATGAAGTTTGAATGAACTAAAATGAGAACAGAACAATCCCTGAAGGCCTAGAAACACATCCATGCCCATGTTCATTAGCTTTTGATGATTTTCCAATGTCCAATTATAAAACTAAACAATTGTTTCATTTTTCATATTTATGTCAAACAAAACTCATGTCTCAAAGGTGCAGGTAGCATGAGCTAAAGTCTAGACAGTTGTACAACATATGTACAATATACTACGAACTATGTTTAATCTGCAGCTGACATAAACACAAGCAAATTTCTAGTGTGCTGTCAGCTGATACCATTAAAGGCAGACCAGTGAAATGAGATGAATGAGCTGCTGTTTGGTAAGCGCTGGAAATGAAGTGAAAAACACTTAGTTCCTTCATTTAACTTTAACATGTTTCAGGAGTGCAGTATTTGGTGGCATTAAGCCCAGGAAAGGAAATGACAGGAAACAGTGGAATGACATCAGCCATCAAGCTTTTTCAATGAATTGCACACTTAAATGAGCTTTTCCACACTGCTAGAAAAGACAGAGCTCACCTTGATAGAGCACTAATGAATTGTAGAAAGAACATATTGTATTTTACCGAATGGCACCAAATCAAATTTAATCTCCACTGGCTATATGATTGATCTATTGCTGATCTATAATGTGATAATCTCTTTTTCCTTTTTAAAGAAACCTACAGCTCGTGTCCTGACTTGTTTTGTTTCTGCCAGGCCTTAAGTTTCCATGTCATGGCCTGATTTGATTCAGTCAGCAGGCCGGTGGATGACAAACAGTCCCTGAAGACTTGGCAGCAGCTTGTTCCAGGCCCACTGTCCAGGGCCTGCTAAAGGTCAGCTTTAAATCAGCTCCTAACCCCTGCAGGCTTAGCAGTAATGTAATAATCTGGCCTAGATTCCTGCAGACTCCAAAATGCAACAATGTTGAGGGGTGAGAAATTTACAAGGAACCCAAAGCGGATTCGTGGCACCCCACATGCCAGCAAGCCTTGCAAACGTGGCCAAGCGCACAGAATTTTTCCAGGTTATCATTTCTCATGGGTCGCTTACTTGCACGGCTGGAATTTCTCAGTTTGTACACGCAGAATATCAAACAAGATGTGCGATGTTCCTGCAGATCAGGGACCGACGGTGGGTCATGCCGATCAAAGGTTGTTGCTGTGAGGCTGCAGTGTTCACACAAAGATGCAGCATGCAATTGGGTTGTGGGTGCTAGACCTCGGTGTGGAAGTGCCTGCAAATCTAAGGTTTTGTCACTGTGTTCACACATTCCTCCTACACCCACCCAACACAAACCTTCATCCCCTAGCTGCACAGTCACAATCCCCTCCCCATGCTGCCCACTGCTGATGTCATTCTGAGATGACCCACATTGCTGTGTATGTGTGTACGCTTGGTTTGAATGGGTTGATGGTGGCGGTACATACTTATAAATATATCATAAACATTGTTCTTCTATGACGAACATTCATTCAAATATCACTCTGCACTATAGAATTTATATTCCTGTGTTCACTACTTATTTGTCCCTCCGGTCCTAAAGTCCACACTGGATTCTGAGTTTCACCATTTTATGACACGGCTGTAGTTTTCAACTATATACTCTTAACTCTCAGGGCTGGAATGTACTAAAATGTTAAAAGTCATCTAGGGTTTTAATGTGTATGTGTGGGTGGGTGGGTGGATTTGGTTGGGGAGGTACGATTAGATGGGGAGAGAAGTCATGGTTCAAAGAGATTTAATGAATAAGGGGGATTCAGAGAGAAAAAAAGAAGGAAAAAGGCAAAAGGGAGTGAGGTACCTGTCTAGCAGTCTACATTTGTGGAATGTATGGAATGGTCCAGCCTTCTCTCAGTAAACATTTGATTTGATTAAATGATAAAACGCTGGCCTCTTTTTTGTGTTGCTTCTTTCCTTCCAACTCTGAACCAGTCCAAATTTGTAATTGCAATTTTAATCTTAGAAAAATATAAGGCTCTTTGTCAATTTTAGGCAAGCAGAACATTTTCTTAAGGTTTCTGTTTTACAAGAAATTTTACAAGAGCATTCTGTCAAGTGTTTTGAGAGTACTAAGAACGTTTTCAGGTAATTTGTCAGAATGTTAACACAAATGCTTTAATGATTAAATATAAATGGTGTATAAAAAAAATGGCAAATGTGAAGCAAACACTTAGCACTTGTTTTTAAGCTCATTGCAGGTTTGCCTCATGTTCTTGCCAGTAAACTGAGAAGATTTTCAGAACATTTGTTGATATGTTTAACAGGTTCTAATAAGATTAGGCTTTAATAATAAAATATATACTTTGGACTTTTTTTTTTTAGATATAATGCTTGGGTAAGTTCCTACTTACCTTACTCCAATTGTTTGGCATTTTCCTTTAACCTGTTGATGTTAAAAATCTAAGGCTACTTTTTTGAAACTCTTTATACAAACCTTTCATCAATCTGCTGTAAGGGAACCTAACATTAAAAAAGCCAGTTATTTGCTTTCTGACATTTGACCCTTGCTAAAATGTCCCTTGCATGAACTTAATTTGCCCAGGTGTAAAATATGTTTTATAGTCCCCACACACTTTATGATTATAGATCAACAAAAGGAGAATTAACATTCTTCCCCTCCAAAACTCTTTTAGCTCACCTCTCCGCTATGAAGTGTATGATCTATGATTAAAAATGCAGTCACATCAAACAGGAAAAAAGATCTAAATCTTGACTTTTAATTGATTTACAAAAAGCTTGAGAAGAGAGGGATGAGAGAGTTGTATACACTGAGGGGGGAAATAAAATGTGTAGTATTTGCCGTTCAAGCCCTGACACTAGCAGCCTGTCTAATATAAAGTGCCAGCAAAGGTGAATTGGTCTGGGTCATATAAACCTTTGGGAAGGGAGGGGTGTAGCAGGGGGTCTGAGCATGTAATAATCACAACAGTGCCAGAAAGGCAGCCTGAGAACCACTCCAGCTCCCCTTTTCCTCCCCTCACTGCTCCCCTGAGATGTGCCTGGTGGAGCCAGAATGCTGCATATGGGTGGTCAATTAGCTTAAAAGTTTCAGCTGTGACAAAGCACCACTACATGGGCTGGAAAGGGACATGGAGACTCCTTCTCTCTCTCTCTCTCTCTCTCTCTCTCTCTCTCTCTCTCTCTCTCTGCCCACATATCAACAGCAGTTGAAAAACATGCATAGAAACCACATGCGTGATCAGAGTCATTCCAGAACTGAAATATAAGGACTCTTACTACATTCCCTCCCCAGTCTAAATCAACAGTTCTTTTTACTGTGGTTACTGTGCCGAGGGCCACACCACCGGAATGTGACCACGCTCATCTTTTTAGGGAGCATGCACAACTTTGATTAGTGTTCTCCTTTTCTAGTTTGCACCATGTAACAGTTTGCTACACCCTGAGTGATGTTATTAGGGATTAGAGCTTCTGTACAGCAGCACTTTTGATATTCCATGGATCGTGTGTTTATCTATGTGCCTTCGTAGAATATACATGTAGTATATTAAAACTTAAATAAGACATCTAAAGAGACTGTTTTCATGAGAGGCTACTTCTGCATGGTCTTTGAAGTAAAGCCTTGTGTCTCTGCAGCCTCTCCTTGTTCATTGAGAATGACAGTGAAGCTCCAGGCTTCAGAGAATCAGTGATGACAGATACCCACAGCTTCACTGACCATGCTTACTTCCTGTAACCGCTACAACGATGCTTGGACTCTTTTATTAATCATTTCTTTGGATGCCATAAGCGCAGTCTATATAGAGTCAAAGCAGGTGATTCATTTGCTGTGAAAATCAGAGTGCACATGAAGGGCTTTACTGTGTTTGTGCTTTCTCAATCCATCTGGCCTCACAGCAGACCCAGGCTCCAGCCTTCTTTCCCTCTGATGCCTTTTTCTGAACAGTGCCGGAGAAGAGCACCTTCCCAGTCTAGCTGTGCACAGGCATTTGGACAAAGCCTGAAAAATTAAATGGCACTGCCAAAAAAGAGGATTTGTACAAAGTACAGGGTGTGGAGAGTTGGAAATACACATACAGGCTTTCACACTTCATACGTAATGTGAACAGAACCTCATGTTCTTTCAAAATATGTATTTAAATTATACATGAATGTCTGAAGCACATATGGAAGGGTATATATTAAAAATATTTGAGCCTATGTTGGCAAATTGGGGAAATTGTAGTGCATGGGATGTGTACGTGCATAAATAAGCATACTTGATTGTATACGTGAGCATTCCTGTCATATTAATTGTGTGCATAACCTGCACGTGCCTTCTACATGTTGGCAAGTAGAATGAACAGGAAAGGTTGAGGCAGGGATCCAGAGATTCTGCACATACACATTTCCTGTTCCTTGAAGCACAGTGATCTTCGCACCATCAAGGAGTAACATCCTGATAGCAATAGCTATATAGTTGCTCTGTTCATTTGAATGACTGATCAATGAAGTTCCCTTTAAAACCTCTATGAAGCAAATATATTTAAATTAAGCCAGAATGGGTGAGTATGATAAAATAAGGCTGCTACATTTACATGGTGCTGTTCATTTACAAAGTGTGTAAGCAGTTGGGGACACTCATTAGTAGCCTTTTCAAAGTGATCTATTTTCCATACATTTTTAATCTCCCACTCATTCCTCCTTCTCTCTTTTTTTGTGTGAATTCTTTCCCTTTGTGTTACGGCATGTATGTGTTTCTCTCCATTCTCCCTTTGCTTGTCCCTCAACCTTTCTCAGTGTAAATTGAGTCATAACTTCCTGACTTTACTGGTCAAAGGTCAATCCTGCAGGCTCACTGCGTCTCCTGTCTCCCCTCCCCTTCTCCTCCTCATTTTTCTTCCTTTTGTGAGGCCCCTCCATCCCCACGCCCCTGCTCAGCATTCCTCAGGAATAAAGTACCTTCCAACGGTGCAAGGCTCACAGCAGAGGCAGCAGAAGCTGAGCCTCAGCTGCTGAAGCTCCTCAGCTAGCTTGAAGAGAGCTCAGACTGTGAGAAAATGTGGTCCGGCACTACCCGGGGCTCTGTGATGACAGGGAGAAGGCAACTGGGGGTTCCGTGGGGACAGAGATTGATATCTGTGGTACTTGAGTCCCCTATACCAGGTCATGTGTTAAGCCCACCACAAGAAGTAAAACTCAAACGCATACAATAGTTATGTATAGAATAGATATTTATCCACAATTTTATGCACTGGCTGTTCTTTTTGGAAAGTGGCAGCTGTAGACATGGAGCTCAGGTCCTGCACTGACTGCTCTCTGACCTCACAGTTGCAGCCTGGGCTCCCCCTGCCTCCATGGAGAGCTCCGGTTGCATCCCTCTGACCGCTCTGGCACACACACATGCACATTCGCGCTAATCCCTCAGTGGGGATTGGATCTGGGGAGTGAAGAGCGTGACACTGGAAGTGGGGGAGGTTAGCTAGGCTAGGGTTATCAGAGTATTCCCTTCATTTCATGCAGGCGACATTCAAACCCCCTGCTAGATCTCAAGGCCACTAAGACTTAAACTCAGTGACCTCACCTAAGTCCATCTGCAATTTTCTCTCTTTACACAGAACAGCTTTACAAACTGCAATAACACTACTACCACAGTCAAGAATGAAACTAGAATTTTGCCATATAAGTGATTTTAAGGTATGATTTCAGCTGAGAAAGTAAACTGATGCACAGATGCACTTGCAGCAAGTTCCCTATTACTGTGTGTACAGTAGGAGCAAATTTCATGGGGCAGAATGACATTAATAACAACATGGGATCAAAGTCATTAAGGTATCACACTTAATATATTCTATAGGCTACTAGCTAGTACATTTTAGAGTAACCCTGAAGAGTCAGCATGGCTTGAAGGAATTTAAACAAACTAAGCATTTTAGCTTGCCAATATATGAAATGCACAAGGTTTTTTTTAACAAAGATTTACTGAAATCAATTATAATTTTATAAGCATTTTTGTGCAATTACAATAATTTCTGGTTGCTTATAGTTGCACTCAAATGACACTAGCTCATTTATGTAGGTATCTAGATAAAAATATACATTAAACCTGCTAATCACTTGTTATATCCTAACCCGAACCCTAGAATTTCTAATCAGGGAAGTGACTGAAACCTATGGACTAAAAGATGACTTACATAAACATGTCACAAAATGTTCATAGAACAAACAAGGGGCAAAGTGATTCCTGTCCATGTGGCCTTTTTTTTCAATTTTGACTTCTAGATACTACTACTACTACTACTACTACTACTACTACTACTACTAATAATAATAATAATAATAATAATAATAATATTAACTCTGTGAGCATGCTGCCATCCCCCCAAATATCTATATATGTACAGTACTGTGCAAAAGTCTTAGGCACCATATTATCTGTAGTACAAATTTTGTTTATGATATTCTCCAGCATGCTCAGTAAAACCTACCAGCTGTTTTATTTAGAATACTGCACAAATCTGTATCAAACACTACCGCTTATGTTCAAGCAAAGAGTTTCCACACCAAATATTAACCGTTTATTGTTTATGTTATTACTT
>JAOTRN010000036.1:20623681-20636982 GCA_028566695.1 Bagroides melapterus
TACACGTATATATATATATACGTGTATATATATATATACATACGTATATATATATATATAAGGTTAGATTTACACAAAGCTTTACATGCAATTTAAACACAAGATAGATGAAGCCTAATGATCAACTAATACTAAGTGGTAAAAGGTGCAAGATTACCAGATTAACTGTAGATGACAGTGGTGGCACCTCTAGAACCTTCTCTACATTGTTCCATATAAAGTAAGCTGTTATGTTGCTCTCAGAATCAAGAACCAAACTTTCTTCCTTCACCGAACAAAAAAGATTGTATTTGGCCCAGCCTTTTGTCACCACCTAGAGTTAAATAAGAAAAAAAAAAAAGACCAACACATGGGGCACCAAGGTGTGACTAAATTGGGAAAAAACTAAAGAAAGACAGTAAAGAAAGATATATTGTGTGTTACTGTTGTGGAATGGTGTCTGTTCTGATGTTCTTGTTTTAGCTGGTCCATTGTGACGAATGAGGCCTCATCCGCTGATGACCCTGAATAACACAAATTTCAAGCTACTGAGATGAGAGACCTTTTTTAAGCAACAATTCAACAGTGCAAGTACAATAAAAGAAAAAATAAATCACTAAACTAAAATCTAAATCAGCGTGAACGTAAAAATGCACTCTGAATCTTGGTATTTATATACATGTATAAACAATATCTGTGGATTGACAGGTGTGGCGTGTGTATGTCATCGGAGTAGGAGGTCTGAAGGCTTGTGAACAGACATTTAACTGACATTATTGCATTAATTTTGCTTGTTTTCTGTCTGAAATGTAAAGATTAAACTTTAGTGCCCAGCATTACCTTTGCTGCTGACTGTGTACAATTTAACAGCTGTGGCCTTGTTGCCAGTGTAGACTGTCTCTGCACCCAGCCAGGACGTGTTAGCAGGGTCCTGCATGTCACAACGGACCCAAAGAGGATGCAGAACCTGAGCCTCCACCTGGGACATGTTCGGATTTTGAGACATGGTGTACCAGGACAATAGCTCTCTGTGCAACAAGATGACAATTTTAAGTACCCATTATTAGTCAGATTACCAAAGTAAGAGACAACCCAATGTTACACTAATTGCTTCACTCACCTTGCTCTACAGATGCTGAGTGGAAGTGGATCGATCTTGAGCTCTTGTAGTTTAACAGGTGTTTCTTCAGTGAAGCTGCTCTCATCTGTGCTCTCTGCATCTTCAGACTCATAAACTGGTGGAGTCTAATTTTTAAAAAAGTACACAAAAAGTTTACACTGGTCAGTCTCGCCTATGTACAGCAAATCTGCTGCTATAATAACAAAGCCTATAATGCTAATACTTAACATCCTCTGAACACACAAAGCACTGATCGACTGTATAGTGTGCAATAGCGGAAGAGTAATAATTTATTATCCCAAAATCGAGTCGTTGTTGTGTCTGGTTTTCTTTCTTTTTAAAGTGCTACACAAAAAGACTGAACTGAACTAGAAATGAATTGATGAATAAACTGACGTACCATTTTCTCACAGATGAAGACAAGTTGGTTTGCTTCAATCAGGCTGAGAAGAGGTTCATCATTACGCTTGTATATTTTAATATACTCCTGCAACACCAGGTGAACAGTGTAATATTAGCTAATCAGTACAATTATACGAATTAGACTTTACAACATAACTCTTATTCAGCTGTACCTGAAAAACCCAGGAATCTTTGTTGTCATCTTGACACAACCTAATACAGAAATATACATATTTAGTAATACTTTAGTGTCAGTACTCTGACATCACGTCTTGATCGTTTCTCAATTTAAACCAAATAATATACAGTTCTCTTTTCCGACTCCAAAATGTAATAATAACGACTTACTTCAAAAACTGAACGAAGTTGTTAGCTTCTGAAACAATCTTAGCTCTCATGTTGAGTCTGTAAAGAAAATTACTCGAAAAAGTTTTACTTCTTCCCGCCGCATGACATCACCAAGGTCATAAGTCACTAATTTAGTCACGCCTACACAATAATAAATTATTTATCAAATTATTTTCCTTTTAATTTATGATTCATGATTTATGTAATTTACTCATAAACGTATTAAATTTTTATATGTACGTTCGTGGTTTTCATGTTTACTGCAAAGAAATAAAGGGACCTATACTAAAAGTAGTCCCGCAATATGGCTTTCATCCGCTAATCCTCCTGAAGAGTATATAGTCCCTAATATTACTGTTAATTTTCCTGATTTTAAAATACACTGCACACTTTTAGTAATTATAGATTGTATTTTATATCAGTTTAATTCAACTTTGTGTATATTATAACAAACAAAATAGAAAAACAATAATATGTCACTCGTTAGGCGGAAGTGATGCTCGTCGGATGTATATGGTTATGAGGGAGTTGTTCAAGCTTCCTTTTCTTCCGTGGCCGCCATTGAGTTAGGAGCGTGGTTCCTGGCGAGCCGTGAATTCTTTTAAATATGGTAAGGAATATTTGTTTGTTTTTTGTTTCAGTACGCGTTGGTTTGCAGTATTGTTATATAACGTATATTTCAGGTTATGTGAAATATTGCGCGTGGCTTGCGAGAAATCCAAGTTGGTTTATACGAAGCCGGGGCTGAAGGGACACGGCAGCCATTTTGTACACGGCTTAGCTAAGATACACGTGTGATTAGCGGCTGATGACTAGCTAGCGGCCCAGCTAACCCGAGGAGAGTTTATTGCGCACCCCATAACTGTATTTTACTAGTAGCTATTTTTTCAGTGTGATCGTCGTAGCACGGCTCTGGTAGCGATTGTTGACTCTGTTTGACAAAGTTTGTTACAGTCATATAGCTAACTTAGCTGTCTAACATTTACAAGGGCTGAGCAATATTACGTAAAGTTTTAACACACTTGAGACAAACAAGTGACGTTGGTGTTCGTCTGATATGGACATGGAGGTCTGATGCATTTTAATCTTGCCATGATGGTGTAATTTGCGTCTGACTCTGTGATCAGTGACAGTTGCCTGCTGTCTAATGCTGGCGCAGTGGGTTGACGACATCTAAGTCTGAGCAAGAGAGAAATGACCAGAAGTTTTTAGCGGTGTGACATGAACCCGGTGTATAATTTCAGTGTGATGTGTTTAATTGACAGGCTTGTGCCCGACCGCTGATCTCGATCTACTCCGATAAGGGAGAGCCTTCAGGCAAGAATGTGATGATGCCTGCTGTGTTCACTGCTCCCATCCGCCCAGATGTGGTGAATTTTGTGCACACCAACATGCGCAAAAACAAGCGCCAGCCCTATGCTGTCAGTGAACTTGCTGGTGAGTTGTGAACTTAACTGCTGTGGCTCCTTTTTTCTTGTGAAATATTTATAGTGTAGTGATGATTGTAACCCTTAGTTTACCTTTTCAGGTCACCAGACCAGCGCTGAGTCCTGGGGTACTGGCAGAGCTGTGGCTCGTATTCCCAGAGTGCGTGGTGGCGGTACCCACCGCTCTGGCCAGGGAGCCTTCGGAAACGTATCCTTACATTCTATTTCATGATTTATATATACATATATATACGTATATATATATTTTTTACGCTTAGCACTAATTGCTGTGATGGTGTAATTTGCGTCCTACTCCGCATGTAGCGACAGTTGCCTGCTGTCAAGTGCTTGTGCTGAAGGTTGACGAAAATGTAATCTGAGCTTCTCTGCAAAGACCCTGAAAAACTGTTTAGTGTTATTTTGCCAGTGCAGTATGTTTGCCTTGACAATAGTGCAGATGTGTCGTGGTGGCCGTATGTTTGCCCCCACAAAGACCTGGCGCCGTTGGCACCGCAGAATCAACGTCACCCAGAAGCGCTATGCTATCTGCTCTGCTCTGGCTGGTTCTGCCCTCCCTGCTCTTGTCATGGCCAAAGGTAAGTTGTATAAAGTATAGCTTTGTTGGATGTATAGATTAATGGATTAAGAGTTTGTTTTACTCAGGGTTTTTATCTATTTACTTACTTTTTACATAAACGTCAGTGTGTAAGTGCACTGTTCTTGCTGAGGAGGATGTCTGCATTCCATGCAGACCTCCATCATGACAGTGCTAGATGAGCCTCAGTTTGCAGAAGGGCTGTGCCAAATATTGGCACCTCCCTTTCGAAGGCTGAGAACACTCCTGTCAACATCAAACTGAACTTGTGTTAATTGTAACAAATGAGTGATGATTTCTTGTTGCTGTTTAGGTCACCGCATTGAGGAGATTCCTGAGGTGCCACTTGTTGTTGATGACAAAGTTGAGGGATACAAGAAGACCAAGGAAGCTGTGCTACTGCTGAAGAAACTCAAGGCCTGGAACGACATCAAGAAGGTGATACTAATGTTTTGTGTGCCTGCTGCCCTTTTGACCTGGGTAAGTTAGTGGCCAGTTTCATTGTTCATGCTTCCACTCAACAGGTCTACGCCTCCCAGCGCATGCGTGCTGGCAAGGGTAAAATGAGAAATCGCAGACGTATCCAGCGCAAAGGGCCATGCATCATCTACAACGAAGACAACGGCGTCACAAAAGCTTTCAGAAACATCCCAGGTGTGTTTTGGTCACCAGTCAAGTCACTTTTCATTTCCAGCTGTGATGAGTTCCACTTCTGGTCCGTGTTTATGAATGCTGTGATTTTTTTGGAAGTGCTGAGTTAGCTGGATTAAGCAAGGTTCTGCTACTAAAACTAAACGTGTCAAGACTTATAACTGTACATATTTATTCTCAGGTATTACACTACAGCGTGTGACTAAACTGAATCTCTTGAAACTCGCTCCTGGTGGTCACATGGGTCGTTTCTGTATCTGGACTGAGGCTGCCTTCCGCAAGCTCGATGACCTCTATGGTACCTGGCGCAAACCTTCCTCTCTCAAGGTGGACTACAGGTATAGGGTTTTTTTTTTTTTTAAAGCACTCCTCTGTTGAATTGTGATATGATTTTCTAAACTGCAATGATGAGCTTCTACTTCTGGTCCGTGTTTATGAACACAATGATTTTTTTTCTGAAGTTCTGAGTCTGTTTATGCAGCTTAAACAAAGAAGGAAAAAGACTTGCCTCTGTTAAGTCATTTTCATCTTGTTTTTTTTTTGTTTTTTTTAAGCTTGCCAATGCACAAAATGACCAACACAGATCTGAAAAGAATCCTGCAGAGTGAGGAAATCCAGAGAGCACTTCGTGCCCCCAAGTATGACCTATAGTCTCTTGCACTCAGTGACCTTACTCACTTATAACTTCAGAGATCAAGTTTTTAGCTCTGTGTATCTAATATGTACATGTAATTTGTAGCAAAAAGATTCAGCGTAGGATCCTCAAGAAGAACCCACTGAAGAATCTCAGAATAATGATGAAGCTGAATCCTTACTCCAAGACAGCACGCCGTCATGCCATCCTGAAGCACAAGCCTGAGGTGTGTAATACTGAAATGTGTCTATTATTGGTGCATTTTAAGGTGAAGCTAAGATAACAGTTCATTCCTCTTGCAGATTAAGGCTAAAATGCTGAAGCCCAAGGTAAAAAGGGTGAGGAAGGTTAAGAAGGTCAAGACTCCAGCAGCACCTGCTCCCAAAACAGAGTAAAGCTGTGTGTATTTTGCAGTTCATGAGTTGTTCCAACAATAAAATGTACTGAAAAGCAAGAGTTGTCATTTGTGTGTTGTCTAATGTAATTTTATTGGGACGGGGTGATGTGGCAATATCTTGATAAATTGTAAATACGTTTTAGTGTTTGTGTTCAGTGTGTATGTAATATATAGACTTCTGCAACTCCTGGCAACAATACAGATTAAAATGTAAATTAGGTTCTTTTTGACCTTTTTCTATTTTAGAAGAAGGTTAGCTCACTTCCCCTAAATAAAGTTGAATCTAATCTAATCTAAAGCCAATCACCTTTACTGCAAATGTTGGCAAATCTGAATGTTTCATTAAAGCAAATTTGTTCTCATGTCACATTTCATGGCTTGCATTTGTCAATGTGACATGGCATGCTTTGGAGGAAATATTTAAAGTTTTTTTGGAATAGGCTCTTCAGAAAGGGTCAAATGAATTACTTGGACTGTCTTATTTGTTAGTGATTATGATTAAAGCTTGATTAAACACTGGCTTATGAGATGGAGCCCATGTAGACATGGCTCTCTGTATGCACTGTTTGCCAACAATATCTAAAAGTGAAGTCTATGATCATATTTAATAAATAATGTACTGTGTTGGGTTAAAAGCAAAGGTGTCTGTAAATTCAATACTACTCAAGTACACTATTTCTAATGCTTGACCACTTTGTTTTTAATTGTTTATATATTTCAGTTAGATAAATTGTGTGAAATCTCAAAACATTCTGATAAATGACTGGATAGTCATAATCATTTTCTTCATTGGACTGATCTTGTTTACACCAAGTTATTTTTCCCTTTCTCCCAGGGTGTTTCATAAGACCTGTCTAGACTGTATTTTCTATAAGATTTAATGTATAAAGTTAGACTGCTTGCAGTACAAGGGTAAGATGAAGTACAGTAGAACTTTATACTAAGATGTCCACCAGTTCCTGCAAGAGCTTTGTTCACACTACTTTAATTTCAACCCATAAATATTTTCAGTTATTACCTCAGTATACCTTTTATTGAGTTTTTATTAAAGGAAAAATCATTTGAGGGGAAAATGATTCCTGTGTTACGACTGATGGACCTCCAACTGAAGGTCCCAACGTTAAGCTTTCGTCAGGTTTGAATTGTGGTCATTAAATATTTTGGTCAGCTGGTTATAAAGTGAGTCAAGCAAAATCTTTCTTTGATATTGGTGTAAAAAGAGATTCCTCAAAAACTTCAAGTTTTGAAGTTCAGGAACTCCGTTACATAGTCCAACTAGAATTGAACTTTTAATCGAATTAAGTCTAATATTGTCTGAATAGTATTTTAGAATTAACCTACTCGAGTGTCATTTCTTTATTTGTTTATTTATTTATAGATTAAAAAGGGTCCTTGCCTGCAAAACGTCTCTGATAGGACATACATAGCAACGTATTAGTTGAGCGGATATGACGTTATCTTCCGTATATAAACTCCTGTGAGGGCCGTCGTCGTCCTTTCTGTCTGGTCTAAGTTTGCGTTGTGTTGTTCGGAAACGGTGCAGTTTAAAACCCTGGTAAGCTTTAATTTATTAATTACATTTAAGATAGATTAACTGTTCCGGTTATAAATGGGAATTTTGTGTCGTGATGCATTACTGTTTAAATGTAATTGCTCGAGGGATACTGAGTGTAAAACGCATGGCGTATAATACAATAATCCTAGCTATTAAATATTTTCGTTTCCACAGCAAAGTATATATTCGCAGTTTGTATTTGCGAAAAAGTATCGCAGATGAATGGCAAATAAAAACTTAATAATTATATTTTTAGTAAGTGACTATTCTCTGTGCACGTGCACTCTGTCGTACCATGGGTAGGTACAGAACCTATGTTTGTTCCTAAGATCATCTTAAAAACTATTTTTCAAAGAAAGTTTTTCCAATTGGTATAGTGCAGGGAAAGTTGTTAAAATGTGCTACAACTAAATTTGCAGTGCTTTATATAACTCTACATATTTTAACTATAGACTTTGACTAAACTGAATGTCCTGAAACTCACCCTGGTGGTCATGCTGGTCGTCTGTGCATCTGGCGTGAGGCTGCTTTCCTCATGCTTGGAGCCTTTCGCAAACGTTCTTCCCTTGAGGAAATTTTCAACAAGTAAGATTTTTCCCCAAAACTAAGAATTCATATTTGAATCCCAAACTACAATGATGAGCTGCTACTTCTGGTCCGTGTTTATGAACGCCATGATTTTTACTGAAGTTCTGAGTCTGTTTAATGCAAAGCGATATTTATTCATGTATTTATATTTAATGTGCTGCCTCTCAAATTATTTTTTTTTTTACTTTTTTCCTCCCAAAGCATGTCAGCACACAATGACCTGAATCCTGGCCTGAGGAATCTCATCATGATGAAGCTTAATACTTGTGCCAAGACAGGATATGGTCATTCCATCCTGAAGCACAAGCCTGAGGTTGGTACTTTAAAATTTGTCTGGTGCATTTTGTATTTTCAGGTTGGGTGGGGGACTACAAGCCAAGGTAGTTTCCAGCTTAACGAAGCTTTCAGAACTTAATGTTGTGCAGAGATAATCTTCTTTACTTATTGTGGGGTTTTTTTTGTAGGTGACGATCACGCTCCTTTATCCTGACTAGAGAAACTGAATATTGATGTAATCCTGACTGTATGGATGGCATGTAGCATCTGGTGCTAGTCTACTACTTTCAAGTTGGGCTACTAGGTGTGTTGTACATGTAAGTCCCATGTGGCTTTATTTATTTATTTTTAAATATAGCACTGTGTTTGTGACTTCCTAACTTACAATGATGAGCTTCCACTTCTGGTCCGTGTTTATGAATGCTGTGATTTCTTATGAAGTTCTGAGTCTGCTTCAGCACAAATTCGAATTGGTTTAGTCACCAATGCTGAAAAAAGCTTGACTAATGCTTGTTCTGTCTTAACACAGCAGCACTTGGTGGATTTGGATGTGATCATGGAGTGAGAAGCTGTCTTCAGGTAAGGCATGGAATTGATCAGTTATAGCAGCAATTCTGTATGTAGCGTTTAAACAAGAGTGTTCAGAATAATACATTCAATACTGGGGCAGGATTTTGAGTTTAATTGAAGCTTGCCAACGGTGTACTGTTTCACTTTCAGTTTGGGGAGTTTGAAGAGGACTCTGGTGGGGTGGATACAAGAGGAAATGAACACTGGCTCCAACACGCTCCTGTATGTATGCATGCATATGTGCTTTCCAAGTATTGGTTTAAATAATTTTCTTCATTGGACTCCTTGTTTACACCAAATTTGGTTGCTTTTCTGCCAGGTAGTTTCAGAAGACCTGTCAAGACTGCAACTTCTATTAGTTTTACTGTATGAAGTTAGACTGTTTGCAGTTCAAGGGTAAGATGATGTACAGTAGAATTTTATACTGATGTCCACCAGTTCCTGCAAGACTCTCGTTTCAACCAATAAATATTATACTTACCTCAGTGTAACTTTTTATTGGGTTTTTGTTAAAGGAAAAAGGTAATTTGAATGGGGAATGATTTCCTGTGTATTGTACATTTTAATGGCTGCTGGACCTCCAACTGAACGTCCCAATGTTAAGCTTTGATTTTGAATGGTGCTAAATATGGAAACTAACAAGTGAAAATGCTTGGAAATGGTGATTCAATGTTTAGTTTGCAGTCCTCACCTACAGGGTAAAAGGCAATTGTTGCCAGATTCTACCTCAGACGTGCACTTGAGTAGAAAGAACTGGTGCAATCTCTCTTCGAACAGTCTGTATTTATTACAATTTATAGTTGCAGAAGTTTCCACAACTGACAAACTGTAGCTCTAGACATCATACACTGGAAATAAAGATTCAAATAAGTTTGAACAAAATATTACACAGAAGAAAAGCCTTAGTTTCATAATCAAGTACATTAATAACTATTTAAAAGGAAAAATCTACAATAAGCATAAAGACTACTGTTGTGACCAGGTTTAATGGCAACCATTAATTCTTTCACTCAATTAATGCTATGAACACTTAAGCCATAAAAAAAAAATGCATTTAATGTATTCTAATGCCCAGAGTTCCCAAGAATCCACTGCAGCCCTGACCAGCACAAAGTGATTAGTGAAGATGAATGAATGCTCAAGTTGTTTATGCTTTACCATGCATCAGTGGAAGTTTATATCAAGGCTCCATTAATGAATGTTAAAAAGCAAATTGCATGCATTCACACACCTCCCATCTCTATCATGTTTAGTTTATAGAGCAAGCTGTTTCAACTGCAGACTTGAACATCAGCACAGATGTTATATTCGAAGAAAAACATGAGTGGGATTTCAGTCTCAAGCTGAATAACAGCAACCAGTGAAAATATACCAGCACACCCAAGAGCTGTTCAAGTTAATAAACTAGCTAATTAATTGAGTGTAGTAGACATGTTGGGTAGAAACAAAATTCCAGTTATGTATCTAATTTGTAGCATTTTTCAGACCATGATGGGTAGAATTCTGCGAATAACTAAGCTCATTCATAGTATGTCTCAAATTGGTTTTAAACAGAAGTGTTAAAAATGTAAAATTCACTGTGAAAGCAAATTCACCCAAATACCATTCTATATACACCTAATACCCTTTTCAGATGGAGCTAGCCATTTAACATTTTTGATGTTAAGTGTCTTCAAGGATAAGTGCAGGGTCATGAGGATAATTGACCAGAACTTTGGTTCTTTCAGTAAGGCTTTTAACATGAAGTCCGAACAGTACATAGTCACAGGTTTGTTTTAGAACCTGGTATTAAAAGTTTTGGCTGCCAGTAAATTTGGCCACAACACTGTTTAATCAGGTAGTCTTATTTTTTCAATCTGTTGCAGCAAAAATGTAACTATAGAAACAATAACAACATTAATGATAATAATAATAACAATAATAAAGTTCGTTGACATTCACTTTTTTACTGACCCATTGTAACAAATCATTCATTTGCCAATACGTTTAACTGCAGCAATAAATCAAAGAATCAAAGCTAACTGAAGTGTTCATCTTAATCTAATGTGTAAAAGAGGCCTTAGTTTTGCATTAAAATTAATTGAAACTTACTTGGGTGGGGCACTATCAATTCTAATACTCTGGGAAAATCCTTTGGCTGTTATTCAATAGGTTTCAGATTTATAAAAATATGCATATTTTCACTCAAATGGAGATTTATATGCCCTCAAACAATAAACATTTATATAAAAGGATATATTTGTTTATAGTCTTAAATATTCTCTGACATGATCTAACCTGAAGTTAGAGCCTTGGGAAAAATTCTGAGCATCTGATGTTTGAGACCACATTCAGTGTTTTGTATAGTTTTGTTTTTCAAGTAACCCTTGCCATCTAATCCAGTTTGGGGTTCTTGAAATGATTTGTTAACCTCAGTTCAATATTTATAACATCACAATAAAGAGTTACAAGAGGGAGTGACTGACTACTGAAATAAATCAGCCCAAATAAAAACACGGGTGTGTGTGTGTGTGAGATCAGGTAAAATAATTTTCTTTTATATCCCCACACTGTGAGTTGGAGTCCCTGGCTGATTTAAGCCTATGGTGCTGCAGAGCCACCCAGCAAAGTCCACTTCTTCTGCTTCTGATGTCTTAATGAAGGGATGAACCTATAGAGAGGTCAGAGATTTTTTTTCAAGGGTAGTTTGGATGTTCATTTTGACCTTTCTTTTTTTTTTTTTTTTAAGAAAGACGTAAATGATATTGTAAATGTTCTCACCATCAATTGCTTCAGATCTGCTCTTTCCGCTGGGTTTTTTATTAAACTGGTGAAAAAAAGGTGTCAGTTAATTAGCTGTCGTTCATATTTCAGCCACTAGAGGGCAGAGTAAGTATTAGGAACTGAAATAGCTCTGGAAATACCACGTTGCACTCCAACACCATTACAGGCCTTTAATTCCAAACCACAGTTGCCCCTTACCATTTGTTAACGAAATCTTGAAATTCCGTGCCAAAGATGCTTGGCAGCTTGGGCGGTGGCTGAAAATAGATAGAGTCAGTTATGTGCAATGAAGCCAACCATTCAATCCACATCTTAATTTGTTTAGTGCCAAACTCTGGCCTAGTAAACTAGCTGAGAGTGCTGAGTATATACCTCATTGACAATGTAGTCAAGCAGCTCAAAGATGGCCATTGGAGGTCTGCTGTCAGGTCCATGTGCTGTAAAACAAGAAGACAACACAAAATTCATATATGTGGGACAAGTCACTAATAAAGTGCAATATCACCTGCAAAATACAACTGAAGTATTAGTATTAGTCATGAAGAGTTCATTTGAACACTCACAGCTGCTGGGCCGGCCAGGGGGCCTGGGTTTGGGGGAGGCTTCACCACTGGATGAGGGGTCCCCCTCCATGGGAAGGCCAAATATTTGCTCCAGCTCTTTAGCATCAGGTGGTGGGATGGGGAAGCGACCAATGGCCATCTCTACCAGTGAAAGCCCCATGCTCCAGATATCAGACTGCACAGAGTAGTGTGTACCCTGCAAACGTTCTGGCTAGAGAGAGAGAGAGAGAGAGCCAGAAGGAAGGGAGTAACTAAGCAAAAAATATCATATGACACACTACTTAAACATCCAGATAGGAGCCTTGACACAGAGAAATTTCCCCCAAGTGCAGTAAGTGCATTAATTCATTGTGAAACTAACATTTATTTCCTGTTCATTTACATTTATGGATTTTCTTCATAGTTCATAGTTTCCATTTCTCTATTTGAGTATAGGGAACATGGAAAATCACATGCAAATTTAACTGATGTATTAAAGGAAAATAGCCTTATTAATATTCTTTCCCTGAGAGAAAAAGCTTTTTTGTTTTGAAGGATAATACAGAGTTGGATTTGGATTTATTTTCAGTCCCAATCATAATTTTAATTTTTGTTATGGAGCAAAAGAATATAAAAATCAAAAGATGTAAGAAAATAGTGCTTCTTAGGGCTACCAGAGTATTGTAAGAAGCACAAAAAAGATGAACTCACAGACATGTAGGACCTTGTGCCCACAAATGAGTTGGCCATGGAGTCGATAAGCTGCCCACTCACGCCAAAGTCACATAGCTTGATCTCTCCACGTGAGTTCACCAGAATGTTAGAAGGCTTCACATCTGCAAGAGAAGAACTGGAACTTGTATTATGATGAACTGGTCTGAATGGAACTGAAAGATGTCAGTAAGCGTGAGTTTGTTCACCTCTGTGCATGATCTTGTGCTTCTCTCTCAGATAAGACAGCCCTTTTATTACCTAAGAAAGGTAGGATAAGACACATCAAAGATATGCTGAGTCGTACTGGGGGGCAATCGATACACATCTACACAAATAAAGTCTGATGTATGATCTTGCTTAAAGGAATTGTTAGGCCAAAAATCAAATCTATGCAATTCCCCTCTACCCTGAATTTTGTAGCCTGTTTGGGATTGTGAGACTGGAATAAATAGATAGATAGATAGATAGACAGACAGACAGACAGACAGACAGACAGACAGACAGATAGGTAGATAGATAGATAGATAGACAGACAGACAGACTGACAGAGAGACAAACAGACAGAGAGACAGACAGACAGATGGATAGGTAGATAGATAGATAGATAGATAGATAGATAGATAGATAGATAGATAGATAGATAGATAGATGGACAGACAGATAGATAGATAGACAGACAGATAGATAGATAGATAGATAGATAGATAGATAGATAGATAGATAGACAGACAGACAGACAG
>JAOTRN010000036.1:20670877-20683167 GCA_028566695.1 Bagroides melapterus
AATGGCCGCGGATTCCAACCTGGCTGCCGAGTTTCATGAGTTTTTGAGTATGTTAAGACCCCCAAAAGTGCCCAAAGTGTTGAAAAAAATAATAATTAAAAAAAAAAAAAAAAAAAAAAAAAAAAATTTAAAGAATAATCCGACGAAAAACAATAGGGCCCTTCGCACTATAGTGCTTGGGCCCTAATTAACACACAAAGAAACTGAAACCCAACATAGACATAAATGCAAGCTCTAACAATACACAGGTGATAGAAATAGTATAATGATGAAGAGGCAAGCCAGTGAATATAAGCTTGAAATGGAATCACATGACCAAAAATGAAATCATTCCAAAATGGAATCACATGACATAATTCCAGGGCAATGAAGCATTACAGGCATATGTGGATGTGTTTGTTACAGTTTCTTTAATGCTTAATTTACCCTTGCACTTGCATAATACCGGATTTAAAGAATTTTACATACAAAATTACATTCATAATTTCAAACTAAAGACTCTGGACAATAACAGACATTCTTTTGCAACAAACATTTGATTAGTGTAATGCTAACTGAAGGACCATGCCAAATTTTTATAATTACATTCTATTGGATTTATAATATCGGCTTCACAATCCATGATTCATTTAATTGATAATAAATATAAAGAAACAATTGATTGTATAAACAGAGTCACAGAACATGACACAGTGAAACATAATGAGCTCTGTAGCAGTGTCCATGTCATAATTTTAAACCAAAACAAAGCTCTACGTTATCAAAAATGACAAACTTCCACAACCTTTTTCCTGTAGCTCTGTAGGACTGGAGCTGGTATAGATTGAAAGTTACAGTGGTATAAGATGGTCATATAAGCATGTAATGTAAAATATATCTGGACCAGCACACTCTTATTGTATTTTAAGGGTTGAGCATATTGGGACCTCTGGTGTTCAAACAGTGCAGGTGGATTAGTAGTATTAATAGAATGCTGATTTCCTGAATCGCACATTCCCATCATGCACATCTTCACATTTTTGCATCACCCAAACTATTTTAGGTGGAGTGGCTATATATTAGGAGGGATGAAATAAATATAACTAACGTGACACACATCATTTAGGCTAATCCACAACTGCTGATGCAGAAATCAATACTGCTGTTTTTGACTCAATGTCACTTATCCACATCTCTACTTGGCTCCAGATAATGCACTCATCAGGGGTTTTTTTTTTTCCTGCTCCTTGCCCTTATGATAAGCAACTTTCCTTTCCTGTCTGTTAGAAATATTGCTAAAGATTTGCTTTGCAATGAATTTGTTTAGACCTGCCAACTTTTGACAGAGGTTTAGATGCGTATTACTACTCTTTACTCTTCTTCCTGTTAAGGTTATCTCCCTAAAATGTATCCATAATTCATGAGTAATTGTAGAAATAATTCCTTTTTTCGCATATTTGTGGATGAACACAGATATGACCTGCACCATCATTCTGACTCATTTATATATTACTTTATAAATTGTGGCAAAGTTGTCCCAGCTTGCGATAAAACTATTTATCTGTGTGATCCAAATATACACTCATGATCCACTTTAATAAGAACACCTGTACACCAGATGATTTATGCAATTATCCAAGCAACCAAATGTTGTGGCAGCACAATGCAATAAAACCATGCTACATGATACAGGTTAGGAGCTTCAACTGTTGTTCACATCTAACATCAGAATGGGGAAAAGTGTGATCGCTCAGACAGATGGTGGGTGATCTCTTGGGATTTTCACATGTAACATTTTCTAGATTTTTACACAGAATAATGCAAAAGACAAAAAACAATGAGCCACAGTTTTGTGGGTAGAAAGATCTTTGATAAGAGAATTCATAGGAAAACAGAGATAGATTTGAACTGACAGGAAGGAAACAATAGCTCAAATAATCAATCTTTACAAGTGTGGTGAAGAGAAAAGACTCACATGGCACACAATCACCCCAAAAAAAGACTGTAATAAAATCAGTTCTAATCTTGCTCTGTCCAGTTTTGGCGAGTGTGTCCCTATGATAGCCTCAGATTCTTGCTCTTGGCTGACAGGAGTGGAATCCAGTATGGTCTTCTGCTGTTGTAGCTCATCCACCCTAAGGTTTCGGACCAAACTGTTGGTCCATAAGCTCACACTTATGTGTAAAAATCCCAGCAGATCAGCAGTTTCTGAAATTCTCGAACCATCCAATCTGGCAGCAACAACCATGGTTTAAAGCACAAAGATCACTTTAACTGATAAACTGAAGCTCTTGAACTGTATCTGCATGATTTTCTGCACTGTATTGCTGCCACATGATTGACTGACTGGATAACTATATAAAGGAGCAGGTGTACAGGTGTTCCTATTAAAATGGACAATAAGTGTATAAATTCTATTTTTTTTAAAAAAGAAAGAAATTATTGTTATTCATAACCCATAATATGTTTTTTTTCCTCAGAAAGATTGACAGAGTGTGTGTGCGCATACACAATGCACATGTTCACACAAATGCAAATCAAATCTCAGTGACATTTTCAAACTGAAGATGAAACAATCACAAAAATGTTTTGATGTGCATATGTGTGTGTGTGTGTCTGTGTGTGTGTGTGTGTGCGTGTCTGTGTGTGTGTGTGTCTGTGTCTGTGTGTGTGTGTATGTGCGTGTCTGTGTGTGTGTGTGTGTGTCTGTGTGTGTGTCTGTGTCTGTGTGTGTGTGTGTGTGTCTGCGTGTGTGTGTGTGTGTGTGCGCGTGTGTCTGTGTGTGTGTGTGTGTGTGTGTGTTTGCTTGCACATCTGAATTATAACAATGCTGTAGGACTGAATAAATGCATTAATAAAATGTATTGATCTATCTATCCCATATTATCATTACTTTAATATCTAAAATATATTTATTATTTTAATACACTATTATTAATTCATTAATTTATATATCATTTAACATTTTGAGACTATATACATATAGAGACTATACAATATTGAAAGTGATTAGCATTATTACACTGCCCCACTGGTTGTTTAGTTGAAAGTTTTTGGCTCCAACTTATAATAAAATAGTGAAAGAGAGATCTATCTATCACTATCTCTGTGACTCTAGTCTGTATCACTAATCTCAGCTTTCAACTGATTTTTTTTCTACAGTGTTTGTAGCTTTCTATATGTGTGCTTTACCTGTACCTCTGCCACAAAATGATAAAATGTCACAAATAAGATGCAATTTTAGACACGCGATCTATTCTTTGATTGTGGTATATTATGTTAAACACGTTAAGAGAGAGCTGGGATTTTTTTTTTGTCCATGACCTAAAATCCTCCAAATTCAATATTTGATCCGTACACATTGGTTGGAAAAGGAAATTTAGACATTGCTGTCCAGTCACATCCAAACTATACATTGTAAATAGAAATTAATTGAGTGTGTTAACTGCATTATTATGGGTGATATAACACAATTTACAAACATACCTGAGCTTATTTAAAAGGTTTTTGGGATTGAAGTCAATAGTTTCCACTAAGGGATGAGATCCTCTACAAATTAATATATTTATAGCAATAATAGTAACCACTAATTAACTGATGGGTAAGCCCTAGCCTTACGTAAAGTGTGCTTGGGGAACATTTACTCCAGACTTTATGGTGCACAAACACAGCAAATGAAATACTTTTTTTCAGATACATTTTTTATAAATGCACACTTTAAATGAATGAAAACTTTAGGCAAGCCAGTCATGATTTTCAGAGCAATCTCTAAATAACTGGATCAATTCAGCTTTAAAATGAGCTACTTATTTATTATCATTGAAGCCTCTCAGCAAAAATGGCTATCGAGCCAAGGGACTTTGTGTACTGCTTTCAGTAAACTGAGAGCACACTGTACATTATGGAAGTCATAATTTACAGTGCAATCTCTGAGTGAATGTTCCCCATTAATGCTATTTAATAGCTTTAACCAGCCTTCATTTAGCTGCCTTGTTTGGTACATGTGTTTGTAAATTCATTGAGTTAAATTAAGCTGTATTTAGCAGTAGGTTTGTTGTTCCCAACACTAAACATCTTTAAGTGTGTTGTGTTTCCATTTTAGTTACAGTTGCCTATTAGAACTGTTCCTCTGTAGAGGTTCTTCACCAATCTCTGCATTATACTGAATGGAAAAAGCTCTGATTCTCTCTCTATCGCTCTCTTTTTCATTCTGTTATTTTTTTTTTTACAATACTTTTCTTCTCCAGCATGCATTCTCCTTCATCTGTGAATATGACTTATACATCACTGTTCCCTACATGTAGTAAGAGCAGTTTGAATCTTCAACACTCAGGAGAGGGCATTATCCATTCTGAAGGTGCCATCACTCTGCTACCCCCACAGGAGAGCCCTCTCTTTATTGTGTTAATATTTTCTCTGTGAAATGGTAAAGAGCTATTCACAGCAGCCGTTCATTTGACTACTGCTCCCGAGCAGCTGGAATTGAATGGAGTTTAATTTTCTTCTCTAAACTTGGGGCCTGGTTTGAGATCACCTGGTTGGAAATTGCCTCTACTGTTCTCATGTGTCCTGTTCCACTACCACTGCAGTAACACTAACATATTGGAACCCGCTGGACCTTTCATGTCTGCTAGAGCTAACTCACATAGCCAAGCATTTGCATTTTGAGCAGATGTACCAATCTGTGCAGTTGTAGTGGAAAAAAAGTGTGCAATATGTGTAGTGCAAAATATAGATTGTGCAAAAAATGTCTAGGAGAATTATTGTGTGTTCAGTGAGTTCATAAAAAGTCCAGTTGGTACAGTAGGTATTGTTATGGTTGAGGGCCTGAGTGGCCTACACGGAGAAGTTACTCCCCATTCTCTCTCTGTTTGCCTTCAAGGAGCTGAAACACTTCACTATCCACATCAGAGAGTTGAGTCCATTGTTTGGTTGGCTGAGGTCCTTCACTATAATATAGAAATAGAACTCTGTTTATTTAAGTAGACACAATGGGTTTTTTTTATACCACATATTAGAGGTGACAGTATCTTAATTGACATGAAATGGATTAAATTATGAACTCGAATTACTTAAAATGAGTTAGCTTATCCTTTAAACCACCTTTTTTTTGGAGAACACATAAAATGAACTGAAACACAGGACATATTTTATTCATATATATTTTATTAATAAATCCCAGGACAACCCAACTGCCACTGCTGCAGAAATTTTGGAAAATTTGTCAAAAGATTCTATTGATAATGAAAAAAATATATTAGGCTTCAGTGAAAGATGACTTGTGTGGTACTTATCTTTGGGTGTCATTGATGGTTATCTTATGGTTAACTCACACAAGACTACATTAACAAGTAATTTACTTTGACATTTAACTCATGTTAATGTTACATATATGTAACAGAAAGTAAACATAAAGGCTGACATCAACAAGTCTAAAATTCAGTGTAATTTGCAGGAAGAAAATGCTGGACTGCTCAATTTGTTCTCCTACTAGAATGAAACTAGATGTTCTCTATTCAGTTCAAAGAACCGCATTCTAGGGCATGACCACTTACCCTCTCTGCGGTGTGTCTGGCTCACATTCATTGCTCAACTTCATATTGCATTCAAAATCGCAGCCCACTGTGTCAAAGGTTGGCTGAATTGTACCTCCATTTTAGATAAGTTAGAATCATACTAACTAAACTGGTCTCCCTTCTCTTTTCCCCCTTCCATTTTTATGAGCTTCAGGTTAGGTAGATCCACTGGCCTTTTCCCCATTACTATTCCCATGGTGAGTCGTGTCTAAGACTAAATGAATGATCTGTATGTTATTGGTTTGCTTCCACTATGTAGAGCCCCTAGCTTATTCAGCAGCAGCCTGCAATCAATGAGGGCTATAAGTGGAGTTAAAACCGCACCTGAGGCCTTAGAACTGCCTGCTCAACACTGTGTGCTAATCTTGTGCATAATTTAGAGCCTTGTGCCCTTCCTCTTCCTCATTATCAAGTGTGGGACGAGGGCAAAGGAGACCATGAGGTTCCTCTGGTCATCACAATAGAACCATCAGCTCCAATAAGAGAGAGGAGTCAGACCTATGGAGAGCAAACAGCCGACTACATGGTGAGCTTTTATACCATTCTGATGAAAGCAATGTTCCATTGAGGGAGGTTAATTGATGGCTATGATGATTTAGAGAGATCCAAAGAGGCTATGTAGATTAGACAACTTTAGATCTCAGCTGATATTTTTATGGAGAGTACTTCAGCTGAACGCTTAGCAAGTAAGTTAGTGTGAAGCAGTCTTCATAGGACATTGAATACAGATATCAAGGTGGACATCATAGCATTTGACATTCATAGTATTGGCACGAGTTGACATTGTTTTACAGACGCTGTCAGATTAGTTGTAGAATTCTCATTATGCTTCATTTAGCCTGTAATTTTTCCTTTTTTTCCTTTTTTCTTTTATAAAGTTGTAACACAAAATTTTAATTCACATAAAATATTTAATTCATGTAAAAGTTCAGCATGGCTTATGTCCAGAGAAAGTATTGGAAATTAATTTTAGAGCAGAATGTCAGAAAGCTCTATCACCTCTATGCAATTAGTGGTGTCGAAATTCACACATTTGTGCTTTAATTGGCAGTGATTGCACAGAGCAGGGGTGAGGGCTGTTTAATTGGAGGCTGAGTGATGGCAGTAATGGCTCATTTGTTTGCCTGTGTGTGGTGAGGTACCCCTTCTAATGACCTGTGTGGAAAGCGTGGCATCAGAATAGGGTGAGGGAGGTGTAAGATTAATCACATTACCTTGTTTTGCACAAGCTTAAAGCCTTTCTCAGTTGTCTATTGTGTTTCATCGCCTACACGAGTGCACGCACATAATCTGTGCTCAGACACACTGTGCATTTCAGCCAACAACCCAGAAGATGATGATGACTTTTCTGTTGACTTTGTTTCAAAGTTAGTAAGGAAACTTTAACACATATCCTTCACAAGGACATTGTAAAGGTGGACCACAGGAAGAACTGAGAATGTATATTTAATAGCGTGGTTATGGTAGATGGAACAAATATGTCACGGCTCTGAAAAGTGCAGCCAGGGGCACATCACCTCTATCTGAGAGGCCATGACTTGCTCCTGCGTTTCATACTTACAACTTTTTACAATTTTTTTTTTCAGTTCATTGATACAATAGAATCAGTGTCATTTTAATAATTATGCCGACCTTGACAAAGTTTGAACAGGTACATTTTCGTTTGGATAATGAGTTGGTTATGAAGTTTCTCATAAAAGAATTGCATACATGAAACACAGTCTGTTGGTTAACACTGAGACTTATGTATATATATAGGATATGTTTGTCTAAAGTAAGCCAAAATTAATAAATTACCTTAAATAAACTGCAATGTAAATAGTCTTGTCGATATATCTAGGCTCAATTTTCACTCATTCATAGAAAATGTGGGGTAGATGATAGACAAGTCACCTTCTTGGGTTTGGCATGGGCAGTGCTCTTTACTTCATCACTTGCTTGTCTTCTTCATATGTCACCTTCCCTAAAAAAAAGCCCCTGTTCTGGCATCTTCTTACATCCTTGGACAATGACTCCAAATAAATGAAGACACAGAACAGACTTGGAGGTCCTGATCTAGAAGGGCGATGGCTGAGGTGTGAAACCATTGGGCTGTAAAATTGCTCTGGCAGCCATGCTGTTGTTTCAGCATTTCATGGAAAGTTGCCCTGCCTGCTTCCCTGCATCTTTCTTGTTCATCTTTTCCTCCCCCATCATCCCTTCCCTACTCGCTCTTCCTTCAACTTTTCCTCAGGTCAGATTTTACCGCACTGTTTTTGTGGCTGCGCTGACCTAAGACATAGCCAGAAGGTTTGCTTGAATTGGACAATAAAAAGCAATAAGTGACCATCTTGTTTTGTATGCACCACCATCTGGCACCACAGAGGGAATCAGAGAAACCCAATGTTCTCTAGTGTACAAACCAGCTTGGAAGTGTCCTATACACCAATATAGCACAACCTCACTGACAACCACCAGAACAATTATGAGTTCTAATTAGCCACACTGTATGCACTAAACATGTGTTTCTCTCTATAATGCAAATAGTCACGGTGTGTGGCAAGAGTGCCTGGAGGAAGAAAAGTGACTGCTGTGTAACCAGGGCATTGGAAGGTCAGCTCCTGGGCTGTGAACAGATTTGTTAATGATGACAATGAGCAGAGTCGTTCACAGTTTGGAAAGTTTATCATGAACATTCAAATTTTATAGACCCAGGCAGAGGCACGAGTAAGCAATTACTATCAAGACAATGTAAAATTCTTACAGACCTCTTGGAAACCTTACTCATTTTATTTGGTTTAATTAATCCTATTTCCATTTTATTATTACGTCTGAAATATTTCTTACAGAAAATGACACTGAGTTCATCTATAAAGCTTTTGTCTCTGTCTTGAAATAAATCCAATTAAGGATGCCACGGTCCATTTGACACAACTGAGGAGTGCACAATACTTAAATAGAGAACTAACAAGCACAACATTGCCAATGAACAATTGCTTAAATCTCCTACTACAGTAATTCTATTAATATCATTTTATGAGGTTCACACCATTCGTAAGAAATTGTCAGTATTTTTTAATTACAAAGTTGCAATTACATGGATGTTTCATTTTAATGGCTGACAAGCTTCAATAAGATTCCTGTCTCTTACATTACTCTTGTTTTCACACTTCCAGACCTGAGACCATTTGAGCCCAGAGTTTTGGTAAGATGGTGATGTCTGTTACCAAAATGCTTCTTCTTGTTTCTACTTTTATGATCCTATGGAAAGGGTTATTATGATTATTTATATATCAAACCAGACTTGGACACTGTAATTATCTTAACTTTGTGGTGCAAGTGCTCCCACTGAGAGTATTGTGAAACAGCATCTCATGCTTCTACAAGTGCAGCAGAGAGTACCTTGTATTAAGGGATTCCTGCACAATGACATGCCATGCACCTAAGAATAATTTTTTGCTCTGTGACTGTAGGTAACTTAGAAAAATAATACAAACCATATAAATTCTGAGAATAGTATTTTTGAAACCTGCAGGTACATGTGTAATTGCACAGTTAGTCCATGATTTGGAAGAAATTCCTCAGTGTGTACACAAACATGTGGTTATGAGATCTCTATAAACAAACCCAGAGTTGGTACTAAGCATGGACTCATTACGTAAGACCATCATTACTTAATTGCACTAATTATTACACAAAAGAGACACTAAATTAATTTAGATGTTGTTTTTGTATCTAATACTACTTGTTATTATCAGTCAAGACAGAGAACACGTACACATCTTTATTTATCCCAGAGATGTTGGCTGTGGATAAGGCAGGTTATTGCAATGAAAGATACAGTTGACTTTAGTAGGTCCTTCCTGGGCCTGAGCTTGGCAGCAGCACTTGGGCGGGTGCATTCACTTGATTTATTAGGGTTGCCATGAACAGTGCTTGCCACATGAATAAACCATGTGCCCAGAATTAAACTCCTGTTAAATGACCTAGAGCATTTGTCAGGTGTTCCCACCACTTATTACCAGCACATGCCTACGTAGCCCCACACGGACCATCCAAACCCAAGTGATGCTGATCGTGAGTGCTGATTCTATTTGTTTAACCCTTAGATGTTCGCGCTTTGCTTATTCAGAAGCACTTTACTGGCATCTTTGCACTTTTCACTGCTCTTATTGGATGTCTTATTAAACGCTTAACATACATCCATATGTATTGTGCCTAGTGTAACATCAACCACAGGAGATAAAGAGCTATGCTCACTAGGCTCTTTTTTAAAATCCAGTGATAAAGATACCTCTCAGCCTCCAGAAGGGATTGAGAACTCAGATTTAACAAACTAATAAGATCTGCATGGGCTATTAAAGGCCATTCAGCCAGTAACCTTAAGGTTGGAGTGCATTATATGCGTATGTTTTTGCAATCATTATCACAGAAGCACAAACACACATTTTCCTCATAGAAAATTTTATGTCAGTTACTAGAAAATATATCAGAAAACTGACTACAGAATTGCAGACTCAAATATGTAATGTATGTGACCTTTAGGGGTAAATATTAGGAGTAGCAATAGTAATTATATGAAGGCTGCTGGTTCTCCTTGTTCTGAACTATTTCCAGTTTATCAACATTGTTTGTAATGGTGTGATGATGCAGAAAAGTTTAATTTGATATGATACAATACCGTATAGTGTTTTTTTTTATATGTTTTAGATTAAATAAATCATGCCCTATATACATGTTTTAAGTTTCCATTTTCACTTGATTAAAATATACAACATTTTAGAAATAAAAGCTGCAAAGGTACTAGTCCTGGCTAGAATATTACGCTAGTGTATTACGCTAGTGTAGAATATTAGTGTGTAAAAAAATCATTCTTAGGATAACTTTCTTTAACCCCTATAGCGAATCCTGCTTAAAGATGGAGAAGAAGCTATGTTTTCAGAGGAAGGGGGATGGATTAGGGTAAAATGTCACGTGATATAATTAAGTGTTATGTATAGCCTACTTTATTATGCAATCGGTTAACCTAATTGATTTATATGCAGACATACTGAATCAGGAGTCCCGTATCAGGAAATCCCTAAAGGTTTGTATTACAGTTTAATTCGAAAGGAGATTTCATTTTGATCATGATCATGGGACCTTTGTTTATAGGTTAATCAGATGTCTGAAAAAAATTGACTTGGATGACTGTACTTTGTATTTTTTTCCCCCCATGTCAGATCATGACCCAGCTAGAGCATGATTCATGTATTTATATGGTCTTACTAGACCTTGATCTGGTCACTTATTAGTCTTTTACTCCCTAAAGATTTACACAGCCATTTCAGTAGTTAATACAAATCATCCTGTTCATTTGAAAACAGAGGATTGTGGCTAGGAGAATATAGAGGCATAAATGATGTTTTTCTGTCAAAGAATTATTTGAATATTACGTATATCTTGTTGAGGTGGGAGGGATAGCAGCCACAGAAGAACATTCAGAGAGAACTGCAGATGCTGTGGGCTCAAAGAATTGTCTTGCTAATTGCAATGAGCTATAATAAGTCACATGTTTTGAATCATATTTAATGTGTTGACAGATTGTAGGATGTAAAGTTTTGCTCTTAAGTTGTTTAAATGTTTTCCAACAGATCTTTTTCACTAGTTCCCAAGAAGGGCCAGGGCAATTCAGTCCCACAGGACTGCTGAAGTAAAAAGACAAACTTTTTACTGCTGCCTGCATTATAGGTGTAGGACATCATTGCGTATGTTACTAATGTATTATTCAGCCGGGATGTGTTCTGTGCAGCACAATGAATCTAGCCAAATATGTTTAATTATTGTTTGTTTGTTTTCTTTCCACTTTTTTGTTAAATCTTTTGTATTTTGCCACACTGTGATAAGTGAAGTTAAGTCAAAGGAAAGTTTTGGTGCCAGGCAGACTGAAGACAAAAGCACAGCCAAGTCTCCAGCACAATCAGTTGGATATTGATCTGAAGGCTGGGTTATTATTCTGTGTTTACAGACTGAAGGATGGCTCCATTTCACTGCAGAAGCTGAAATCCTTGTTTTTCTACCATTGCTCATCGATATCCACTAAAATACATACAGTATGTCAGAATGTGTGGAAGAGGGGATAGTAATGCAGTTTGGCATTTCAAGTTCTTTGTGTAAAAAAAAAGTTATGAATATTAAAAATATATTTGAAATAGAAGAAACAAGACCTTGATTTCATTGTCTTCCATTTCTTTCCCAATGTGTTTATTCACCCATGTATTAATGATTAACATTGCTCCTGTTTTGCACGTATTCCATGTGTGGGTTTTTTTTACAACCTCGCAAAAAGTGGCAGGTGTTGGATTGGCTATGCTAAATTTCCCTTAGGTAGGAATGAGTGTGTGAGCATAGTGACCAGCACGGGTTTTTTCCTGCCTTGTGATTAGTGACCTGCCTTGTGAACAGTTTTTCTGGATTCATAATGACCCTGACCTGGATGAAGTTGTTACTTCTCCAGCACAATCATAATCATGAATTTTCAGCTAAATCCAGTGGGAGTTGCAGTGTCTGTTGATTCACAGCCCTTAAGCACTGAGCCAACCACTTATTGAACATACAGTTAATGTGATCTTTTACTTTTAAATACACTTTCCGAATCTTTCTCCCATTTTTCATAAGCCTTCATAGGAAGATTTCTTTTTTTTGCAAATTGTTTTATATGGCCCATTTAAGTTGACAAGACACTAAATCCACATTTAAGGTTTTACGGCAAAGCAC
>JAOTRN010000036.1:20683267-20694021 GCA_028566695.1 Bagroides melapterus
GTGATCTTTTACTTTTAAATACACTTTCCGAATCTTTCTCCCATTTTTCATAAGCCTTCATAGGAAGATTTCTTTTTGTGCATAAGTGATCTATATAATTTATAAGCAGTAGTCATCGAATAGAGTTTAGTGAATTCTGATTTTGCAAATTGTTTTATATGGCCCATTTAAGTTGACAAGACACTAAATCCACATTTAAGGTTTTACGGCAAAGCACATAGTATAGAACCTATAGGCCAATAAAATGTGAACGAAAAGGTTGCCATTTATAAATAAATAAATAAATAACCTTAACAGAATTACCTTTTATTATGTAATTGTTTTTTTTTTTTTCAGATTTAAGAAAAAAATGCTTGATATTTTAGCCACTGAGAGTGAGGACTTGCAGGAAAAGGCAACAGTTAGTGAATTCTGGCCCATCATCTCTAGGGTTAGATCCATATCTGCAGTTCTTTCTATTAGTTTTATAGGAAACCATGGGGCACAATAACTTTTATCTCTTCTTTATAGCTATTAGAGTGATCTGTGCTTTAAATAAATTTAGAAACTGGATTCAATTACACTGATCTCCTTTGCAACAGAAAAGAAAACAAACAGATGAACATTCACAGTTATTAATACAACCTTACCATAAATACACACAGTTTACAAAAGAAAAACACCAGTCACAACATACATTCATTTCAGATAAATATGAATAAAAGACAAAGTAAGCTGGACTTCGATCACTAATTCAGACTATTATAAGATTTCTTAGCTTTTTATAGAGTAACAAATAAAGTAAACCTCATTCTTGCTGATGCTGGTATCTCATAATTCAATAGAGTGTGTAATAACTGTATATAAAGTCCCCCAAAGCGAAAGTCTCAATACCGGTTTGAGCTGTCTATAAATCCATCATCATTGCAAGCTGAATTCCTACAACTTTAACTGGGCTCCTCTGCATGTGAAGGAGCATACTGTTAAATTATGTATTCCTGTGAGAGGAAAGGAGGCCAGTGTCCTTTTGTTTGCAGCTACATATTTATCACCATGCCTGAGAGAGAGAGAGAGAGAGAGAGAGAGAGACCCCAAAATATGACCTCTGAAATACTAACGGATCAAACCATGTATTAGACCCGAGGAATACTGGTCCTTTGCTTAGATGAACATTACCACAACAGCAGCACTTGTAATTGTTTTATTAATACACACCATACCCTATTGTTGAGGAGCCTGTTGAGGTGCCTGCTATGAAGATGAGCAGTGATAACACTACAGGCTCTTATGATAATGTAGGCTATCACCCTAGTGTGTCTTCAGGATAAGAGTGAGCCCAGCACATCATCTTCTTCATGCAGAGACACCGTGTAGATTTTATATGAGGGATTTAGCAGCTGTTACATTCAGTCCCACTGCTTCTCTCACAGAGTCGCCACTTCAGTGTACCTCTTACATTTATTTGTTCTCTCGATTATTCCCTTTGGGCATTCCAAGCCCCATCTTTCTCAATCAAAAGTTGTTTACCCACTGTTTATCTCTCTCTGTCACTCTGTCTACCCTTCTGCAACTTTTTTCACACTCTCTCTTTATGTCCGTTCCCAGGTGCATTCCTTCAGTAGTGTAATCGGGTCTGAAGTAGTGGATTTACTGTGAGACGCTGTCCCCAGCCCCAGGCACAAACGTGTATATATCCACTGGTACCAGGTAAGTAGCTTTCAGGTACAATGGGCAGCTCTGTATTGACAGGAAACCTGGAGAAAAAAAGGCTGCATGCGACCTATATGAGCGGACAATAAAAACCATAAAAACATAAACAAATTAATTAATCATGTGTAAATTATAACAACCAAAACAATTTTAAAGTAAAACAACTAAATTCATTTCAGTATTAGTTTCAGCAATGTCATTGGATTTCACAAGGTGCTAATAATTCACCTGAGGAAAATTAAATGGAGGTCATTGATTAGCATTAACTATCATGTTTCCGACAGTTTAACAACGATGAAATATGTTAAAAGAACATAACCAAAACACCTATAACCATGAATTATCAAAAAGTATTTACATTTTAGAAGTGTTACAACCTGGTTAGTGGTTAGTAAAAATAGCTAAATAGCTAGAATTTCTCTCACTGCTATGTGGAATTTTTGAGGATGTTGTAAGAATATACAGGATTTTAAAGGGGTGTTTTTTCAGCATTTCATTGCCAATAGTCTTCAGTCTGTGAGCTACATCGACAATGAGTATGTCCTTGGCTGTTTTTTGTTTGTTTTTAAAATGGTCAAATATCGATATCTGTTGGATATTATGAAATGGAGGTAAATTTTAACTACATTTTCATAGTCAGTGTTAGTCTACCTCTCGGTATTCCCTCTCCTGTGAGAGTCCTGTTGTCATGTCTGATTCAGTACAGGATCTGTATCTCTGTTGACAGAGGTGTCTCTCTCAGGTCCTCGTCTTGTTTGTGTTGGGTTTTTTTGGGGGTTTTTTTGTCCCTCAGACATAATACTTCAAAATCAGTTTCCATTATAGTCTTTTTATTCTTCAAGAAGATAACCCTTAAAAGAAACCCTTAAAGACACCCTTTAAAACATGTGAAACCCTTAAGGAATAGCACAGTGCAGTACATTTGTATAAATTCACTTGGAATTTGGGTGCTTAGAGCTGAACTGAAAACATCAAATGCATTTTGATTAAAGTCACAACATGTAGTAATCTGTAATACACTGATTTTCTCAAACTGAAAAGCAATTGTGAATGTATGGTCATGTCTCAATGTCTCATGCAATGTTTGGCCAGCTGTGACTGTATTCAGGAGGCATATTTGACATTTCTTGCTAGCAAAATCTTAGCTACTGCTTACATAATATTATGGAGTTTATATTATCTAAAGATTACCAGCAGTATGCATTCAACTGACCAAGGCCATGGGAGTCACCTGGGAAAACATATTGCCCCATTAGCATTTCAGTGTAATACAGTTGCAGCAATTCTCTGCTGAGTCAGAGCAAAAAAAAAAAAAAAAAAAAGCCCAGTGAATTTTGAGCACACAGTTGAAGGTGTGTGCATGAATGAGTCATCAAAGAGCAGAAGGTAGCACAACTCTAACCTCTGCCTCATTAGATGAACTGGTGCTCCTGGGAAGTGAAGCCAATTGATTTTATTTGACTCACTTATGAATAAAGTGCATATACCTGTCTAAGTGTGTGATGACCCATGTTATCACATACAAATCTGCACCACGAAAGCAATGAGGCGATCTAGTAAGACTTATATTTGCAGCAAAATAAAGGGCCAAGAGGGCCATGTTGTAAACTCAAACCAAACAAACAAACAAAAAAAGAAACCCATAATGCTTTGTTTACAATAATTTGATATCGATTTACTCACAGCCCTTGGCTTCAGACTGTCAAAACTACCTTTACTATCTACCGCTCACATATGCCATGGGATCTCATTAGTTCTGTCATAAGCACATACCACTGTCACAACAGCCCACTAGAACATCTGTATGTAGTTTGTCAGGTTAAGCCTATTTTATAGAGGTAAAGGCATCGTGTCTGTCACTGTCATCCCTACCCATCAAATTCCCAGGCTCCTCAACTATCAACTCTCTAATAAAATATAGTGAGAACTTAAATGAATATTCTCTTTATGTTCAACCACACATACTACTTTGTCAGGGGATTTCAGGCCACATGAGTGGAAAAAAGCTTCTAAAATATTGAAGCTAGGGTTTATTTTGTGTGTAAATCAAATCCCAGTGATCGGAAACAAAAAATGTCTACTACTGTTCTTTTACATAAGGAACTATTTTAAAGGTATGAAAAGTCTGGTTATAAAAATGAAAATCAAATTGTTGGTACTTGTATTATTGTATTGTTATTTTTGTTTTATTTCAACGGTTCAGGTGGGCATATTTCATAGATCTGTCTTGTCAAATACTGTATAAAATGATGAATACCAGAGGGTAGATAGATCCCAGACTGTACATAGAACAAACCTTTTCATGGCCTTTCCAGGAATGTAGCACTGACTATATTAGAACAATTTAAAATAAAACTACTACAAATTCTTCATTCTTTCTATTTTTGTTTTTCACTTTTTTGCTGTGTCTCAGGAGTGGCCATGGGGCCTAGGCAGGCCTCATTTCTAGTTCAGCCTGTGCTGGCTGTATCGGTGCTCATTATTAGTGTGTGCTGTCTAAACCCGGATGACCCCAACGTCTGCAGCCACTGGGAGAGGTGAGAAGTGCTCTCTCTCGTTGTCTGTCTCTCTCCCCTCAGCCTGTAGCATCATGTTTCATTTAATACAACCATTTTTATTTAGTATCAGTACACAATGAATACTCTAAACATTCAAAAAGAAGTGTTATAGTCTAGTAGTGTGATTTGATAAACTTATATAGCTTGTAAACAATCAAGGCATGGTTAGAGCTGCCCCAAAAGTGTGGACTTTAATGAGAAATGTTGGCCTAGAATGTGGGGATTAGTAATTGATTCTAGTGTTCATTTATACAGTATAGGTCAAGGCCACTGATATTAGTATCTCCAGGTCTCTGGCATATTCAAGCATGCTGAGGTGAGAATTACTGCAATATAACTGCTTCCTCTGCTAGCAATGTTCCTCGGGACTACTAAAGCACCTTTTCTGAATGAGAAGTTATGGTTTTTGGAACGGTTTGTTATTCAGTCCATAACCTTATTAGAACCTTTTAATACATATTCAAATTTCTCTGAAATCAACAGAAATATATTGATATAACCATAAACCTAAAGGTTGTCGATTATGTCTAAATGATACGTATTTAAAGTCCTATGAAGAGGAACACGATCACTAGAAAGATGCTTAGGTTTTATTTGTATTTATTTGTATTCAAACCTCATGTCACAGAATAAAAGAGACTGCATTCAGTTTCCGGTTGCATTACCTAAGATTCAGATTGAAGTGAGAGGTTCATGCTGCAGGCAGTCATGTCTTATGTACACTTGTAGCTCCAGTGTATTCTGAATGCAAAACTTCAGCAGACAGGCAGGGCAAACAACCAACTAAGATTTCATCACCCTAAACTTTTATATTCCACAGAGCACTCACTCTGAGTCATGAGTCTCTTAGTGTTGTAACTAACAATTATTTAGGGTTTTAAAAAAATTGATTTTTTTCTGAATGCTCAATCATCTTGTTTAAACAGTGAACTTGCATCAGTGTTTATTTTAGGTCTCTGCCCCTGCATTCTTTCTAACATTCTCTGGTCAGCTCTTTCATTATGTCCAGAAATGGAAGGACAACTAAAACATATTTAACTGTGTAAAATCGTGTGTGTCCTGTTTTGCTTGTATTCATTTTTCTTATTTATTTTCAGTATAGAAATGTATTTGAATGCCAATGTATTTGAACACTAACACATATTCGAAGTTGGCAAGCATCACGCAGCTTCTTAGAGTTTTAGATTTCCTTCTGTTCCTGATTGTATTGACATTTTGAGACAGTTGACAGGATGTGAAGGACAGTGTTTGAGGAGTGTTGATTTGGCAAAACTTGCTGGCCTATAGAGATCAGTTACAATCAGTAAATGCTCAGGACAGTATTGATCTTAAGCTGAGCTACCCCAAGGGAGGGAAATGAGGAATGAGGAAAGAGACAAAGAGTTGTAGGTGTGTGTGTGTGTGTGTGTGGGTGTGTGGGTGTGAAAGGATACATTTCTAAAAATGTAACAGGCTTCAAATTGATCAATGTATTCTGCCTTAATCAATCTTTGCAAGCATATTCCTGGAATAATTATGAGTTGTGCAAGGGAATGTCAGTTATGAAAAATAAGGCAGAATTATTTTCTTCACAGTATGCTGGAGAAGAATGCTAGGATATATAAGATTACATAGTGGCTTGCTGAAGAGGTTTTTTTGGGGGTGAGTTTGGTGTCATATTGTTGGCTGCATCTTAAAGAAAAATAGACAGTAAAGCATTTTTTAAAATTAAAAAGCATTTGTCATGGACAGCACAGTTGCTCTATCAGTAGTGTTGCTGCCTCACATCACTTGGGTTCCTGGTCAGGCATGAGCTTGTGTTACTGTCTGTTTGGAGTATGTCACAGCGATTTCCTGCTCACATCCAGTGTTCTGACTTAATTGCGGTCCTGACTAGGATGAAGCAGATACTGATGATGAATGGTTTAATTATGCATTCTTTGTAGTTCTGAAGTTATGCTTGGAAAAGAGATTTAAATCTAGTTTTCATTTCATCTTGACTTCTGGGAAGAACAGGAAACAAATCGAACAATTGTGGAAAACAGACAGTAACACATATTATTGATCTAATCAAAGTGCAGTTTACATGAAGAAATAAATGTTTATACTCCAAATGAGCCACAGATTAATCAAATTTCTCTCAGCAAGTTGTACCATTTCAAATCATTTGCTGATTGTCACCAGGGCTCTTTTAATGCAGTCTGAAAGAAATGTATTGAAAATGAGTGAAATCAATCAATAGATATTTGACTAAACTTTTTTCTGCCATCAGCTATGCAGTTACTGTGCAGGAGTCTTACGCACATCCTTTCGACCAGATCTACTACACCAGATGCACAGACATCCTCAACTGGTTTAAGTGCACCAGACACAGGTAAGCTTCACTGTCAGTCTGACCCTAATACTGTCCCTCTGACCCCACTATCAGTCTTGACAAGCTACCCAGAAAGGGTTGCTAAGTGTACCTCTATATAATAGCAGCGCTCTAATGTAACTGACAGTGATTGCAGCGGTCAAAGCCGAGATGGAAATAGCCTTTTGACTGTCCTCAGATGCTGCATCAGGTTTAATAGCCACATTAAAGACTTTATCGTTGACGTTCCCTGATAAAAACGTTGAAGTCAGTGAGTCACAGCTTTGCAATATTCAATCTGAAAGGGATGTGTCCTTCACCTGCAGCTTTTTAATGACTTTTTAAAATGCATTAATTATATTTAATTCATATGTCTACTTGTCAAAGATCAGCTCTGACTAAACAAAGAGGAAATATAGAGGGAACTAGCTGCTGATAAGCTTTTGTTTTAAAGAATATATACTCCACAGGTATTTACTTGCCTCTCTCTAAATGCTTCTTTTTCTTTTCTCCGTGTGTATGTATAATCCCTTCAGGATCAGCTATAAAACAGCATACCGGAGAGGGGTGCGGACTATGTACCGTCGCCGCTCCCAGTGCTGCCCGGGCTACTTTGAGAGTGGAGACTTGTGTGTCCGTGAGTGTCTCTTTCCATTTTTACACACTAATTTCCCATTAAATCAACACCACCCACTTTCTCCATGCTCGCTCACAGTTATGGCAACGATAAAAGTATTCATCTCTTCTGCCTTCTTGAGCAATGCCCTCTAAAGCCTTTAACTTTCCCATTTTGTCCCTCTGGAGGAGGCATGCATCAGGCTCTTAGCCATTACTCAGATGCATTTGTCCAACTCTGCTCTTCCATCCATAATTTGTTCCTTGCGTTATTGTCCCTGCTCATATTCTACAGTTTTCAGAGCATCAGCATTACAACACTAGTACTGACTAGAGTTTGAAAATAAGATGGCTTATTTGTGATTTCACTAAGAATGCATTTCTCAGATTCCCACTGTAAGAAACTAATTTGCTGTTTAAAATGAGATTATCGTGTTTTGTCCCTTTCTACTATTTAAATGTACAAATCGAATATTCTCTGTATCTATCAGACAGGTTTTCTAAAAGGGTTATATTTAAAACTGTGGTAAATGAAATTTTTATTGAGATTTTCATGCTTAGAAAATTTTACCCATTTGCATTGGTGAATGTGTTTGGTGGGTTCTTGATCCTCCTTTTGCATACAGGCCAGAGTTGTTTTTCACCTAATTCACTTTAATCATGAATGAGTGGATCCTATCAGTCAGCCAGGACCTCAGAAGACATGGTTCAGCAGTTGTTTGACAAATCTCCTAGTGAAAGGACCTCACCTAGCACTGTGTCAAGGTGATGGAGTAAATGACAATCTCACTGAGCTCCAGGGAGGGGATAAGAATCAACACACGTAGCATAACAAATAATAGGATTTGATCCATCCACAGCTACTCAACATTATTAACCATGATGGATATCTGTTTAGTATGCGCTCAGGATTGCTGTTCGTTTCCCTCCCTTGTTGGACTAACCTGTGATGATTGCAGTGTCATACATCTTCTGCATATTGGAGGTCTTGATGAAAAACACACAGGCACTGTGAATGCCTATTGTCCGCTGTGGTGTAATGCTCGGTCTGCTTACTGGTGTGTGAACTAACATGGATCTTTGTGGATTTATGTGCATTGCAATAACTTTAAATAGAATTCTTGGATCTAGACTGAATGTAGCAAACAAGATCAATGCTATCGTGAGTATAATTCATTTCAATTCAGCTCAATACAATTTATTTTTATAGCACTTTTAACAATTCACATTGTCTCAAAGCTGCTTTACAGAAGTCTAGAAACAGAATGAAAAAGGGGTAAAAGATCTACACTTTCACTACAACATTAAAAAGTAAGATAGGGCTCAATCCTCAAAATTACTGAAGATTTCTGTGGGTTTGAGAACGTAGGGAACTAAATTTATTGACATAGTCCATCATTCCTCACTGGAAGGACGGAAGTGCTGAGTGTGTTTTTTGGGGTTTATCCAGGGATTATTTTCAATACAGACATAAAAGGTCAAACCAACTTTCGAGACATGAACCATGCATAATTTGTTATGCATAATCTGTGTGGCACACTCAAAAAAAAGACATCTCTGAAGACATGAAGCTTAAATACTGAAACCCACATCACGGACACAACTTGGTACTTAAGCATCTAGCTCTGAATAAACTCTGTGAAGTGTTGGATATACATGAAGACTAAGGAAAGCATGAAAGCAAATACCAGTGGCAAAGAGGGCAGCCTGATGTACTAAGCTGTTGGTATAGCCTCTTTATCCTAGTCAGGGTCGTTGAGGATCTGGAGCCAATCCCTCTAACTTTAGGTAAAGGGTGGGAGAATTCACCATGGATGGAATGCCACAGTCTTAAACATATGAACTTGCCTTTCAATAGCCCAAAAATCAGGAACAGGTAATGTGGGCTAAAAAAGGAAATTTCTTTTTATAATACATATACTGATAAATGTTATATGATGTAACAAAAAAGGGAACAAAAACAATTTAAAAATTAATATGATGATATATGAATAAGGAGACTGGAAGCATGAATAGATTTAATAGTAATTATCACGTAATTCACTGTAAGTTTGGTTTAATAGAACCCTTAAGAAGCCCTGTATCAGTTTATAACAGGACCGTTGTGAGAGCTTTGAAGAGAAACCCAAAAACAACAGTCAGTGACAATCCACTGTTCAAAGAAGACTTTAAGAGAAGATATATAGAGGTCATACCACAAGATGCAAACCACTAATGCTTATAAGCTTAATGGTTAATGCTTACCACAGCATATAATGGTTCTGACAGGAATGTCTTTATTATTAAGTTTCTTCATTATCTCTGTGTTACTTGCATTTCCTCTTTGGTCCTGAGCTTTTTGACCACTCCATTTCCTAGCATAAATTGAATATTAATGTCAGACTGTAATGTATGGGGGTCCAGGGAAGAAGAGAGGGAGGATCCAAATGCAGTTTTTAACATTTATTTAAACCAACAGGAACAAAACAAACAAAAGTAATCCACAACAACAAAAGTAATCCAGGGAAAGGCAAAGACGAGACAGAGACAAAACGAAGTGGCTAGAAGGCTAAGGCTAAGGCTAAGGGCATCAGAATAACAAACATCAAGTAAACATTCAACAACCGACCAAGACTGAGGCAAACACTAGGACTTAAATACAAACAAAGAACCAATGACAGAGGAGAACAGACAAACTAGCAATGACTACTAAACAAGACACAGATGGGACAGGGAAGCAAGACAAGACAAGGTAAGGACTTCAAAATAAAAGACACAGAACATGGAACAATAGAAACATACAAGAACAGTGCAATCCCCTGCCAGCACCCCCTCTAGTGGGCTGGCAGGGAATAGTCTTATTACATAGCCCCCCCCCATAGAGCATGGAGCACTAGAGCACCCAGACCATGGAACACTGGAGGACCTGGGGCATGGAGTACAGGACCCTGGAGCTTGGGTGGACCTGGACTGTAGGGCACTGGAAGACCTGGACCATGGAGCACGGGGTCCTGGATCTTGGACAGACCTGGGCTGTGGAGCACTAAAGGACCTGGATCAGGACGCACAGGGTTTTGAAACTCTTGGGCGACCACCGTGGTCGTTTCGTGGCAGGCTGGGGACTCTTGGGTGACCCCCGTGGTCGTTTCGTGGCAGGCTGGGGACTCTTGGGCGACCCCCGTGGTCATTTCGTGGCAGGCTGGGGACTCTTTGGTGACCACCGTGGTCGCTTCGTGGCAGACTTGGGATACTTGGGCGACCCACTCGGTCGCTTCGTGGCAGACTTGGGACTCGGGAGCGAACTTCGTGGTCGTTTCTTGGCAGGCTTGGGACGCTTGGGCGACCCCTTCGGTCGCTTCGTGGCAGGCTTGAGACTCTAGGACGACCACCTCGGTCGCTTCGTGGCAGGCTTGAGACTCTGGAGGTGCAGCGGCCCTCTCGGCGGCGGGCTTTGGAGGCGCGGCGGCCGCAGCCATCTTGGGCGAGGCCTTCGACGCGGCGGAGGCCATCTTGGGCGAGGCCTTCGACGCGGCGGAGGCCATCTTGGGCGAGGCCTTCGACGCGGCGGAGGCCATCTTGGG
>JAOTRN010000036.1:20753449-20765428 GCA_028566695.1 Bagroides melapterus
ACCCATTACAGTAATATTATATTTACTTTGCATATTTCCAAAAAAAGTGTTCCTATTACTGCTTGCAATAGTAATAATGACTTCAACAGAAACCAGTGGCTGGCACATCTATCACTCCACTAGCCACTAATGTTCCTGATGGAGAACGTATGTATATAAAATGCACCAGTGCATATATACATCATATAATACAAGATGAAAGAGAAGTGTGTGCTCTTTGCTATTGTGGCCTTCTATCTGTAGCAAAGGTCCAACACTGGACTGTCTGGTGCCACGAAACAATTCAAACTCACAAGCAGCAGGGCTATTTGTCATGTTTCACATGGTCAACACAGTTAATACTTAAAAGCTAATATTCCAGGTTATTAAATGTACTAATCATCTTACTTGGTATGCCCATGTTGGTATGCCCACGTTGGATATATATATATTTTTTTTACATATGTTTCTGTATAGGGATCACATGGAGTGTGCTCTTCACTCCTATAGGCAGTCACTGCATTAAGTCACACAATATTTGCATAAAGTTAAACTTATCTCAACACTTTTGCATCGCTGTCCATACCCACATCTAGATTGAAATTTTTGCTGTCCTTCATGTAGCCAGAAATTACAAGCTCTCATTGAAAATGAATGACCACTGGCCAGATTGTTGCTGCAAACCACTGTATGTGTGAATAAAGCCTTAGATTGATTATTTAAACATTTTATAACTCTGAATGTTTACTCTTGCTTTGAGGCCTGGGTTTTGACTCTGAAGTCTGCAAAGAATAACCCAACATGAAAGGATCCCATATGAGCTCATTAGTTACTATTCTAATATACTATACCAATAGTTCACTCATCTTTATTGATGAAATGCATGATGGCAGCAGCAGAAATAATTTAGAAGACAACAGAATCATTTTGTCTGCCAATTTACAGACAAATGCACCTAATCTAATTGTGAGGAACTTCATCATGCAGCAATGATCAAAAGCCCGATACCAGCACAACAAAGAATCAGGTGGAAAAAGTGGTGGCCACATCAATCACCAGAACTTAACGCAACTGAGCAGCATTTCATCCTTCACAAGAAGAAGTGGTTTGATCTCAGACATCCCAGTATAAGGTTCTTCAACCACTCATTTCAATCCGTTCATACGTTTACAGAAAGCTGGAAGAAACGTTTATGCTATGTACCGGTCTCTCCGTTATCCAGTTACATGAAGACTGCCATGGTTTCTGACAGCCCAAAGCAACCACTTAAAGCCACCAGCCCTTATACATCGCTATGCTTCCTGTGTATCTGCAATTAATCTGTTTCTTGCCCTCATCACAACCTCAGCCTCCAGACAGACACACATACACACAAGTCTCCTTAAATTGATCTCCTAGGTCCAGTGTTGTCTCAGATCTGTAGGAAACAGCCTAACAAAGGAAGTTGCAGTAGATGAGACTGGATCAACTTGGATGGAAGAAGCTTTCATGAGTTTGGCTGCTGACCCTGGAAGCCTTTATTTACTTGGCTAAAAATCTGTATTTGTATTTATAGAATATATGTGTCTTCTGATAATCTGGAGCCTTGTTATCAATTTGCTGTAATTTAAAATGTTTTCAAAATATGTTCTTGCTAGCACTCTGTGTCTATTGGATTCCCTCTTATTGATAATGTTTTAGTGTCTGCACAGTGTGGGATAAATCAGTATAGCCACCAGCTATTCAATAAAGTTTTTGGAATGCATACCTATAACTGCTACACGCACCTCCATGCTCAGCACTTTCACCCTCCCCCCTACTTTAACTGCAGATAACGTGCATGGCTATATGCTAGAGGGTCTAATGTAATTCAATCCCATGAATTTTAACAAGACTCTCCTCTAGGATGTTGCAGATGGGCCTTGATACAGTTGTTCTTCTGTGCCCTAGGCGCTGTAGCTAGGATTACATAAAAAAAATTGCATAGTAAATAGTACTGATTTTATATAGTGTGTATTACAGTTGTACACGTAGCTGAGTTCACAGCATTAATCTTACAAAGATAACCTGAATGTCTCTCATTTCCTCATCTAGTTTCTCTGGTATAGAATTTATATTGCGTGCCTGTGTCTATGTGGTCTGCAGACTACATCAAGCCATCCATGTGCAGCTCCAGTTCATGCTCTCTGAACAGTGAGAATCCATATGCTACCATCCGGGACCCACCAGGTCTGACCTGCAAGCACACAGAGAGCAGCTATGTGGAGATGAAGTCCCCTGCACACAGGGACCTGGCCTTCTGCACCAGCACTAACACTACCACACGCGCCTCTGCAAGCAGGAACATCTATGACATGGGTGAGTTAGATATGACGAAATGCTTCAGAAATGCAAGCATATAATGTTATTACCAAAGTGATTTTTTTGTTTTCTGTTGCATCCACAGGACTCCTAAAATATTTCATATACATGTATTTGTGTATTGCTGTGTACCAACTTATTACATTACTTCTTGGTACAAGTTTTATGATGGTAGAGATAAAGTTATTATGGACAGTGAAGAGACGAAATGTCTTTTATACATATATGGAGGCATTCAAGCACAATGATCACATAAAAATGGGAACAGGATTTATGTACAATATCTGCATGCATTTTAATGCAATGTTTTCTGAAGGTGAAATGGTTTGCTTTATTAGCAAACTTTAAGCATAATTATTTATTTAGCATTTGTTCCAGATTTCTTTATACACTATATTGTCAACAGTATGTAGTTGACAATCTACTAACACATCTACTAATTTAATGCGTGCAGGAGTTTCAGACACACCCATTGCTAACAGCATCTAGGAACAACAATGTTTTCGATGTGAAGCACTATACCACACATACACACAGACTGGAGAAAAGCATAGAAGTTAAAAATTGGCAAACGTCTCCTGGAAGATCTGTTCATCAGGAATTTCAAGCAGCTGTACAGAAGTCCGATTACTATGCACTACCTATCAGAATGCACTGTGCTGACAGTAAAGTGTGATGAAGATGGGATAATGGTCAGGGTCTGGGCCAGGCTGCTTAGTTCCACTGAAAAGTAATACTAAGACTAGAGCATACAAAGACATTTTAGACAATTTTATGCTTCCAATTTCGTGGCAGCTCAGGGAAGGCACTTCTCTGCTCCATCGTGACTACCACTGTACCCCTTGTACAAATCAAGGTCCATTAAGGCCTTGTTTGATGAGTCTGGTACAGAGGAACTCTGGCCTGCACAGTTCTGACCTCAACCCAAATGAAGGCTGCAAGCCAGAGATTCTATTCCAACCATGTTAATGATTATGGTTTTGGAACATGATGTCCAACAAACTTACCCATGAGCACACATGAGGTGTGACGTTGTGTCCGCATAATTTTAGCCATGCACTGGAGTTAATTATTTTGCATTGTGCATCTACATTTTATACAGTTTATCCATAGGTATTTGGACAGTGACACAATATGTGTAATTTTGCCTCTGTATACTGCAACAATGGATTTGAAATGAAGAAAGACTTTCAGCTTTAATTCAAGGGGTTTAACAGAAAATATTGCATTAAATATTCAGCAATTTTTACAGGCTCAAGAATAATTGGACAAACAAACAATTATAAACATAAGGATTAATTTTAATTACTGGACGCAAATCATTTGCGGTAAATGACTTCCTGATGTCTGGAGACACGCATGGACCAAATGAGTTTCCTCCCTTAAGATGCTTTTCAAGCTTTTTACAGCAGTCTCCTTCAGTTGCTGCATGTTTGTGTGTCTTTCTGCCTTCAGGTTTGAAGTGAAGTGAAAGTCATGCTCAATTGAATTGAGGTCAGGTGACTCATGTGACCATTTAATAACATCCTGTATCTTTGCCTTAAAAAGCTCTTGAGCTCTGGCCTTTCTGTTCTTGAGTGTGACCAGTGTCTTGTATCTTGAGGTAAACCCTCTATATTTACATTCTTGAAGCCTTCTCTGGATTGTAGACCAATGATACACCTACCACCTCAAGAGTTCTTGACTTGGTTTGATGTTGTGAAGGGGTTTTTCTTCACCAAGGGAAAAACATTCTGTAATCAGCCACTTGTGGTGAACAGCCACCAAATGCAAATTCAACAGACATTTTCTTTTCTTTTCATAAAATAAAGCAGAAACTTAAACCTGAATCTGCTCAGAGGTCACCTGTCCAATTAAATCTGAGCCTGTGAAACTGCAGGGACTATTTAAAAAATGTCTGTAAACTGTGGGACTAATAATTATTTAAACAAGTTAACGCAATCATTTTTGTTAACTCCCTTGAATTAAAGCTGAGTCACATTCATTACGTCCTTTCAGTCTAAATCACAAGTGTGTCACTGTCCAAATGCTTATAGCCGTGACTGTAGCTTCCATTAAAGGCACATCTCATATCATCACAGTTCTTTACCACACTCATTTAGGTACCAAAGGAAAATAATATAAAAACAAAAATCGAGTGTCCTAGTGTCTACTATTTTGTAAACCTTTGTGCACAAAAGTGACCTGGAATTCTTCTGTTTGAGAAGATAACAACCTGGAATTCTGAGCTCCTACCACAAAAAGGTCTAGAATAGGTCCTGGGAGAAGTCCTGTATTCAGGTATTTTGGCCAAATTGTGCATGTACTATATTGTCTAACTGCTACTGGAAATGATGGACCAAGTTGTCTGTGTCTAATAAAGTGACTAGTAAATGTACATGGTTCTTTAAAACCCCACTGTACTGGTCAAACACTATACACAATACAGTCACATCACTGTTTATATGTCAGGACCCAAATCAATTTCTCCCTTTCTGTGGCTCAATGGGGGAAAGGTAAACAAGCTGCATAGCAAGAAAGTCAGTCAGGCTACAGTCAGTAAATGTGTAAATCTATAAAGTGCACATTATGTTTAAGGATTCTTCGTATACTCTGTGATATTTAACTAAGATTTTATCTGCATCTCTATCAGAACCCACAGTGAGTGTTCTACAGGGACCCAATGGCCTGGCAACTGGTTTCTCCCAGAACCCTTACGACCTTCCTAGGAACAGCCACATCCCGAGCCACTACGACATACTGCCAATGCGGCACAGCCCCACACACACCCCGCCGCCCCCCGAGAGTCCTCCCAGCTCCCTGCTGTAGAACCCAGACCTGAGCCTACCTCTATACTACAGCAAGCACCACCTGCATCTGCAGGACCTCCTCCTGATCTTTTTATTTTATCAAATCTTTCTATCTCTTTCCCACATACACACAGATACATAACAAGATGGCTATAAATGCTGTAAAGTTTTGCTTAATTGGTATGGGTCTACATGTGTGTAGGACAACAGATGGCTAAAAAAAAAAAAGGATTGTACAGAGAACTGTAAAGATTAAAACTACTCACTTCTCTCTTCTCTTCATTTGGTTCCCTGGAGGATAAAAGGATTTAATTAAGAAGGCCAGACTGAGAAGAAAAAAAAATCTTGCATTCTATATCTAATTGTGTATATTGCAGCAGACAACCGGACTATTAAGCACTATTGTGTTGGAGTTTCCATACAAATGAGCTTTCTTCACTCACAGAAGGAACATAGTCTCAGTGTTAGCTTAAGCAGGGGGAGAAGTTGACCCAATCACCTGTCTCCTGAAGCAATCAGGGACTGACCCAGGCCATCTAATCGGAGTCAATGGATACTGTCACCTACAGGTGAAGTGTCACTGCTAACTTTGAGTATTTAAAGAGGACCGAAAAGACCTTAGTGAGAAAGCATGGCTTAATAGTAACGGTTAAATAGTAAGACCATTTAGTTTTTACTGTATAAAGACAATTATCAATAAGAGTTTTTGAGAACCGTTAGTTTTTCTTCATAACACTACGAGTATAATTCTTTAAACATTTCATAAAGTATTTTAAAATCTGCTGAGGTGGTGAACATCTCTTTATAAAAGATGTATGAGAGAAACAGCAGCTTGGTATATACACACTGTATAATGTCTTAAATTCCACTAGTCTATATTAAACTGCTGTTTCATCCAAAAACATTTATGGATGGTTATATATCAAGTTTGCAGGCGTGATGTCATGTGACTGTGTATTCAAGACTGTATAATATAATGTTACATTTTTGGTGTTTTTTTTTTTTAGTAAATATATATTCTTTGTTATTTCTGTTTATATTCTTGAATCTCAAATGGTTGGCTTTTAAGAGAACTTTGGTTTTTGTGATTATTTATAACATTTGACAAAGTAGCAGTTTTTTCCATAAATATGTAAAGTTTAAATAGAAAACTATAGCATGAGCAAATTATATCAAATGCTTAATTCCTTTTTTTGTGAAGGTACCATTCATGCTCCGTGGTACAAGATGTAATTTATCATTTGTGTCTAAGTAGATGCATTACAGTGGGCAGTGATCACCTCCATATCGTTTGGAGACATTTCCTGAATCTTGTTTCATATGAAGTTCAGTTTGGTAAATCCTGATTGCTTGTTTTGTTTTGTGCAATGCTCTTAATGTGGATCCATTCCCTTCACTAAAGCAATAACCAGCAGACAATCACACACAGCGACAAAAGTGCAGTTTATCCAGCCAAACACAGCAAGTCGGTGTGCTTTATCCCTGTTTGTGAAACAATACTGATTTGATCTTTGTTTCATTTCATTTCAAAATAAAGCTTACAGAGAATAGGCTTAATTTAACAGTAGCACTCACACCCATGACATGATGTAGGTGAGTTACTTCTCTTCACCTGAGGGGTTTAACCACGGTTTAGATTTTTTTTTCATGTTTATGGATATGACCACTGAGTATTAGGAAAATTAAATAAGGTCTGACATAAATGGCTTAAGATTTAACACATTGATTAGGAAGGATGACAAAGGCACTTATTAGAAAAAAACAATTTCAAAAACCAAATTCATTTAACATCATTTAGAGCATCACAAAACATTTATCACAAATTTCCTAAATTACTCACTTAACCGTAATTTTATTTTTCACTTCAAAATTCAAATTACAGTGGATAGAGTAATAGTATAATGATGATAAAAAAAATCACAGTACAGCACAGACAAAACAAATGTTTTTGAGGCAATATGTGAAAGAGAACTGACAGAACATCAATTTTAGATAAACATAAGACACACCAGCTATGTGCCGTGCTGGGCATAGCTGTGCCATCTGTACCCATACATCATTGGCACTGCCCTTAAGCCATCTACCAGTCAGTTACATGATTAGTTTCAGGGTCCCAAGGGCCAGTTTGGAAGAAGGCCCAAATACCATAAAGTCACAGAATGCATAGAGAAAGACATCGTGCTCAACTTGACAGGTATACAGCTGTTCTGCTTTAGACCATCATCATTGTGATATTGTTAACAGCTGTCAAGAAGTGCAAACCTACACACTCCTTATTACAACTCTGCATTATTATACCAGCTCTTACAAGGGGGTTTCCCCACCTTAACCCAAAGGGGTCTCAAAATGAGAAGCTTTAAGGAGAAATCTTTTAACATTTAAGTGTAACAGAAGGGTGTAAGGTTTTAAGGATATACCAGAATAAATCATGCATATTGTCCTCACTATCATTTCTATTGTACATACACTACTATTCCTTAGGCAGCCATGGTGCAAAAATGATTTGCAGTTTATGATGTTCCCCACATATGCTGTATCACAGGAATGCTTGCTTTTACAATCACAACATGATTATACTGGGCTACAATACATTATACATTCTTATTTTATTTTGATAAACATAGTACTGTCCTAAAATTCCAGAAGTCTTACATAATAGGCACAAAACAATAAATCAGTTGGCTACTATAGAATAAATACTAAAGAATTAAACTGTAGTGTGGGTTATATAAGGAAACAAATAGTGTATTTGGTGCAAAAATATAGCAAAGCTCCAGCTTACAGTCATCAGCTATGTCTGTGTGAAGTGGCTATTCTTTCTCTTGACTAAAGATAGTGGTACACTGAATGGGATGTTTTTTTGGGATTATATTTTAAGATGTCTGTCCTCACTTACTATACTAAACTTTATAGTGTTCCAGTGCTATTAAAACAGGTATCTACACTGACTGCCATCAAAGTCTAATCTTAAATGTGTTTGTATTGAATGTTTGTAATTTCTGCATCAGTCGTTATTTCTGACCATTTTAAACTTACTGTTTAACCTTGCTAAAAGGTTCAAATGGAGGTGACATCAGAGGGCAGAAACATTAAGATAAAAGGCAGCATTCAGAATGGATGAATGTCACCATTTTAACACTGCAGAAGATTGTGTGCTGAAGGCCTCAAAGCACTCCTGTGGAGAGAAGGAGGAAAAAGCCCACAGTATGGGAACATGCACAAAAAAAAGGAGGCTTCCCTGTGTGACATTCCACTGAGAAAGGCACGAAAACCACTACTCTAAAAGAAATGCACAAGATGAATGGAAACAGCAGCAGCATGAGGAAACTCAGTCAGTGTGAGGAGTCATGTCTGTGGGGTTCTCTGTACCCAAGAACAGCTTCCCAGAATGCTGATAGAAATCATGCAATCATATTCTACTATACACACCACAGGAACCACAACAATCATGACTGAGGTGTTACACTATCTGCTCTGATACAGCCAAAAAATGCAATAATAGGAGTGTTCCTATGATAGTATTTAAGTTTACATGCAATGTGAAGCTTTTGCATACACACAGCCATAGTTGGGAAGTTGATGATCTCTGGGGCCTGATGCTAGTCTAATATCTATATCCAAACTCTCCATGTACAGCATACAGCAACATCTCAATGCCACTTGTCTAATCTTGTGACAGGCTCAGAGACAACCACATGCCAGCTGCTCAAGATATTGACATGAACAAAACCTCACACTGTTCGCAAATGAAAGAATATATTAAGACGTTTCTGTGAAGATCAGCACAACTGATTATTCAAATTTTGCAATAAAAAAAAGCCTACTATGGCAGAAAAAACAAAAAACAAAATGTTAGTCCAGAGCGCAGGTGGTAACCCTTTTGAGAGCTGAGGTTTGAAAACACAGCTTCTGTGCTCTAGCCCAAGCGTGCAGCTGCGCCTCTGAACCAAAGCAGTCTTTAAGAATTAGGGGTGAGGGGAGGGACGGGGTGGGGGGACTGAAGAGACAGGGATGGATAAGGGTTTTTCTGCAGGTGGGCTTTGCAGGAAAAGGAGGTCATGGAGGGGGCTAGATATTCTGGCAACACTGCATTTTTGGCTTATTCTCAGTGGGCTGCACCTGGATGGACACCACGTTGTTGCTGGGTGATATGTCGTTGTCCCGGCGGTCCGACATCTGTTTCTGGGACACGATGCGGTAGATTTCTGTAAGAGAACAATCAGCTCGTGAGGAACAGGATTCACCTTGTCTTTGAAAGTGATTAGTTATGATTATTAAAACACGAGAACTGTTTTGAGATCATTTTATTTAGATTTTAGATCAGTGTACACAGAGATGTCTGCCATGAAAATAGCCTTTGCGTGCTGAGCTGCGTCTGAAATCATTAGAATTCATTACACCTTTTTTTATTCAGCCTTATCCATAAACACTGCAGTATGCCTGAGGTAATGTAATTACCATGTTATATCTGATGGTCTTTAAATATGTAAACTTGTTTCAGCTTACACTGCAAAAAGGAAATAAGGCTGGGCTGACAAACAAAGCTGCAACAGAAGCAGGAAGCTTTTTTTTATTACAGTCACGTCATGCTGGAGGAACTCAATGGACCCACCCCAGCAAGGTCAGTCCTTTGATTAGTCATTCATAAGGGAATGGCCTCGACCAAAAACCAATCAGCCTTTAGCCCTCACACACACTCACACACACACTCACACACATTTGCATGAAGTCCTGCTCATCAACTTTTTTTCTCTGCTGATTTCTGGCTAAATTATATTTGGTCAGAAACCACCAGAGAAAACCGTATATGTTTTACATATAATCTGAAAAAAATAAAAACCCCAAAGACCACAGAAAGCCCACTCACCAGTCAGAATAGTCTGAAAGGCTGTCTCCACATTGGTGGAATCCAGAGCTGATGTCTCCAGGAAAGATAACCCATTTTTCTCTGCAGAGACAAGGAACATTAATTCACTGAGATAGTATTTCAAGGCCCTAGTAAGCTACGTCAGAAGAACACAAGGCAATTAAAATACAATTTTTACTCTCACCGTATCAAAATATTAATTTAAATCTAGTTAAAGGTGCGGCACCAGTTCTTAGACCAAAACATGGGGTTCTGACCTGCAAATGCACGTGCCTCATCAGTGGGCACAGCCCGGAGATGGCGCAGGTCACTTTTGTTACCAACCAGCATGATAACAATGTTACTGTCTGCATGGTCCCTCAGCTCCTTCAGCCAGCGCTCCACATTCTCATAGGTCAGATGCTTGGCGATGTCGTACACCAGCAGAGCCCCCACAGCACCACGGTAATACCTTTAAACCGAATACAAAGACCAATCACTACCTGGCCAGCAGTAGCTCAGAGGTTAAAGGGGCTTCACAACATTTTAATAATACACAACATACAATATTTAGGTTTGATGATGGGATTTCCAGCAAAACAGCATTTGGCTTTTTTTTTTTTTTTTTTAAAAGCAAATCTGTGAAAACAGCAAGATGAATGATACTCTACTACAGTTTTCAGTACTAAAAGTTTTCAGCACAAAAAAGAGGAAAAAATGAAACTTTCAGTAAAAAATATTGTATTCTAATGTCATGTAATCTGCTTGGGAGTGTAACAATGTGTGATCTATCTTCTTCCAGCAGCCGCAATGAAAAAAAACATTTTCAAGAAATCAAATGTCATAATATTGGTTTTATATATCAGCCATCATTATGAGCTATTGATTAGCATGTCTAGGAATAAAAATGTATAATATTTTCAAACAGTGAGGTCTGTCAGAGTACTACTCTATTATAATTGACTGCCAAATGAATACATGCCTTCCAAAAAGCCAGTATCCAGCTGCTTTCAACAGAATGAAACAGCATTTCTTATTGGTCAAAGTGTATGCCAAGTTAACTTTGATTAAGCATGCGAGATGTAAAACAGAACGTTTTGTTAGATTTTTTTAATGTGGCGCAGCCCTGAGCTTTGCACAAGTGTGGTAGTGTTTTCTTACGCCGAGGTGATGGCTCTGTAGCGCTCCTGCCCAGCCGTGTCCCATATCTGGGCTTTAACAGTCTTCCCATCCACCTGGATGCTACGAGTAGCAAATTCCACTCCTATGGTGCTTTTGCTTTCCAGGTTGAACTCGTTGCGGGTGAAACGGGACAAAAGGTTACTCTTCCCCACACCAGAGTCTCCAATGAGAACAACTTCAAAAACAACAACAAAAAATGTCTTCAACGTTTTGATTTAATCTAATCCAACACAGAATATTCATATCCAAATCCATAATTTCCTGAATTGCTGGATAAGAAATGATTCAGAGCTGGTACATTTTCAGATCAGAGCCACTGTGCATGTGTGTGCACGATACTGCATTTCAAAATGAGGTCAGTATTATGGTGTTACAGTACAGTAAAATATTAGGATATTGAAATATTGGGATCTTTGCAACTCACATCCTAATAAATTCCCAAATTAAAAATTAAGAGTTTAGGCAGGGGGTTAGAGTGGTAAAGCATCTGATGGTAACATCAAATCAGTACTTTGGTAAACCACTGGATGGACTATTGGATGTGACATTTCATTGTCTTTAATGATTAACACTGTCCTAAGATCATTCTCCACTTGATCATATTGTAAAATGGCAACAAATTCCCCAAGGTGCCCATGTAAAGGCACACAATAAACAATCACTATAATGGTGTCCTTTAAATCTTTATATGACACATTTAAAGATATATTGCATAATAAGTGGTTAGAAACCATGGAACCAACTGTTCCATTGTGACACCACAAAGTAAACACCTAGAGTAACTTCACCTGGCGTCACAACTCCCATATTAGGTTGAAAAACATACATACATATACATATATA
>JAOTRN010000036.1:20839674-20879395 GCA_028566695.1 Bagroides melapterus
GACATCATAAACTTATATAACAAAATTTGTACTACAGATAATATGGTGCCTAAGACTTTTGCACAGTACTGTACATCTAACACAGCCTTTAAAAAAAAATGCAAAAGTCAGGTTTTGTTTGTGTTCTAAAACAGCGTATGCGTAAATACTACACACATTCACTTGCTTTCGTTTTCACATTTTTTTGTACTCACAGTGGAAGCCTTTTTAAGCCAGGTAGTTTATCCCAGCTAACTGTGTACTTGTACTTCTAAACATTCACCTGATTAATAGGTAAATAATCAGACAGATAAAGTATTTCTCAACAGTGCGTATGTCAATATGATATATTACTGGGCAGAGGAGGTTAAATATTACTTGCTCGGATGAGTGTGTCTGTGGGATTAGTACAAAACGTTGGGAAAGCGTATAAAATGAGAGGATGATTTACCCTGTATGCCTGTCACTGTATGCCCAGTGTTACAGGTATTTACAGACAGCTTGAATTGTAATACAACCAGTCAGGTTTGTTTTGACAAAAAGGATCATGCAATAATTCAAGAATAATTAAAATGTGCAAATATTCATAAAACAACTCATATAGCTGCTGCAACTGTGGTGCTTTTCTCCCCAAAGAATTACCACCCCTGCCCCCACCCACCCCAGATTTGTTTATTGAGTGTAAAATTGAACATGAAAGAGAAATGTATTTTATGAGTCTATTTTGCATGATCTTGTTATGTAAATATTTGATTTCATCAAAGATGTTCTCCTTTCTGGATTTCCCAGATTTTTGTAATGCTAATCTTTGTGCCAGCGTCAGTTCTTTTGCCTCAACTCTTACAGCTCGATTGGGTTTAAGGTCGGGTGAGTGCACAGGTCATCCCAGTATAAACAACACCACCATCTTCTACAAATATCTCTTGCACAGTTTTTAGGTGTGTTTGGGGTTGTCAAAAAATCAAATATTAGCTAGAGAAAATTAAACAAAGACTGGGTGCTTCTGAAATTTCTAAAAAAAAAAATAAAAAAAAGTGTTAAAAATCTGTTATAACTTAAAAATAACCAGACTAATAAATACTGGAAATACTGGTATTTTTTGATGCTGATTTATAAATGTATAGTAAGTTCTTACTATGTTCTATCTGATAAATTATTGTAGCTCCAAAGTAACTAATCTTCTGTTGAACACTTGATTGAACTTTTTAGCAAACATGAATGTCACTGAACATGTTTGCCTTAGTATTTGGATGTCAGCTGTATTTTCAAAGAAATTCTTAAATCGTGTCAGTTTGTCTTGTTCTCATCAGAGCAGTACTATTCATTTAATTTCCATTTGCATTCCCACATTATGAGTCAGTGCTTACAATTATTCAAAACAATTCCTGAAACTGTACCCATGTAGGTAAACCTTTGTGAATTTTTGGCATACATATCCCGATTTGTTTAAATAGTTCTTTCTCAAGTTAAAGTACAAAAATATGTTTTCCTACATTCATTTAAATAAAATTAAATGGCTTGTCACCAATGTGTCTGCATTGCAACTTCTTTTTTAGATTGTGTTTTAGTGAGCCTTCAACTGCTGGACTAGGGAATATAGGCAAATATTAACTAAAGCTAACTAACGACAGCTATAATCTATTAAAAGTTAGGTAGCATGATACCTGCCATAAACTAGTCTCTATCTTATCACAAAGATGTCCTATCACTTTGACTTTAAGTAGTTCAAAAGTCTGAATTTGCCATACAGACACTTGAATATTGAATTCTGAAAATTGTTCTCTATGATTTCCCATCCAAAGGAAGAAAACAAAACTGAATGGGTTCATTTTTGGTGATTTTTTTTTTTTATTTTGCTTAATATAACAACAATACATACAGGATTAAACTGTTCTGGAATATTTTCTAACATTGTATGCTATGTTTGGCACTTTTTTACCCAGAATGTAACATTTTATATAATTGTAGGATCAAGAACTTCAGCGCTGTTGGTTTTGATCCATGGCCAGTGTCGCTCCTGATCCCCCGCTACGACCTGAAAATTAATTTGAGTGACTGTGAGAAATGGGTAGTACCCCTGCTGTGATATCAGTGTGTTTCCAATCAGTTATTTAATACATATTATCAAGTTTTATTTAAATATTACCTGGGTGTTGTCTATATCCAGTCAGTTCTATAATTAGTGTGCTCTCAAACAAAACTAGGCCCAACAACGATTTTAAAGATCAGCCATTAAAGATGTGTGTCAGAAAACAAACTTGGGTGAGAGAAGCCAATCAGAATGAAGGCCTGAGTCTAACAAGTTAAACATGAGAAGAATAATTACAGTGAAGGGTCAAGATATGACCTAGAAAAAAAAGGTTGTTGGGTTGAAAAAGGTAAAAGAAGTTGGTACACAATTGTGTTCACAGGATCGCAGCTTTGTTGGTTCTTTGTCTTTAATGCTTTGATTTTTGAGTAGTAAGACTTTCCACAGCACTGTCATGACTCATATCCAAAGCTTATTCCACCTAGAAAAACTACAAAAATTATAATTTACTTATAAAAAAAAAAAAGTACTGCAGTATTAAAGCTTGTCTATGCATTTCAATTTGTGTTTAATTTCTGTTAGCTCTTGCTGTTAGTTAAAATTCTATAAACTTTCGGTTGATATGATGAGTCAAAGTACATTTTAAATATGGTCTTCTTGGCTACTCTTAATTTTGCACCTTATGTTGATTTAAGTTATTATCTTATAATCTTATTACTAACTGAACCCTGTAATCTAGCAATTGCATTAAAATTGTGTTAATATTTATATAATGGGTGTATTACATATTTAACTGGTATATGATTGGTGGGTGTAGCTGCCCATTGCTTGTGAAGAACAGTTTGAGATGTGTACTAAAGATCTTCCAAACAAGAAAAGCAATTAATCAGATTAAATGGATTATATGTACTGGGCTATGTAATAATATAATATCTATAAAAGAATACTTTGTAAGCCTGGAACAAAAAAAACACTTCTTGTTGAAATAACTTATGGTCCTATGATAAATGTTCATATTACAACACTAGATAAGAGACACATTTTCGTTCCTTTCCTTTTTCGTTGCAAAGGAAGTGTGACTGGGACACTTTTAAGGCTTTCAGTTCTGCTTGTCTGCTGTGAAGTGTGATTTGCAGTTTAGTTTGACCAGACTTGTGCTGAAAACTCTAGATGTGTTACAAGTATTCATACATATATTTATAACTGTCCTCTTTGGTGTTGTCACAAACAGCACAGAGGATCTGGGTGGGGGGTGAATTCAACTCTGCTGTTTCCTTTCATCTCCCATTAGAGCAAGTTTGTCACATCTGATTTGTTTAGCAAAGCAGCTGCGGTGTTGAAGGTACGTGCCGCCTTGTGTATGGTTGTCTTGTCTAAAGCTGCAACTTGTTCACTTGCCATTGGCTGCTGAGCCGTTGGTTTATAAAAAAAAAACAGACACTCAGGGCAGGGAGGGAAGCATTAATCAAGCAGATGGAGGGAAATCACAGGACTCAGGAAAGTATGGAGAAGGTATAGCTTCAGACGAGAAGCAAGATATAAACTTACCAAACCCTGGTCAGTTTAGTGGCGTGCATTGTGAGTGGGAATAGGTGATGGATGCTTTAGTGACTATTCCTCAACAGTCAGCTATAAAACACATCGCACATTTGTCACAAATTGCACCAAATGGATACTTCTGAGAAAATGAAAGCATTAGAACTCAATCCTGATTGCTCTATCAAAATATCAATAAGAAAAAAAAAGCTACAGCATGTGACGTGGTTAGGTATAGTCTTTTTTGTTTATGAAAAGAGTCAAAGTGGTTGATCCCCAGCAGACAGTTGGATGTTGACATGTCACCATGGTTGAGTGAACACGTCTGATATTTCCTCTTGTTTTCCTTTGGGGAGGATGGGAGACCCCTTCATAACACCCACCCCCCACCCCTGTGCTGTTCCCCAATGTAGATCACAGGTATCACAGATGTGGCTGATGTAACTCTATGGCTAAGTGAACTCAGCAAGCAGTGACACTGGAACATATACTGTTTAGATTTAATTAGAAAGAACTCCAAAATTGACAGCAAAAATGTCAAGAAACCAACACAGAACATGGTACAACCAATGATGTTTACTTAATATTAGTCTACTAATAAATATAACAACTAACTTCAGGGCAAATAATAAATACAATGGCTATGGGTTTGCAGATTGTTCTTGGTGTGAAAATGCATACTGCATTTTACTCTAAGTGGTGTTATATACATTTCCTGCTGTCACATAACTTGTGATATTGCATGTAGTAGGCTGTCTAAAGACTTGTCAATCACATGCTTTGCTGATTATGTATTGTACAATGTGTTCATGTGCAGTATAGCAACTGGGGTAGAAAACCTACAAAAATTAATAATTTCTAAAAGAAAAATGATTCAAAAATCAGACAAATATCTGCAGGTCATCTGAATTAATATGGTTGTGATCCAGGCTTTTTGACAGTTTTAAGAGACAGCCCATTTTTCTTTTAATCACACCCTGAGCTCTTGCCACAGTTATTTCACCATTCTCATATCTTTAGAATTGTGCTGAGACAGCTCAGTCAGCTTATATGACGTTTATTCTTAGAACATTATCAATTGGTTAAATGCTGATTTACCATTAATCTGTCTTAACAATACACCTCAATGCTGATGTACATTGTTTTAATATGTATTGAATAATATATAAAATCTATTTTGTAGATGTAGCTATTTCCATACTTTCAGTACGAATTGTCAGTTCATGTAGTTCTGGTCTGAACAGTGTTGTTATAAAGCAAAATTTTGAGCACTTTTTAAATACAGTATACAGTTTAATTATAGAGTTTTATTTGAGGGTCTCTTGTTGGCACTTATCGACTGGCTATACTGTTCTGATGCCATGACAACAAACAGTGTAAGGTGCCATGTGGTCTTCCTCAGAGAGAAAACCAGCTTAGAAGCAAAAACCAAAAAGCCAGGGGGGATTTCATGGACGCCAACAGCTTGTCTAGACTGTGCAGCAGTAATCTCAAAGGAAGGACAATTAGATAGTGCTAACACATGTATTGCCACCTGAGGCCATCAGACATATAAGAACTTGCTTTTAACATTAAACATGCCATACATTAAAACCACTGGCTGGTAAAGTGAGTAAATGTTGATTTATAAGGGCCAAATTGTGACGGCTGGATGACTGGTTCTCTAAAACAGCAGATCTTGTGGGGAGTTCCCTGGATACTGTAATTAGTACCTACCAAAAGTGGCCCAAGGAAGGACAATCAGTGACAAGGTTAAGGGCACCCATGGTGTATGGTAAAAAGGTTAAGGGCACACAGTGCATCCCATCTTTCTGTGTCTGGGGCCAGTCAGAGTGACCAGGCTGAATTTTGTTCACTGTCAAAAGTGCCTGCAATGGATATGTGAGCATCAGAACTGGACCATGATCATGCTGTCTTTTACATCAAATGCATGGCACCAGAATGGCACAATTCCCTAATGGTACTGGACTCTTTCAGCAGGATAATATGTCCAGCTACACTGCAAAGATTGTTAAGGAATGGTTGAGGGCCATGACCTCAAACTGATAAAGCATCTGTGAGATGAATGGGTCAAACAAGTTCAATCCATGGAGGCCCCACCTCACATCTTGCAGGACGTAAAGAATCTTCATCAACTGGAGGCTGTTCACTGCTGCTGAGGATGGCCCCACGTTGACTGGACTGTTGTGGATAGTACTGTATGGAAACCATGATAGTGGTTTGAACTGCTGTTGCCATGGCCAGATTCACCGTCAGGACCTCCATCATTGAACACCTGTTGGCTTCAGCAACAAGGAATTTATGTTAAAACTATAATCAGTTCAGAAATTATGCTGATGCTGTTTACACAATTGCATTTGATTATGTACAGTTACTGAAATGAAATAATTTGTAATTACACAATCTGGTGACTACAGATGAGAAGTTTTCTTTTGAGTCTGGGTGCTCTCAAGAAAATGTTAAACTTTGTCATTTTTTAATTTCCATATTGTCTGTTTTTAAAAAGCACTATACAAATAAAATGGAATTGAATTTACAATCACACCCACTTTAATAGGAACACCTGTACACCTGCTAATGTATGCAGTTATCCAATCATTTATGTAGATACAGATAAAGAGCTTCAGGTAATGTTCACATCAAACACCAGAATGACACAAAAATATGATATTTGTGACTAACCTTGACTTGTTTTTTCATTTCAGATGGGCTGGTTTGATTTTTTTTTAGAAACTGCTGATCTTCTGGGATTTTCACACACAACAGCCTCTAGAGTTTACACGGAATCTTAAGAGCAACAGATCATTGGGAGGAAAAGATCAGTGGGAGGAAATGACTTGTTGATGAGAGAGGTCAGAGGAAAATGGCTAAATTGTTTTTTATCTCTAGCTAGCTGCATGATTTTATGCATTGTGCAGTTGCCGCATGATTGAATGATTCTTTCCCTGAGATTGAAAGTCACATGTTATAATTATGAAAAAATTAGTGAAACAAAATTCAGTGATGTTAATCTTTGTTTTTTATTTATTTAGATTTCTTTTGCATCCAAATACTTATTTAGGGCAATTGTTACTCTGGGACATTACATAGGTTTTTCTTCTTGTTTTACATAAGCTAAATTTTTTATGTGTAACAAATAGGCCAAAAACCTTGAGAGATCATTTTGACTGCAGGTTTATGGTCACAATTTGCCAACATTGCTTTCCCTATCTCTCCACCAATAAATGTCTTAATTGGGGTTCCTTATAAATTGTGCATGGCAGACATAGTGGGAAACTCCATGGCTGGGATTGAAACAGAGTCTGCTAATATTTTATCTTTTTCTGGCAGCATCTACTGTGTGGTCAAATATCAACTAACACAGGATGTTAGAATTTAATAAACAGATAGCAAGCAAAAAAAATCTAACCTTTCAGTGAAACCTGTTTTTGAAAAAAATCTGGAGTATTGCAAGCACTTAATGAAAAAAAAAAAATCTGGTCTAATCTGTTATATTCATATGCTATAACTTTAAATTCTAGTCCTGGCCTGAAGGTAATGATACTAATAAGCAGAAGTATATTGTGATTTAAATGCTGACTTTTACTGTACCCAAGGTTGTTGTAAAGTATTGCTATAACTTACATCATATTAGTTGGTCCGTTCAAAATTTTTTTTATGCTCTAACTTGTAAATGAACCAAGATGTTCCGTAGATTTGAATATAAGATCCATAATAATCCTTCACGGTTATATGTGAAAGAAACAATAAAGGTACAAAAGATAACATCCTCCCCAACAGAAGACAAAAGTAGAATTAAAACCCTTTTATCTGAGTGTTTAAAAAATCCTAAAATATTACATCCACAGTGAATATCATACTAAACACATGTACTTAGGTCGGTGATGTTTAACTTTTAATAGTTTTTGTTTTACAAAATCCAGCAGCCAATCCTTGTCATCAATAATGAAATAAATTTGCAAACAGACGGATTTCGCCTTGATGTATGCAAATACTGTATGCGCTTCGCGTTTGCGTGGCTGTTAATGATTACAAACTACCGGACAACGTGGTGATGTGTTTCAATTTGTCCACTATTGTCTATGTACTTACGTTAAAACTGTAACCATATGCTATTAGACTAGCATGTGTGTGCGTAAGAATAACAAGAAAACAGTTGCGCTAGGGAAGCGCCATCATTAAATTTATCTAACGGGATTGCGGGAGGGAAACCAAGCCGAACCGATTTGACTGCAAAGAGAATTCCCACCTGGTGGGATAAGCGTGTTGAAAGCGTGTATAAAAGACTGACTTCTACACATACTCCATGGTGCAACGCGGTTTTGTTTGTTTTCAATAAATTCAACTTCTGGCAACAAAACCCCGACTCTCTGAGAGCTTCTTTAGAAGAAGACACTACTATCACACTACTGCGCCAGTAACCTTTAGATCCTCCCACTTTTTCTGTCATGTTGTAATTGGCTAACCGTGTGCCAACAGCCTGCATACTTTTGGACTGACGCCTACAAACTCTTGAGAAAAATAAGCCAGCATTATCTGGTCAACCTTCACCACATCTACATCACCCAGACGACTCGAAACGCTTTATTTGGACTCGAGCTTATTTAGAAGATTAATGATGACTAATATGTGCTTCTGACATGGCTAGTCTAATTGAGCCGGGTGTTGAACGAGCAGGAGCTTCTCTCCTCGGTGAGTTTTTGATGCGTTTTGTTTTTAGCACAGTGAAAACGGGTGAAAACGGCGTGTCATTCGCTTTCTTTCATGTTCGCTAGGTTGGTTTGATTTAACCTGCGAATTATTATCTACTTGAGCTTTGAGAGCACGTGAGAGACATTGAGCTTGCCATGTACTCCGCGTGAATGAAGACTTCATAACACGGATTAAAATATTATAAACATTAAGAAGCACGTTGAAAAGTTTTTAAGGGGTAGTTTTTCATAAATATCATATGAAACTGGTCACATTTCAGTAGAATGTCTGGTTGAGAATTGTTAACTCGGTTTGTGGATGTTGACGGAAGTTTCCTAAGTGTCTCGAGAATGAAGATGGACTGGTGCGTTTGTGCTGTTTGCTGTTGCGTGGGTAGCGGCATTTGCAGCGGGCTTGCAAGCACTCTGCGCGGCAACCTTTCATCAAGCCTTCATGACAGGATTTTCCACCCCACCTTTTCCACTTAATAGTTATACTTAGATCAACTAAAATTTTTGCTGTTGTTGTTGCTGCTGTCGCACGCGCCGGTTGATTGTCGATTTGCACCTCGTCTTTTCCCGTGGTGAAAACCAGAGATGTTTCATCATGATCCTCTGGGATATCTCCCAGGAGCCACTCTTCACCACTGGAACTTCATCCCAAATGCCCATCTACTGTATACTAAGGACACTAACTAGATTACTAGATTAGACTATTTTATACACTGCTTTGGTGAAGAGAACGGCGCCATATATGAGTGAGACTAGAGCTTCCCGTTACCTACAACATTTGGCTTAATTTGGGATTAAAATACAATAATTGCACGTTATGATTAACGATTAATTCAACAACAAGATTGAAGGATTCAGCAAAGAATAAACCAAGCAGTTTGAAATGAACTTTTATGCAATGGTACCAGATGTTAGTTGAGCTAAAATAAATAAATAAATAAATAAAAGTAAAATGTTTTTTTTTAATTGTGCAGTTGATGGTGTTAATTCAGGAAGTGAAAAATTCTCAATTGCACAATTATAATTAATTATGCAACCAAAAAGCCATAATACCATAATTGTGAAACCTTGGTGGCTAAAACTGAGAGTATAGAATATTTTAACCACAAAATGTTAACCACAGAATATGTACTCATATTTAATAATGTTTGATACTCAATGTTATAGATGCATGGAACCTATATAGTACAAAATTTGTACCCAGAATTTCATTAAATGGAGGATACTGTGTGCAGGAACATTGAGGCCCAAAATTGACCTAAATGACCTTATGTATACATGTGTGTCCAACGTAACGTTGCAAAGCATGAACATGCTACACAATTAGGTCAGTGCTGCCTTGGGCAATAAGATGAGCATGTGGGGTAATGAGGAAACGATACACATATATGGGACTATTGTGTCTTAGGACACAATGAGAACAGGATGTGGATTTTTTTTTTCATGTAAATCTATAAAGGATGCACTACTTAAGAGTAGAATAGCATTTGTCGGCAGAGAAATGCTTACTTAAGTCTGTTGGCCTCAACAACCCTGCTCTGTGAAGATATCTATGTACCTTGACTAATTGTCATTAATTGCTACTCACTGATGATGTGGACAATCTTTGATGTTCAGAAAGTGGACCTGGGAGAGCCTGGTGAAACAGGTTTTAGTGACTGACATGAAGTGTCACATTCCAGTGCTATGTAAGAATCGTGTCACAGTTTCTTAATGATGATTCAGAAAAGTAATAGTGAATTTACTTGACTGCATTCATTTACCAGATTTGGCAAGTATTCGATGGATAAAGACTGTGGATATATGTGTATTATATGTATTCGAATAAGAACTGTAATGGTCACTGATGTATTTGTGGTGTATTTATGGTGGAGTTTGTGATGTGATTGGCTTCATAGACCTTTGCATACAAATGATTAAGGCCTATAATCTTTTTATTTAAAAGACTAAAATAATTGTAATACTTTGAAATCCATAATATTTTTAATCATATATTTTGCTAATTATGGGTTATACTAGCATGAAAATGTAAAATAGTAAAAATTGTTTTTTTTTTCCCTTTTTAATAGGTCTCATTTGGAATAAATAATCTCAAAGGCAGGACAGAATGACGAACAGAAAGCAGGCACAGAGTTTCATGGATCCCCTACCGCAAGGCAAGAGAGCAAGACTAGAGGGTACCATGGGTACTGTGAGCACTTCAGGGCTTTCCAAAGCCAACAGCTTGCCTCAGTACTCCCAAGACAAGTCTTTACCCTACAGACATACCTATAGGTCGTGTGGACAAGAGACTTTAGATCTTCCCTCACCATGGAGTCCCTCTAGGATTTTTGTGAGAACTGGAGGGAGCCCTGTGGTTCATACTTCAGCTACAGAGGGGTCAATTACCAATCCAATCATTTATAGGCCTGAAAACGTGAATTTCTCTGAGGACAATGGATCCCCAACTGTACCAGGGGATGTGGTAGCAAAGCAGAAGCTTGCCTACCATACTAGAAGTCCGAGTAATCACAGCCCTAGTAGTCCAGGATTAATGTCCCCTGTTCCTTTTAGGAAAATCCCTTTAAATTGCACAAATTTATCCCCCTCACCATCAGAAAAATCTGGTGGACTTGCTATTCCAAAACCAGTGTATGGACATAGTCCTTGCTGTGCTGGCCAAAAGTACATAGTAGGTCACAGCTATACTATGGACCAAGGACTGCAGAGGATGCCCCAACAGATGTTTGAGGATGATCAGATGACATATTATGATCACTGGGCATGCATGCATAAAAAGGAGTCAGAAGCCTTGATGCAGCAGAGATTATTGGCATATGAGCATTGCGGAGGGAAGGTACCATTAAAAGACGTAACCACAGAAGGCTACCATGGTCTCAGCCCAAGCAATCCTCAAAGGGTTTCTGCTTTTTCTGATCCATGCCAGAGCAGCTATTTGTATAACCATGTTCATCCATTTGTCCCCTCTTTACCAGATCACTGCCAACGTTTCCAGATGCCCAGACAGGCACATAAGGATATGGCTCCTATGTATGAGACAGTACCTGGAATGCAATATGGAACACACATGCAGATTTATCAAGACTGCCCTCTTACATCTAAGTATAAAGAAATACCTCAACATTCCTTGCTATATTGTCAGAAGAATAACATTTCTCAGGTTTACAGACCTGAGAATTTTCAGCAGACGTCTGGCCAGCACCCTGTTTTTCAGCCTTTCTTTAGGGATTTCAGGCATCACTACCCCATGGTCTCTCTTGGCCACCCAGTTGTCAGGAATGTATCTGCATATCCTGCCTATAGAACACACTTAAATTCTAAACCCACAAACTTGTTGAGTAAGAGAGCATTTTGTCCTCCTGTCATGGAGCAAGTAGAACAACCTCTGGACTTTTCCATGCGGCAAGAACAGAATGCTGACTCCCACCAGGAACAACCTCTTCAAGAACAGCTTGGAGTTAAAGGGACTTTCCATCAAACTGACTCCCAAGCCCACTATATGGTTTCAAATAATTTACATCTTGAAAATTCACCCCTGGACAGTCCATATCCGGGACAAGATAATTGTCTGCTTAACAGTCACAGTTATACAGTCTCTTCCACATGCACTGGTAAAAAGCAGAGTTTAGGCTTTTCAGACAAAGCAAGTAATGGTGCTGGTGTATCTAAAAAGCTCAGGGTAGAAACTGACAAAAGCTGTGAAAATGATTCTTTGGTTAAACATCAAACAATACAGCAACTGAAAGCTAATGAGAGTAAACACCGTTCTTCCCCCCCAATGCCAGTAATTAAAAAAGTCTTTAGTCTGGCCCCTTACAAAGCCTACTTAGAAGCTACAGGTTTATTATCACCTGCACAAGATCCCAGCTGTCCAAATCTACGTAACTCGAAGCCTCCAATAGATGAAACAGAAGCACAAAACTCGGAGCTACAAACAAATTTAGACAAAGATGTTATTAAATTGAAAATTAAAAATGAGAAAATAGAGCCTGATGATAGGGTATGTCAAAGAGAGAGCCAGAGTCCTGTGATTAGTCAGAACAGTCATAATGTAAATGTTAAAGAAGAACAAGACAATTTAGAATCAGCAGAGGATGACACCAAACACAACCTCGTTATGAAGAGTGGCTTTTGTTCAGGTTCAGAGACAGTCACACCTGAAATGTCAGAACACCCCCTTGAATGCACTATTGCATGTAGTGTGATGGATGGAGTTCCTGTGCCAATGAAAAACTGTGAGAAAAAACAATATAATTTTCCTGCTTCTTTGTCTGCCAAACCCCTAATTCAAACTCAGACAAATCAGGATACTTTTTCCCTCAATAAAATACCTCCTCATTGCCTTAAACTGACCAGCTTTAAAATAGTATTGCCTGAAGTTTTCAGAACTCCAGTGTCTCCCGTCCCTGACACTCTTCCACCTCCTGTTGAGAATAAAGTAGCCATAAGCAGTAGACAAGCCCGGTATCAGTTCATGGGGCTTCACCAGTCACTCTGCAGACTTATCTCAGGATGCATTTCTCAAACCTCAGATAGTGAGCTCAGGAACTGGTTATCAATACTAGACCTGGATGAGTCAACTTCTCTTCAAGTGAAAACCCAAAAAGTCTCATGCCTTCTGGGCTCTAAGGCTAGGGAGGTGTGGATGAAAGATGAAGAAATGGGGAGAGCACTCCAGAAAGTGCTTTACCAGCTTGAGAACTATGTCCGAATCCAAGAGTGCCCCTTTCCTCATGTCATCAGAGCAGGGGCCGTGTTCATCCCCATGCTGGTGGTGAAGGAGGTGCTATTCCCTCAGGTCCAGGGCACATTCATCGACCAGGTTCTACAAGAGCATCGAGTTGAGTTGAGGCCAACCACACTGTCAGAGGAGAGACAGTTGACTCAGCTCCACAAGCGGGCTTTTTCTTCTAAACTAAGGAGGCTCCTGTCCCTTAAACACCTTCCAGATATTTATCCAGATGTCCTCAACCTTCTCTACTATGTTGGTGTCTGCAAATTCCTTGGTGAGTTAAGGATCCTTTTCATATGCCTGTGAAAAATGGATTTTGTACTTTTTTTTTTTCCCCCAACCAACTGCTCATAAGTATAAAAGAGATAAATGTACTCTGGGTCGCTCTGGATAAGAGTGTCTGACAAATGCCATAAATGTATATGATGCCAGATTTTTATTGATCTTCAAATTTGTCAGTGACTTTGGGTCTATGGGTAAAGAGAAGAGCAAACCAACTGTAAATTACTTAAATATCATTTGCATGCAGGACAGTTACTAACATTGGGTTTACTGGAAGACTGCTTTAAAAAAAAAAAGTTTTGCATCCAGTCACATTTTCTGTATGAATTAATACTGTAGAATACAATAGTATATTATAAGGGGCAGCCAGTTTCCTCATGCAAAATGTAAGAAGATATTTATGCTCTTCCAACAGGAAAAAACAGATCCATGTATATTTGCGTATTCATAACAGAAATGGCTTCACTGCCTACAAGTCAGTTTTTATTTTAATAGCATTTAGAAAAATATATTTGTTTTTCCTCACAATAATCTGGACTTTATTATCTTTGATAGGCTGAAATTCATTCCCTAATACAAATATTAGTTCAAAAAATTAACTGTGACATAAGGCCTTGCCCAAGTTATGTACAGAAGCATATATCCAATAGGAGCCACCAAATCCTTTTGAGTAGGGAAATAGTTCCTGCTCTGAAGATATTCCATCAACTGGAGTTGTAACAGAGGTGGTGGTGAACACTAATACATCATTCCCAAAATCTCTTACAGGTGCAATAGGTGTTCAAGTAGGTTTATTGAATACATTCACTAACCACTTAGTGTCTCTGAAGACAGTAGCATGTGATTTATATAATTCTCATACTCCTCAAACCATTCCGTGAATTCACCTGCCCTGTGGATGAGAAACTGTCATGGAAGAGATCCTGCCGATCAGGATAGAAATTCATCATAGGATAATTATGATAAGTCAGAACAATTTAGTGTTGTTTACATGACTCTTCCTTAGGGAAAAATACCAGCAGAATTCCCCCATAACACAACACATTTTGTTTTTCCTTTAATTGATCATTTACTTTGATTTTCATTTTGATTAATTTTTTGAAAAAAAAAAAAAAAAAGATTACAGTGATAATATTCTTTGTATTTTTGTGATCATTAGCTAATACACTAATTCACTGTGGGAAATTGGGATTATAGCGAATACCTCCTCTCATTTCCTTTATATTTACCAATACACCAAAAAAGTCTTCATACGTATTGGGGAATTTATTTATTTATTTTATTTTTTTTAAGAAAAAAGAACGTATTTAAAACAGCCTCTACATGAATGACACTTCTTTGTATACACACCGTCATCTCTGTCACTCATTATGAACTCCTTAATGCGTCTGGTCTTGTGCATGAAATTCTATACTCAACACAAGCTTGTAACCTGGTTTCCTGAACCAGCCATGAGAATGATTTTATTACCTAGTTGTTGGTTTTTCTAAATATAGAATATTTATATATATTCAATTTTGGAAGTTATTTTGCTAATAGTGTTAATTTCCTCCAACTGACCCAGTGACAAACCAGTTTCTACAACTTGTTGATTGAGCAAACTGTATCTTGTAAAGCAAGAAATGTTCACATCTGGAAATCACTGAGACGAATCTGTTTCCAGAACATTCCGTGAAGACACGCACAATGAATCATGTCCTCAAACAGTGTCATGATCACTTACAGCTATGCAGCTTATACAGTGCGTCATATGTCTTTATAGTACTTTGCACGTGTTCATAAGGCAATTAAAACTGGTTATACCACAGTGGGGTGAATCAGTCAGATCTATTTGGTCAGAAGGTACACGTCATCGTCGTAGAAACTGCGTGGCTCAGAAAATGAGATCAGACTTGCACGTGAACGGAAGGTTAATATTAATACTCAGTCACTGGAAATAGTACGATTGACACTCTAGACAATAATCGCTTTGTTCTGTTAAACAATAGGGATCATTAGTCTTAGATCATCTACAGTCCCTGTGTACAAGCAGTTACTCTAGAAACATGTTCCAACCGTTCATGTTACAGCCAGATTCATTATTTTACCCTTTTACCGCTATTTCTATAACATTTACAGCAGTTAAGTGTTTATTGTGTTACTGTGCATATAATACGACTGCAGTAAATATTAGTGTCGTTGGTCATTGGTCATTTTTCACAAAACCATGAGCATTGCCTAATAAGGGAGATTATGCTTTATTGGGGGAAAAAAGCTACTAGATGGAATCAGGCTAAATGATTTCAATTATTTTATGTATTTTTTTTACTTTCACCTATTTAACCCCTATTTGTTTGTTTATATATATATATATATATAAAATATGTTTTTTTATTTCTTTCATTTCACATGTTTAGATTGTTTTGAACCCCTTTTTTTAATTTTACAGATTCTACTCCTACAGATGATGCACAAAAGGTACTTCCTTTTCTTCTGTTGCCCCACACGGCTTCCTTCTGTTCACTCACTTCATTCTTGAAGCTAAGCTTTTTATTTCCTTGCCTCACTTATCTGCATGCTCTTGGCTGTCAGCACAGTCTTGATTTTGTTCTATAAATGTAGAGGAGTCTGCAGTAGAGACAGGATCCCACTCTTGCACTATTGCCTGTAGAAGCCACCGTGTGCTCAGTGTGATCGGATACTGTGGTGAGCTGTGGGAAGTGATGTGGTTTTGGGAGCTTTGTCAACCCTGTTGCACACATCCACCCCTCTAGCAAACAAGCTTTTCGGGCATCCGTTGATAAAACAGTGCAGGTGTTTACTTGGCCTAGTTCATTACGTACAGCTTCCTCCACCTTTTTTTTTAACTTCCTTTTCACTCCACACACGCAGCAGACTTTATAGAAGGATGTTTCTGCCAGATCCTTATTTCACCGTGTCAATCTTCTTAGCCAGATTTTTGCTTTAGATTAATGAACTGACAATGTTGACATTTTCTCTGGCCAAAATGTTGCTATACACACAAGCTTGTCTGGAGATGATCTTCTTCTTCTCATGTCTGTTTTCAGCCTTTCTTTAAATTTATGTTCTGGTATTCCTAATCTTGGTAACTGACTAAAAACTAGCAAAGTTGCATCCCTGTCATTTCCTTAATCTGCTTGTCCTGCTGGTCTTCTGTGGTACCTTTACACAGCTAATGATTATTTGTTTCATTCCAATACTAATGTTTGCTCTTTAATGAGCATCAGACTATTTTCCAGTAATCCATTTTGGGAGTAAGACATAGTCCTGATCATTCATTTTTATGCTGTTACACTAAACTACTAAACTGATCCTTGTTGCTGGCATGGAACCCACAAGCAGTTTTGTTCATAGCGTTTGTCATTCCTATGAAAAGTGAATGTAGCGTACCACTTAAAATGATCTGGGATACATCATCAGAGGACATATCATTAGAGTCAAATCATAAAGGGTCGGCTCTTAAGGGTATTGCCCCAAAGACAGAATGGTTCAGTTTGGTAGTGAGAGTGTTGAGTAAAATAAAATGACTCAAAATGACAAAATTTGCCCTTGTCTTTTAATAGAAGGAAACTCCACTTTGAAAAAGGAACTTGTGCAATGCTCCGATGAAGCTGAAAGTACTTTTAACGAGTTTGAGGTGAACTGCGTAGCACCAAGGCCACACACGTCAGACACCACTACATGCCTGGAGAACGTGAAGCAATCCTCTTGCCAGGAAATCCTTAAGAGCAAAGGGAGGGTAAAGTTTGCCTGCAAGAGAAGATTTTTAGAAGATGACTCCTCCTCAGAAGAGGATGGACCTGCTGAGGAAACTGAAAGCTGGACATTCACTAATTGTTTAGAGGTAGAAGGGTGGGGAAACATCCCAGCTCACACCGAGGTGAAGATCGAGTCTGACGTTGAGCAAGAGCCTGAGAATTCCTGGGGACGACCCTTGACCTCTGACGACCTCTCATCAGAAAGCACCGACGTGGATACGGAGTTGTACTCCTATGAAAGCAATGCTCCTGGGAACATTATGAAGCGCTCTGACATGGTACTAAAGCTCAGGAAAGTTTATTACACCAAAGGCCAACGTGGCCAGGTATCCCACTACCAGAGAGTCCCAGGCCAGTCTGAGATCCAGAGAGAGACACACAGACGTTGTCACAGAAAAAAGAAACGTAGAAGCTCAGAGACTAGTTTGCGAGACCGAGTTAGAAAGTTCTCTTCAAGATCACAGCACTGCCCCCATCTCTCTGTTTCATGTACCTCAGAGCACAGGAGGAGGTGGGTACTGAGATCAGCAGCACAGAACACCCACCGGACAATGAGGAGCCGCTACCCGGATCTCGTGGGCAAAAGGATCCGTCATCTGTATGAAGAAAACGATAAGACGGAAGTATGGTACAAGGGTGTAGTGCTGCGTATCCATGAGTCCCATCCTAACCCGCTGAAGACTGTGTTTGAGGTTAAGTATGACAGCGAGCCAGAGTGGCAGTACTACCTGGAGCTGCTAGTGGACTACAAGAAAGGATGGTTACAAATTGAGGACTGAATCAGTTTGTGGGGGTTTTGTTGTTGTTTTTTTATATGAACTGTTCTTTACACTTTTATTGTGATTTTTTTTTTTTTACCATGTTTTTTAATTGACAGTAGGTTCTATTTAATCAGACTTGACCCTTTATAAAGTTTAAACAGCTTAGTGTTTGTCAGTTGTAAATAGTAACAGTCTAAAGCACCATCAAATTTATAGTGTCTACCAAACCTGTTGTTAAAAACATTCAAATTTTAATATTTGAATCAATGTGATTAACAGCTTCTAAATCATTCTATTAAAACTTCACTTTGGGTTTACGTTGGCATACAATTTCTGTAGAGAAACCGGAAATGGTCTTTACCTTCTATTTTTTATTTATTTATTTATTTTTTTAATATCTAGATCTAGCACCAACTTGAATTCAATATTTCTTCCTTTAGGTTTCTTCATACATGTTAAATTCCTGTTTGTTTTTAACAGAACACTTTTCACTGCATTTGCTGATGTAGAAAATTATTGTCACAGCTCCCTCCAATGGTTACATTTAAATCTGAAGTGCAGGCACTTGTTCGCTGTTTCGTATGATTTCACTTGTCGGAAAAACCCATTGCACTGTTTGACATTTTAATACGCGTCAGCTTTACAAAGTCTGACAGCGAGCAAAAAGAACTGACCAAAAATAAAAAATTGCAACATTTTGCACTTTAATATTCATTTTCTCCAAAACAGACAACTAATTTCTTTCACATTTTACACTATGTATATAAGAAACCAAACATTTCGAATAGCATAAAGATATGTAGAAAAGTATTAAAACTTTCTTGTTTTTTTGATGGCTGAACCAGATGAAAGTAGCTGCTTATTTTGTTACTGTGAATATTACACTGGGATCTTGGCGGACTACAAGACAAGACTGAATATGCCGAGATCGTTGAGAAGCAACAGGTCTGACAGACACAGTAACGTCCATGGTGATCTGCAGGAAAGAAGCAGCCTTGACATCACTGGACATTTCCAAGTGTGAAGGGAACCACAGGAAGTGAGAGAAGCTTTGACTAAATCCAATCAGTAGAGAGAAAAACATTTTAGTCATTAACATCATTTATGTGGAAGACCCCTCACTGCTCTCAGCCATCTGTGTATTTCAGCTGCACATGAAACACCTCACTGAAGGAGAGCTCGAATGACACACACACACACACACTCACACTCTCACTCACAGTCAATTAGAGAATGCCTTTTTAAGATGGTTTGTATACCATTTTGTAAATGTGTTCCCCTTCTGTCCGGTCTATTTCCTAGCTGAACCCTGAACATGAGCTCACCTACTCTGGTGCTGTGTACACTGCCTCAATCTGCCTGACCACCAGCTATACACGCACACACACACACACACACACACATACTCAAAGCAATCAACATTGTGGCATGTCACTATCATGATCCTAACAGGGTTTAACCCAAATGTACAACTCCATCCATGACATGTAGGAGCAACCGTATCTGCTAACAGACTGCTATGTGAACTACTAAAGCTCGTGATAAAACTCATTCCAAGTGACGCATGTCCTCATGTGTTTAAAGGCGTCTCAGGGTCAAGTACTAATCAAAAAAAAAAAAAAAAATCAGCACTTGTACAATGAGAATCTTTAACACACATGACCCCTGAGCTAAACGTGGTTAAAAGCACATGAGATTTCACAGCAAAAGGAGATGATGGGCTACCAGACCTGCACGCTTCAGTATACACATGTGCTTGACATTGGCTCAATGCAGTGTTTGCTTTCACTAACGCTATTAACTGAACAGATCCATTCAAACACATCAATGCCTTCAAACCTGTCCCACAAGTGCACCAAAGATGATTTTTTTGGGGAAGAACAATAATCTTTAAGAGAGAGACAGAGAGAGATGCAGAGCATATAAAAAGTTACATTCACACAAACATTATATATACTGTGTTTGTGTGCATGTCACTTTGAGTGAATGTCACTCAGTTTGGCTCTCAAAAGTTGTCACTTTAAAATGAGATCAGTCCAAAAACTTTTTACTTGGGAAAACTACACACAACCAGGAAGAGCCCGGTCGAGCACATTTATTTATTCTTTGTGGCTGGCATGTATTCCTACAGCTATTGTGTCTTAAAACTCTCCAACTCTCAAGATTTACAGTGAAAACTTTAGCGTTCTATGTCTCATGATCTTCAGGACAGTGAGCTCTCTTTGCATTTTTTTTTTTTGCTAGTTTAGACCTGCAGCAAACTAAAAACGTTCCTCCTTGGCATACTGCTTTTTTTTTTTTTTTTTGCTTTTTTTTTTTGGCAGAGTTCAGTCTTCGGTCTCTTCCAGACATGGTCCGGTTTGACGGAGTGAAAAACAGAGAGATTTGGACTCCTGTTTTGGGTTAAGCATCCGACATCCGGAACTCTTCGGAAGAGGGACAAACGAGGGTGGGAGAGAGTTACTCAATCTACACAGCAAATATACATCTTTTTTCTCCTTTATATTTGAAAAGAATAAATATTTCCTTAAATTTAAAAAGTATGCAAACACGTGCCACTCCTGCTCTTTAACTCCCATGCATATGCATTATGTACAAATTGAAAAATACCAATTTGATTTTTTTTTTGTTCTTTTTTTTCAGCATTCAGCAACCCAGACATGGACCTGTCCATGCAACAGGACATGATCAGGACAATTAAAGCCATTATGAAAAAAGTCCACTGCCCACACACAAACAAATAGGCCAAAAGAAAATAAAAAGAAATGAAAACATCCATAAAAAAATGTAATAGATGTTGGGGAAGAAGTTTTACAACACCAGCCTGGACAAGATTTTTTTTTTTAAAACCATCCACTTGCTTTTCTTGAATTTCAGTTTTCAAGCTTGTTTACCATTAAGAATACTGCTGTACACATTATTTTATTTCTGAATATTCCTTTTTCATTTAAATATAATTTACTTTCAGTATGAAAACCGAAAAGCCACCGAGGGGGGGGATGTGTGTTGGGGGAGTAAAAGACGTGGGTGGGATGGAGGGTGGGGGAGAATAGGGCAGCAGATTGAGGCTTGGGCTGCCCCGGTTCAGTTGCATCAGCGCTCTGGGTAGTGGAGGCACTCTCCAAGAGTCTAGTAGGAGGACACGGCCTCAATCCTCGATGTACTCCCACAGGTCTTTTTCATAACCTTCGTGCACATGCTGCAGCAGAACTCTCCGTCGGCTCTCACAGTATCTGCACACAGAAGTTAACATTACACAGGAGGAAAAGTCATGTCAGATCGTAACATATCAAACGGTTTGTTGAGAGTGATCAAGTTACGCTGCCAGGGATGACAGACAGACTCATAAGATGACTAACAACCTGAAATTAGACTACTCACTTTCGGCTTTACTCAAAATAGCAACTGGTGTGGTAAATAAAAAGATCTAATTGAATCCTTCTGACCCAAACACCACATGAACCAGACTACACCAGTCAAACAGGTTAAAAGTAAAGAAAAAAAAACAATTATACAGACTGGATAAATGCTGATTATAAGGTTTGTTACAAGTAATGAGTTCCTCAAATAAACATCCCAACATCCTCTGCCTCAGTTTCCAAACCCTGTCCTTATATTCTATTTTCCTTATCTTACATGATGACTTCAGCTTAAACTCCAAGTTAAACCTATTTTTTTCTTTTTGACTGTATAGGTTTGGGCCTCACACACACACACACACCTAAAAATAAATAAATAAATAAATAAATAAAGGAAACACAATCATTCCAGTCTAAGTCCATCACACTTCTGGGATATCAACCAGCAAGACTGATTGTGAATCAATTCACCTTCTGTGGTGTAAATGGAACAGACAACAGATGGAATTAGTGAGACAATTATCAAGACAACTTCTACAATGTAATGGTTGTGGCCACAGACCATGTCCCTGTCCTCGTCCTCTCTGGCTGTTTCTGGCATGAGGCGGTGTCTGTAATTCATACCTGGAGACAGGCCAGTACACCAGGAGACATTGGAGGGTGCCGCAGGAGGACAACAATCCAGCAGCAGGACCGCTATCTGCGGAGTAGGAGTAGCACTGCCAGAGCCCTAAAAATGACCGCCAGCAGGCCAATAATGTGCATGTTTCTACTCAAACTGTCAGATACAGACTCCATGAGGGTGGTAAGAGGTCCACAAGTGGGGCCTGTGCTCACAGCCCAAAACCGTGCAGGCCGAGTGGCATTTGCCAGAGAACACCAGGATTGGCAGATTCACCACTGGCGCACTGTGCTCTTCATGGATGAGAGCAGGTTCACACTGAGCACATGTGCCAGATGTGACAGATTCTGGGGAGGATGGCCAGTTTGGCGGTGGGTATGTGATGGTCTGGGAAGTCATTTTCTTGGAGGGCATCGCATATCTTCTTATCGGTCACTGAGTTTTTCACAGCTTGTATTCTCATTCATGTTTGAAGAGACATCACTGGTAAGTTTTCTGAGCCACCGTTATTTTCCCTTTTAATTAATAAAGATTTATAGCTAATGAGTGCATTCTTGCATTACATGTCCTAGATCTGACCCATGTTGAGCTTGATTTACTTCAAGAATTTACTTGATTTACTCCCAGTACCTGACTACTGAGAGTCAAGCTGTCCTTGACCGCAACTTCAACTTCAGCAGAGCTCCAGTTGATGCCGCAGTTTAAATCTTTTTCTGACAAGGCTTGCCAAACTAACGCTGTTACTATTACTTTGCAGGCTGTTCATAGCCTATTCATGCTTAACAGCTGCACTCAGACAGCACATCCCTCTTCTCATGTAAAACCTTACACTATTAGATGAATAAACAGAGGTGGTGTCTGACACTGATCATGTCTTCTTTTATACTTACACAAATTCATGCAGGCTACCACACATGGCCAGACAAAATCCAGACTCATTACACTGATCTGGTGTTTTCTCCAGAGTTCAAATCCAGTTCAAGTAAAATGAATAGAATCTTTAACCCCGTTGACATTCCTCAGTCACTGATATACTGTCAGTATTTTTCGGAATTTTATATATAGTTTTTATTACATCTGTAACCTCTTTCAGATAGCTTATTATAAAAACATGACTTCCTTTTCTATGCTTGTACTGTCGCCTTTTGCACACACTGTAATGTTTAGTGAAATGAGTTAATGTTGTTTTCCTCGCTGAACTCTTACATCTTTAGGTGAAAAGCCAAAGAAAAGTTTTCCCTCAGTCACTCTGTGACTCTGAACAATCAAAGTGAGCCAAATCTCACTGTGTGTGTCTGTAGGTTGCACAACAAGTTGAGGGTTCACCCTAGTTATTTATTTATTAGCCAATACATGTTGTTATTCCCAATTCAACTTTTTATTTGAAAATAATGTGTAAAATAAGTATACTAATATATTGGCTTTGTTATAGAAAAGGTGTATGGAATTCGATTCAGCGACTGTGCACAATACTAGAAGATTAACAGAACTAGAACTAGAAGTGTTCGTTCAGCTCCTGTTCTAAATAATCCTCAAGGTTCTCTCAGTGGGATAAATAGATCTAACACAGCTGTGAAGCAGTCGGGCAACATCTGTCCCAGCTGTCCGGGTTTACAGATCAGAGTCTTTCCAGATCAGCATTTCTAGTGCTTTGTAGAATACTTTAAGTAAATCATGGCTCACTTATTTTTAAAACAATAATTGGTGCTACAGCATTAAACACCATGGGGTATTATTATTATTATTATTATTATTATTATTATTATGTTTGCGCAATATTGATTTATTTCAATATTTTTCCCAATTTGGGAAAACTAAACAAAAAAATGTGATAAATGAGTCTAAGAGGAAAGAGAAGAGAAGAGAAGAGAAGAGAAGAGACGAGATTTTTATGAGAAATACTGCCTAAAAACAAAATTAAAATGGGGAAAAGCAAACAAAACAACATATTTAACAACTAATATTTTAAATGAATGCTATTAAAATTTATTGTGTTAGGTCTTATGCTTCTTGATAAACCTTTCAGGTCAAAATGTTTGTCTAATTATTTTTTGAAAAAAGAAAATACATGCTCCTTCAAATCTAGGTTTTCATTTACCAGAGCCTAAATAATAATTATGTGGTCCTCAAAAACTTCTACACACAAACAACCTCAGGTGACAACAACAACAAAAACCCCACAACAGAACTGCAACCAGGTGAAAAAGAATAAAGGCAGCTCTTTTAAGATCCTGCCAGAAAATCTCAATAAGGTTATGGTCTGTTTTTTTTTCTTTTCTCTTTGAGTCATACAGATTCAATTTGCGGGTGTGCTTGGGATCTGTGTCCTGTTATGTGACCCAGTTTTGGCCCAGGTTGAGATGCTGGACAGATGGCCTCACATGTGTCTCAAGAATCTTCTGGCATAAAGTAGTTCCCCAAATCACCACTCCTCCTGCCTGAGAGTGATGGAGGCTTGATAGCAGGCATGAGGTATTTGTGGTGATATGTTTGGTTCACTGTGCATGATGAGCAAACCTCCACTTTCGGCTCATCGGTCTGAAGGATATTGTTTAATACAATTTTCATATTCCTCATATTCCTTCTTTCATATTCCTCATATTCTGATTGCGCTGCCATGAACATAAGTCTATAATGTGCTTAAAGAGGCCTGTAGTTCAAACGATGTAGCACTTGGGCTTTATCCTTGAGCATTATTCAGGCTGACCTTGAGCTGAATTTGCTGAGACACCCACTCCCGGGTAGACGGGCAACTGACTTGAAAGCTCAGCATTTGTTAAAGATTCTTCATGAATCTGAATGATTTCACATTGTTTGAAAATGGCCTTGTAAACCGTCCCAGATTGATGAGCAGCAACAATGAGTTCTTGGCATGGTGTAGAGACACACGTGAATGCTACAGAAGGTTCTGCTTTCATGATGGTGCTTGAGGATGAACTAATCTTGTAAAGACACATATAAAGACTATAAAGATTAGTGTTTCCATAATGCTAGCGTTCTGTTAAGAGTTCCTTACAGCTACATACACGTGCATGTCAAACAACCCAAAACAGTACAATATAAGAACAGGAAAAAGAAAAATAATTGTTCTACTAGTTCAAATTAAACCTCACCCATAACCTGATAAAATAAAAAACAATATCTAATAATTACTAGACATTAACAGTGAGCAAAGCTAAATTAGTGATCTATAACAACAAGCACCCAACAGTGAAGGACACCAAACCCTTATAACCCCCACCTCCCACATGGAAAAAAAAAAATAAAAATGAAACAAAAAAAAAAAAAAAATCCCAAGGACACAAAATTTGTTGCAAAATGATGCACACCCCCGATCACCACCCCCTCCCCCACCCAAAAAAGAGATTAACCTGGGCAGCTTACATAAATCTGATGTGTTTAGGTATAGACTGTATACTGGCATGGCCAAATCTGTACATTTCCAGATTAAAAATGTTTAAATGTGAGAGTTGTTTTTGAAACATTATAATGAGCTCAGACCCATCAGTTGGTTTGTATCTAAAAGATAATACGAGCCCAACAACAGCTTTCAAGTCTACTTGATGTTGAATTTCAGTCTTCATCATCCTATCTGACAGACTTTACTGTGTACTGGTTTGAATAGAGCAGAACATGCTATTCAAATAGCGTGCAAATCACTTACTTTTGCTGTAATTGCACACTTTCCGATATACAGTATTTTCAGAGAAAACACAAAAAGCTCTCTACACTTCAGATATGGCCCATTTGTACATGAAGAATACAAAGCAAATAAATGATGTTTCCAATGAATGAAGCTACCTGAAATAAAAGACAGTTACACCTACTAACAAGCAACCAGCAACTATACATTTCCCATGAGTGCTCCAGTTCTAGCAACATGGGACATGTGACAAATCAAAAAATATATATGTACAATAATTATGTAATAATGATGCAATGATGTCAAAGTGACAACTGTCCAAGGCCCAAGGTTACAGGGGTTAGATTTTCAACAAAACCCTTTCACTAAGTTTTGGTTTACAAAGCATCAGTGGCATAATTAAACTTACCTGTATTTGTCTTGTACTTTCTGCTTGATGTCCTGCAGTGAATCTTGGGAAATGTCTCGCTCTAGGTATCCAGACAATACCTCAGTGGCGTTCTCTAAATCTGCCTGGTTGTTCTAACAAAGAAAAACCACAGAACACACACTCATACACACTTCTTCAGATCCACTGTGTTGGATTCAGTCAAAAAGTTCTTACAAGTTAAAATAATAAGTACAGTAGTAAATAAAGACATGACGTTTACCATAAGATCTAAGATTTAAGATCTACACCTCACCTCAAAAATAATGGACTGGTTGTTCTTCTTGAGGTAGAAGGCAAAGACGTAGGTGAACATGAGCGTGGAGCGGCACTGGCACAGCACATCCACGGCCTTCTTGAGGAACTGCACTTCAATCCATGACATGTTATGCTGCTGCATCTCCTCCATCTTCTGCTTGACCTGTGCGTACAGCTTGTGCTCGAAGCGCAGGCTCTGCATGTGATTCATGTAGCGGTTGCAGTAAAACAGGTACCTCTGCAAGGCTGCTCTGGAGCGCTGCAAGATGCACACACGTGTACAGCTGTATTATCAGAGGCAACTTAGAAACAAAAGGATGCATCTAAAATGCAGGTTTGGCTTACAAAGCATGTGCAATAATTCTAAATATCACGTGGTACAATTTAGCCTACCTCTTGTGCATCCCTAGCTGCCTTGGCATCGTCTTCATTATAGCGATTGCAATTGTACCTGGAATGACAGAAATTATGTTTCATTCCTGTGTCAAGCTCATATTTTTTTGTACCAGCAGAAAAAGGCTACTCAAATTATTTGCACAGATAATGTAATTTTAAAGAACAGTAAGAACATGCAACATTGAACTCACCAGGCTGATCCATGGGGTTCCCACGGGCCTAAGCAGACCCAGCAGAACTCCGCTTTGCAGTTCTGATTCCGACAAACCATGTGATTGCAGCCACCATCCTTCTCTATGGTAACATGGCATTTAGGACATTCCTGCAGCACAACATCAGATACAGACAATTCACTATATACATATACTTATATTTATTTGCTACCACCTCCATCCTAGTACATCCTGCATCTCATCCTATTCTATTCCATTATATCATCTATAGCACAACTTTACATGCAATTTATTTAACATTTTCAATTTATTTTCAATTCTCGTCTATCTATATTTGCATGCGCAAGCAATAAAGCTCTTTCTGACTTCTGATATAGCCACAAGACAGAGAAGAAAGCACTGATTAGGATTCGTCTCACACCACTGACCTTAGTGTTTGCAGCAATCCAGTTGGACGTTTCACTGTCGTCGTCACACTTTTTAATCCATTTTCTCAACCACTGTATGGAGGACAAATGCATTAAATCAAAACCAGTCAAAGTGTTATGATTATAAAGATAACAAATCACTAAATTCTACAAAAGTAAAGTAGTGCTCCAAAGGAAGGGTTAAGTATGATCTCATGTAACGAATCTAAGTGACGAGCTACGTCAAAGCGACGCAAAGGGATAATATGCTTCCTTTGTTTTTGCCACAGCTCCCCTTGCAATAACAAAGCATGTCTCTAGAGATGCTCTCAGCACACACACTGAATGAGGTAGCTCCTGTTTTGCTCTTCTGCTCTAAGGGAAGGAACATATGTACAAAACTATCCTCCAACATATGGAGCTTTTACAAGACGCTTAAAATTGCCGCCATATTCGATCAGATGCCCATCATTTAGATACTATTGCTAGCATGTCGCATAATGTGATGACAGACCATGAAAAATATTTGTATATAGTAAATATGATGATGAATCTTTTAGCATCGTGGTGAACCCTAAGCTAGATGCATTTTGAAGCAATAGAAAGAATTATGAGATTGTCCTACCTTACACTTGACTGGGTCATGCCAGTTCTCTCCACAGTTGAAGCTGCATTAGGGAGTGAATTGAGAACACATTAGCATGACTACTCATAACAGAGCACCGTCTTCAATATGACCTCCATCTGATCATTATTAAGGGAGAAACTCATTCCAATTACTTCTAAAGACTGAACTTCAGTCTCACGGTCAACATTAGAAATGCATTTCTAGTGCTCAATGTAGGAGCAAACCCAGTGCCAAAGTGCAGAATTTAAAGTATTTTCTAGCATTTACTGTCATCTATTTCTTTAAGACTATGACATTTGAGTACTTTCTTATTTCTATCATTTCTGAGAATTAGCAAGAACCAAGTGTTTCTATTGTATTTTACAAAATAAACAAATAAATAAATAAAAAGTAAATGGGGTTTGGTCTACGACGTGATTGCCAAACCATGATGTCAGCTGCTATTTTAATTTCCATGCTGTTTTTCTAGCATAAACTTGCTTGCCAATCGCACCCTAATGAAAGAACACATACAATCCTAGTAGTGAAAAGAACCATTAAGGAGGAAAAAAAAAATAAAGTAGGGGATTTTTAAAATCCATGCATAACACACCCAGAAAGAGCAGGCTTCAGCTCTGAGTGTCGAGTGAAAATTCAAACACATTTAACATCAACTGAAGTTCAGCACCAAACAATGAAAATGAATCCTTCCAGAACTAGAGCCAGGCTTTTCGAATTCATAGTTTGTGACTCATTCTTTATTTAACACTTCATGCACCTAGCTCATTGATTCCGTCTGCCCCAAGACTCATTCGATCGCATCACACTAGTCATGTCATTCGCAAACAAATCGCCTCTTTTACGAGAACACTGCCAAAAGACTTGCATACAGGAGCTGATTTTTGCCTTCTTTTGTAGATGCCATTACACTTGCAGTATTTAACCCAAAACTTGGGTGGTGAAATGCATCATTTTTTGTCTTCAACCTTCAAATCGGAAAGCAGCATCAGTCACTAGCTTCAAAAAATGACCTCCTCCGTGAACACTCAACGAACCCCTACTCCTCTGTATCAAACTAAATAAAACAAACCAATCTGTATTGTCATTTGTTCATTTTTTTGATAAAAATGTCTATCAGATAAATAAATGCAGAAATAAAATAATTGAGTCTGAGCTGTGTGTATGACATGGAATACTTAACAATTTTCTATAGATGTTACATAATGTTGCTTTTGCTCATGTTAACTCGGAGTGAAAATAAATATGGTCTCCAATCACGTTGTCACTGCGAGCCACTGTAGAACATGCTCTGGGTTTAAATGGGGTATTGTTTCAGCCAAAGACTTTATTGCTTTTAAGTTTTGCCTTTTTTTCTGTCAAATAGAATTTTCTGTTTAAAAGCCAAGTTAAATCAGTGACATCAGCAGTAATCTGTGACAGAGTGGAGGAAGGCCACAGGAGGTAAATCGCTTTATTCCAGCGTGCTGTTCCAGTTAGAAGGATTAGACAGGAAACTGTACACAGGAAGTTGTGATGAGTGGACGGGGTGACACAGGGTTAAAAGGGAGGGGAACTCGAGTTCTGGTCAATCGAGTGCTTCGCCTGATATTGGAGTCAGCTCCAGCGATGCCAAGGTTTTATCGGATAATCTAATATGTGTGGCTCCGAGGCCTCTTACCAGAACTGCCGGCCACATTTGCAGCGAACAGGTTTGGCGTCAGGGTACTGGACTTTAACAACATGATGGCAGTCAGGAGCTGGACACCATTTTAACAGTCGATTGCACTGCACAGAAAGTAAAAGGAGAGGGTCAGAATTTGCACAAGACAAAACATCCCATGAAAGAGGTCATTTCCCTGTATGCAACTACATGCAAATTTCTATTTTCTTTAACTATTCAAACAAGAATTGTTCAGAGTTATTCTGAAACTTCAGGTCATCTTCAGATGAAACCAGAAAACTGGAATCCACTTACCTCTACAAAACTATTGGTTATTAAATGTTGGTACTTCAACTTGACTTTCGAATCTGTTATCAGTCGCCTGGAAAGACACAGAGAATATCGTTATTTTGACCCCTTATAAAAAGAATATAAATTCAAGCATTAGACAGTGGTTACCTTTGTTCATTTCTTACTCTGTTATTTATCACTAAGAGATTCTCTATGGAGGTGAAAGTCCTGCCTCCTGCTCTGCATGATCTACAAACCTGCTTCCTGTGAATTCTGATCATATCCTGATGGTTAACATAGAATAAGACTTGACTAATATTGGTGTGGTTTAGTCAAGAATGGTTTTAATCATCAAGGTCTAAAAACAACCATGTAGGTGGTCATATCATTAAGGGTTGAAAAGAACCATGTAAGGATTTGTATTATTAAGGCTTCCAAAGAGATGGCAGAATTCTGAAAGAATTGACCTTGCATGTCTGTGACATAAAAGGAGATGTTTAGGCTTACAATGTTTGTGCTTACAGTACCACAGATGAAGAATTAAAAGGTTGCATTTGAATGTGTGATACAATATGATTAAGATGATGTCACCACAATTACAAATAAGACAATGATGAAATAATTGTACTGGAGGTCAAAATTTGACCAAAAGAAAAATGGGTGGTCATATGGTACTGTATAAAAGGCTGATTACTGTATTTGTACTGATACAGATGATCTCTCAAAAAAAAAAAAAGATTTGTCCAGAAAAAACGTTCATTATTTGTGATCTACCAAAAATAAAATAAAACACTGAGTATGGGACCTAGGTCTTAAATTTAGTTTTATGAGTAGGTTTACTTTTCTCACAGGCTAGAACAAGCAGGCAGAATTAAAGCCAGCAGGATACAACAGTACATAAGGTTAAACTGGGTTTACACAAGATGGACATTTTACACCTGGACATGTGAAGACATTTCACTCTACATTAATCACTGCGCTTATGTGGAACATTCGTTTCTGTCTCTATGTTTACTGGTTTAGTTTCAATCAGTAATCAATGAAAACATGAATTGACATTTTGCTTATTTCACTTTATACCACAGCACTCTTAAAGTCTCTTATCTGATTGGTCAGATGTTGATTCATTTTCAGAAGTTCTGACAATATTTCAGTTAAGACTATAACATTCCAGGCAAGGGATTTAAAAAATGCACGTCATCTTTGATATTGTGCATCTTTGTTTTCTTCAAAGAGACAATTATTTGGTGTTTTTGGAAATACTCCATCATCAGCACTCTGTGTGTGTGTGTGTGTGTGTGTGTGTGTGTGTGTGTGTGTGTGTGTGTGCGCGTGTGTGTGCGTGTGTGTGCGTGTGTGTGTGTGCGCGCGCGCGTGTGCACGTGTGTGTGTGCGTGTGTGTGCGTGTGTGAGAGAGAGAGAGAGAGAGCTGGGGCTGGCAAGGGAATGTTCATAGCAGTTATGTAAAAGCTGTAAAGAACATTGTCTGGGACATTCAGTAGCATTAACCGTTACAATTCAATTAAAAAATATGAAATATCATTCATTAATAAATAAAAATGTAATGCATAAAAATGTATGTTTTGTCACTTCATGTTGCACTATTATTGGAAAGGAATTTTCTCCACAATGCATTGCACCCAGTAACTTATTTTCCTATAACCTCCTGATGTGTTTTATCGCATATATCGCGATATCGCGTGCGTGCACACGTGTGTGTGTGTGTGTGTGTGACCTATGAAAAACAAACACACAATCCTCCAAAAGGAGGAACGTTTAAATGAGCTTAAAATGATATCTTTGATATGACCTTCAAACCTTATTTTTTCATATCTTGATTTTGAGCAATAGAAAATTAAAATAAAGTCAAAACCAGAGTAATGAAAGGCTGGGGGAGTTTTTCAGCTATAAATATACCACTATATTCACTGATACTATTCCTCTTGTACACTCCTGAGTTTATGCATGTTCAATAGTACCTGGATGGCAAGATCAAAATGTAGGTTAATACAATTACTGTGAGCTTTACACCAAGGACAGACGACCTCTTATCCTCTATGCCAATATAACCATGTCATTTAGACGGTACACTTTCATACTGAGTACTCCGTTTCCTCATAAAAGTTTCCCTCAAAGGGCTGTAGATCATGTCTACATGAAACTTCCTGTCTGAGAGCAGGGCAAACACCTGGCATCATACATTTAATAGATAAACAGTTCAACCACTTACATCACTGTGTTGTCATCAACCAGGATATCACAACTATGTGCAGGACAGGAAATGGTCTGGAATGACAATGCACATATAGTTTTTTAAAGGCAAATCATAGGTCATTTATACAATCTATAAACAGAGAGATAACTAAAGCTGGGCTTAGGAGAATTTTCTGCTTCTTAACACAGTGGTCTCAGAATACAGCTGGATATTTATATAGCTTACACTACAATGAGGAAAAACGCTATCACAAGTTTTCCATCCTTGTGCTTTTCCCAGAGTCCACCTCTGACACATGTCTTTGTAAGTGAGGAAAAAATAACTTCGCCATAAAGAACTTATACAATTGTTCAGATGACAAGGTCCCATCCCTGTTTTTGGAGGAACGTCTGTGATGTACATTTTATTGTTTCCTTGCTTCAAATACTCTAGATTCAACAAATCGGCTAATTAACAGCCTTTCTGGATTTGAAGTGGGAGTGTTGGGAAGAGCAGGGGAAACACTACAATGTCCTGGACAGAAGGCACTCTGGGAACAGGGATGGAAAGCAGATAAACAAGCTCCAGATTAGACAATAAAAAAAAAAAGAAAGTAAGAGACGGTACCTGGCCCATTCCTTCTTCAATGATTTTGGTGGTTAAATAGTCACCCCAGCACTGCATGCAGAACTTGTGCCCACATTCCAAACCAGTGAAGTACTGCAAGAGAGAATTAAAAATCAATACAAAAACACTCACCACAAACACAGCGGTTTTTACCCTGCATCATTTACAATTAGTAAGACACAATTTTGTAAATTGGCATCATGTGGAAGAGCATGGAGGTTCTGTCTCCTACAGAATGGCCAAAAAACATAGTTGACAGGGAAAGCACACATTCACCACCAGCAATTCAAATGTGAAATTCATGCATGACCCTTTGAAATGAACAATTCAGTTTAAAAACTAGACAATTGGACAAATAACTTATAGTAACAGAGATTTGCATCGCTGTATTGCAATGCTGAGGTATTATATTTAGAATATATTTAATACAAATAATTAATGCTTTCTCTCTTGCAAATCTTGGAGATACATTACAGCAAGGGCTGGACATACAATTTACCAACTTTCTGGAAAAGTATCTCTAGTGACTGAACGGGTTGCCAAGTATACTCAGCATAATGCCTCAGCATAATTAGCACATAATTAAGTGTTAGTGAGCATGTTCTCTATTCACGCACTTAGGAACAAAAAAATAACTGCTACCTGCCAGTGTGCTTTAAGTCCAATTCTGCAATCTGATTGGTCAGAAGCTGATTGATTTTCTACAGATAATGTAAGGTTTTGTTTTTGTTTTGTTTTTTTTACTTTATTTAAAAAAGAAAAACGTCTTGTCGTTGATTTGTTGAGTTTTTCTGTTAGGAGGTGTTTATTTAATATTTATGGAAAGAGAATCTGGGTGTTAGCACTTTGTAAAAGTCTGTAAACTGCTTGGCAAAACTCAACTACAGTCCCTCCAGCAAGGGACTCTTCAGGACAGAAGAGCTTCATGCTTTGGGTATTAATAAGGAAATTTTTTACTGAACTGTTGGCAAACGTCTGCAGTATGGTCGAGGGGTGTAAATACACTTCAAAGCTTGAAAGCATAACCATACAAGTGACGCACTGGTGATCGTCTCTATGAATCTGGTCATGTGTGGGAGATAACTGACTGAGTGGTCTTTAGTGTTGTCTTTAGGATCCTAATACACTAGCTCATTTACAAAAGGGTTTCATTGTTTGTGAACGAAAACAACAACATAAGGCACTATGTCACAGTGTGTGGTACAGCTCCACAGCTAAAACATTGGGGGTGGGATACAGTTTGTTCATTTTGTTGTATATTTATTACAGGCAAAAAGGTCAGCTTTTATTTCTGGGACATGTATTTTAAACACAATGAACCACAACAGATTATTATTGTGTGCTCAGCCCTCCCAATTTCAGGTGAGACTTTAGTATTAGCATATGATTTCCTCCTTGCAAATTTAAACAACTACTAAGAGAAAATTATTAAATAAGGGCTTAAAATACTGCTATGATTCAGACAATAATCTAAGCAGGTTATCTCCATGTCTGTCCAAAAGCACTCAACTATCAAAAAGCACATACAAGCACAAGTTTAGAAATCTGCAGTCTTATTAAAGATCATATACTATGCTGTATTGTTATCCACATTTGTTGAACAGAACATAAAAAAAACAGAAGAGAGAGAGAGAGAGAAACAATAAACACCTGAACCCCTACCTCTCTGTCTCTAAACCTCCAGTCATGGTCTAATGGTGTCCCCCAGTTTCAACTTGTGTAACAAAGTTGATCCATAAACATGCATAAATGTACACCCACACAAACAGTTAACTCTCGCAGATCCCCTGCAGACACAACCGCTCTTCTGTTCCACCACCCTGCTGCTTTATACATAATTTGAATATTTCAGAGAAAAAAAGTGCTAAAACTAGACCAGAGAAAATGATTCCTGATTGAAAACACTCATAAGTGAGTAGATCATAAGCTAAAAACCCCCACATCTCCCTTACTGTGATTTGTACTCATACACCACACTACATTAACGGCAAGCCAAGGTCAGAAATGCTGTGCTTGAGATATTTTCTCGCCCATGCAGTCTGTCTGAAATGGTAGCAAACACTGCACCAGTGTAATTATTTCTCATGTCAGGATGCCAAGTAAGACTGGTCACAGAAATAGCAGAATAAAATAAAAAATAAATAAATAAAAATAACGCATGGGTCACTGGACAACACTCACCGAATTAGGATAGTTGAGATAACAGATCTGACAAGGCATATCCTGAGCTGACGATCGTGTATTCATGAGACGCGTCCTGGATTTTTTACTAGGGTTTATGACATGACACTCGGAAAACAGCTTATCCAGGTTTCCATCAAAGTACCTGTAAAATACAAACTGGGTGTCAGGTTTGACTTTTCCATCAATGGAACAATTATATATGAGCTAAGATAGAAGATAAAAAGCAAGGTATGTTAAGTGATAAAGAAATGATGGAAAGCCTTTACCTTTCCATAAGCTTTTCCTTGTCCCAGTTGAAATGACTAAGCAGTATTCTTGTGATTGTTGCAGGATTCTGTAAATTCAGAATTTTCATTAGACCACACTGCACTTTGCTTATTCTGTCCATTAAGCAAAACACTAACAGAAAAGTGTATTAGTAAAATCAGAGAGATAGTAATACATTTTGATCAGCAGTTTTCATTGCTTAAATGAGGGCAAATGACTAAGGTCTAATTCAAGTTTCTGTCCAAGTAAGCTTTTACTTCTAATTACAGCCTGCATACTAAACAGTTTAACAGAATAAAGAAGAGGTTTTTCTATTAACCTTGAAGGCACTTTTTTTATTACATAGCTCAGGTCTTTTTCTAATAACAGGTACAATACAACTGTAAACAAATGCAAACTGTTGTCAATCAAAGCTATATTCTCTAATAAAGCAAAAAGCACAAACACTGATCTTTTAAACCAAGAGATATTAGCTCCCAGCAAGTTGATTTAGCTTGCAGATCACACTTCATAAAATGACCCTGACATGAACTAAATACTATAAATAGATGGGCGGATGAACCTCTTCATAACAGAGTCTCTGATGTGAGATTCAGTGTTTTCAAAAATGGACAAGAAGCAAGAAAAGCAACATGCTACAGTGCCTAATGAAGCTAAGGGAATGAAAGACTCCAAAACATGTTCAACATGCCCTATGTGACCAGCAGCTTTCACAATTTAATAAAATTACTGACAAAAGAAAAAAAGAAGTGACCTTCAGTATTACCTAGGCAGCCAACATATGAAATAACATTCTAATTAATCACAAACTCTATATATATATATAAAAACATTTAATAAAAGAATTGATTTTTGACGTGGCCAAAATAACACAAATAGCTTGGCACAAACACATAACATTAACTCTCAAATTACTGCCGCAATTACTACACTATGAAGGCCTCTCGGGCGAAAATGAACCATTATAGCTTGCGGGTCTTAAGTGAATTGTGGGCGAAACTTTTTAAGCCGTTTATGAACCATAACAGCCATGATAAAGCACCAGTTCCGCCATGTTGTTGTCGCGACGAAACACAGCCTGGATAGCAAGCTAGCCATGTAGCTAGACTTCTGATAACAGATATGTCTTTTCAGACAAAAGTACGTTGACACATAACGCGTGGACACAAGAACTGTTGAAAACAGTGCATATTGTTAGATTATAGTGGGCTGACAAATATAGGCGTTGTTAACTTTTTAAACGTAACGCACTCACAATAACAGTTTGTATTAGCATGTAAGTAGATAGCCAGCTTATTAACTACCTAATTAGCTTAGTGGTGTAGAGAAGAGTTATGGGTAACTATAAAAACCTGCTAGTTAATATATTTCAGACATCCTACAAGCTACGACGAGCAATATAAATAAGTGTTTACTAGGTTTAGTGGCATAACAACAAATGAGCTAGGCTAGGCTAGCTGACCAGCGAGTTGTGTCACTCTTGACATGGTTTTGTTTATCAGGGCGTTTATTAGTTAACGTTAGTTAACAAACTCTTCTCTACTACATACTACCTACTCATACAGATAGTTACTTGGTTGTCTAGCTAGTTACCCGAGTAACTGAACGTTAACATACGTGCGGCTGCAGGCTCACCAGATGAACCTGTAACCCAAGTGTACAGCCAGAGATACGGCTAATTTCTAATAAAACAGCACTGTTCACTTCTCGGGTAAACATCCAAAGCTTTCCACAACCTCATTAGGCTCCAAAACATTTACCTGAATGACCTCGTTGACCTCCCTGATGCACTCGACCATATGCTGGAGGATCTGCTCAGCGGTGAGAACTTCAAAGCGGTAGTCCTCCTCGTCTTGTCCCGGGCCGAGGCCGCTGCCGCCGTTCTCACCGCACTCGTCTCGCTCGCCGCCGGCTACCACGGGATCGACCAGTTCCACGTCGCCGAGCTCCAGGGTGTCATCCTCGGCTTCCTCTTCAACGCTGTCCTCGCTGCACTCCTCTTCCTCGTCGTCGTATTCATAATTGTAACCCTCGTCCGAGTCCATTACTAGATCGACGTTGGGTTGTGACAAGCCAGGGTATATACGTGTGTCTGATTTATAAACGGCGATTTTAAAAAGAAAAAGGATAACCTGTGGGGGGAAAACTAGTCTCTTAGCATTCCTGTTTTTTTAGCTGCAGAGAAAATAACAACAGATCGGACGCTGCTGCTGCCGAGCCAACAAAGAGACGTACAGCGTCATCAACGGACTGCGACTTACGTCATGCGTGTACCAAAAAAAGTTAAGCCGTATATGTACTTAGTATTATGGAAGCTTGTTTCCGCCTCGTTTTAAAAAAATAATAAATGATAATTGCGACTTTTTATCAGAATTGTGACTTTATTTCTCAGAATTGCGACTTTATATATCAGAATTCTGACTTTAAATCGCAGAATTATGACGTTTTATCTCATATTTATGGCTTTATCAAAATTCTGACTTAAAATCTCAGAATTATGAATTTATAGCTTAGAATTTTGACTATATCGCAGAATTGGGACTTTTTGCCTTGCGACAGACATCCACTAGATGGCGACATCTGACCGCAGAACCTGAGCCACGCAATGTTGGCCTATATCAGCTATACTGATGCTGGTAACGTGCTCTCATTCAAGTCAAGTCAAGTCAAGTCAAGAAGCTTTTATTGTCATTTCAACCATATATAGTTTACGCAGTGCACAGTGAAATGAGACAACGTGTCTCCAGGACCATAGTGCTACATAAAACAAAATAACAAAAGACAGAGCTATATAGAACAAAATATAGCTAAGGACAGAGCTGAGTTAGTCCTAGCCACATAAAGTGCATCTGTGCAACCTAGTGAAAACAGCAATAGAGAAGACAAAAGACAAGTGCAGACAAACAATACAGACATTACAAGACAAAACATCAAAGACAATACACATCAGCGCCGACCAGTGAACATACAGTACATGTGCAGCAAATATAAGAGGAAAAACATACTAGCAGCAGTTTATATGATGTGAGGTAAAGAGTTGTGCAATAAAGCATGGGCAAGTTAGCAAAAAACTGTGCAAAAACATGTAAACAATCTGATATGGGTGGTGCTGTAGACGTGGATGTATATTGGAAAACTGTGTGTTAGTGTGGATCAGTGCAGTTCAAAAAGTTGAGTGTGTGTGCTTGGTACAGTTCAGTTCAATTATTGAGGAGTCTGATGGCCTGTGGGAAGAAGCTGGTACAGAGTCTGGTTGTGAAGGCCCGAAAACTTTTTCCAGACGGCAGGAGGGTGAAGAGTGTGTGTGAGGGGTGTGTGGGGTCATCCACAATGCTGTGGGCTTTGTGGATGCAGTGTGTGGTGTAAATGTCCGTGATAGAGGGAAACGCGACTCCAATGATCTTCTTAGCTGTCCTCACTATCCGAGATGGTGCTTTTCCCAAGCCAGACAGTGATGCAGCTGCTCAGGATGCTCTCAATGGTCCCTCTATAGAACATTGTCAGGATGGGGGAAGGGAGATGGGCTTTCCTCAGCCTTCAAAGGAAGTAGAGGCGCTGCTGGGCTTTCTTGGTCATTGAGCTGGTGTTGAGTGACCAGGTGAAGTTCTCTGCCAGAGGAACACCAAGGAAATTAGTGCTCTTGACGATCTCTATGGAGGATCCATTGGTGTTCAGCAGAGAGTGGTCACTCTGTGCTCTCCTGAAGTTAACAACCATCTCTTTAATTTTATCAACATTCAGAGACAGGTTGCTGGCTCTACACCAGGCAGTTAGCTGTTGCACCTTCTCTGTGTATGCTGACTCGTCGTTCTTGCTCATGAGACCCACAACGGTTGTGTCATAAGCAAATTTGATGATGTGATTTGAATTGTGCATTGCTACATTTTTACATTTAAATTTAAGGTCATTTGGCAGACGCCCTTATCCAGAGTGAATGGATCCTTATCCATTACTACACAGTCAGCAAAGTAAACAGCAGTGGGCTGAGCACACTGAGGGGCTCCAGTGTTCAGTGTGGTGGTGCTGGAGGTGTTGTTCCCAATCCGGACTGACAGAGGTCTCCCTGTCAGGAACTCCAGGACCCAGTTGCAGAAGGAAGTGTTCAGACCCAGCAGGCTCAACTTCTCACTCAGGTGCTGAGGGATGACTGTGTTGAATGCTGAACTGATGTCTATGAACAGCATTCAAACATAAATGTCCTTATTGTCCAGGTGGGTGAGGGCTAGATGAAAGGTTGTAGCAATGCATCGTCCGTGGAGCAGTTTGGACGATACGCAAACTGCAGGGGGTCCAGTGAAGGTGGTAGTTGGGTCTTAACGTGCCTCATGACGAGCCTCTCGAAGCACTTCGAAGCTTGAATTGCATTGCAATACATTACATTGCATGGATGTAGTCAGATTTCATTTTGAAATGTTAAATATTGTACAGTATTATCATACCTTGTTGACGTGAGATGCTGTGCACACCTCTGTTGACGATGAAAGCCTACTGCGTGGTTCAGGTTCTGGGGTCAGATGTCGCCATCTAGTGGATGTCTGTCGCAAGGAAAAAAGTCGCAATTCTGAGATTTAAAGTCGCAATTACCTTTAAAAAAAAAACAGGCGAAAACAAGCTTCCATATATATGAATTATATTTTAAGTTATAAGTTATATGTTAAGTTATAAGTTATAATTAGAATTTTTAACTGAAGTGAATAGTCTAAATCACAAGTTCATGTAAATTGACCAAAAATTCAGATGGCAAACACAAAAAATAAATATAGCTGCAAGCAGCGATAACGGGCCCAAGCACGTGTGCCATCACCGCCTGGGTGCCATCGCCGGCC